>CM077082.1:175323469-175843007 GCA_039513925.1 Platanthera zijinensis | reverse complement strand
TTGCATAGGAAGATGCAAATTGCAAACTGAATCGGACTTATTGCCTGTATCTGCGGTGTTTTTTTTTGGAATGAGAAAACTTATTTTTATGCGAGCTCTATGGACTAGAATATTAAGCTGTGCGGTCTGGCTGAAATGTTGTCAGAGTTAGCTGCTATAAATATAGCCTTGTTGTTTCTTCTATGAAGGAAAGCAGCTGTAGTTGAGGACCCTGCGGCCTGAAGATATGGTGTCCGCTAGAACTGATGCCGCTCTTGCTTTCCATACTGCTGATCACAGGAAATTCACACTGACGGAGGCCGACCTTGAGGCCTTCGTTGAGAGACATATGGTGAACTCGGCTTTGCTTGTCCGCCTGCCCGCCCACGAGGAAAGAATAAACTTTTCAATAGCGACCCAGATCACTATACATGTGGACCACTTTGATAGCGGGTTAAAATTCCCACTGCTATGTGAGATGGTAGAGATATTCGAGCACTACGTGATGGTGCCAGGCCAACTCGCGCCCAACACCATTGCTGCAATTTATAGCTTTCTCTCCTATTTGCGGTCTGAGAAGATCACATTCTCTCTTAATATTTTCCGAAAAATATTCTCAGCACGCTCAATAACACCTTCTGAGTGTCGCCCATATAAGGGGTGGATTATTTCTACTACAAAGAAGGATGGTCATGGGTCTGCCTAACAAGATCCATAGCTGGACCTCCAGGTTCTTGATCTTTGAGGGCGACATGGGTTCGAGCACGCAGACACTGCCTTTAAGAGCCTCCGTCTTGATGTGGTGGAGCTCGCCATTGTTGTATTTCTCGTAGGAGCCTGCTGGACATCGACATTAACATCCCGCTCCGACCGAGCTTGGATGGCGTGAACCGCGAAAAAGTAAGCTTCAGCGGTCTCATTTTTGAATCTGCCGCATCCTTTTGTGCAAACACTTGTCTTTTCTTGTAGCGACCTTGGCTGCCCGAAACCTGCCACAAATGCCCAGCGGACTAACCCCTACACAGAGGGAAAGAAAACAATAAATCGCAAGGAAATTGGAAAGGAAAGAGGAGGGGGATCCCGCGGCGGGCTGCTCCTTATCTGAAAGCTTTGCGATGCAAGGCTTTGGTGACCGCCAGAAGGATCTGAGGGGGAACATGATAAGTCACTAATTATAGTTATTTTCATATAGTTTTTATTTAATTAATAATAAGATTATAGTTATATTTTAGTAATTATGATTATAATTGCTTTATTTTCATATTTTAGGTCAATCTGGGCTGTGAATAGCAATTTGGAGCTTGCAGGACTGATCAGAAGTTGAAGCGGTGAAAATGAACATTTTTTTGTATCGGATAGCTGAACTTCAAATGGTCATAACTTTCAAACCAGGAAGAGTTATGGGACGTGCAACCAGTCAACGGAAAGAGGACGACGTCCTCTACAAATTTGGAGAGTTTCAAAAGTACACGCCCCCGAGACACGGGCGTGTCGAGGGCGTGAACACGGGCGTGTCTAGTTCAAAAAAATATTTTTCTCTAGAAATCATCCCGGGACAATTCTGCACCATTTCTCAAGTACACGCCCCCCTGTCACGGGCGTGACCTAGGGCGTGACCACTTCAGAAATGGCAGAATTACATCCCACCGTTCTCATTCCCGCCATTTCCTGTAACAGACTAGACACGCCCTAGGTCACAAGCGTGACCTAGGGGCATGACCCGCAAAACGGCAATTTTTGGCAGTTTTTCTCCAACGTTCCCGGGCTTTCAAGACTGCAGTTTCCGAGCCTGACATGCCCTAGGTCACAGGCGTGACCAATGGGCGTGACTCCCAAGCAGAAAAATCTATAAATTCCAGATGTGTTTAGAAGCTCAGGAGGAAGATTAGGAGCAAGTTTTAGGCTTTTGTTGTAGCTTAGTTTACCTTTTTTTATGCATTTCTCTCTTGTTCTTTTCATTCATAACTTAGTTTTGTTTTCAAGCAATTTACTTTTAGCAATTATGTTTTCTTGTTTATGTACCTCCCTTTTCATGTCATGTAGCTAATTTTCTCAGCACTTGATCAAGACAAACATTGAATAAAGCTAACTTTATTTATTTTCTCAAAAACGTGTCAAGCTCTCTATTTTTGCTCGCTATCGATTTATCTTTGATTTATTCTGTATCGAATTCATATTTCGCAGATTTGTTATTCGATCCTAGATCCGTATCTTAAATGACCGAGAGGTTGCAGATACGAGTAGATCACTCAAGGATAAAAGGAGTTGAATGCACTCCTCGAGAGAGGACGACATAAATCTGCCGGATTGGAGTCAAATCCAATAGAGGGGTTCACCACCTAAAGCAAGCTTAGGGGTTTCGACTGGCCGAGAGGTCTTAATCGATCAACCTAAGGTTAGTCAGAAGCATGAGCTCGAGAGAGACGCTTTTGTATTTTAGGAACCTCCACGGTCGAAGTAAGTAATTAGGAGCTTGCACTTTTGCTATTTCATGAAGGTTTATTTTAGTTCAAAGTGAGTCTAGATCAAGTGCTACTTTTTATTTAATATTCTTCATTTAGTTAAAATAATCTCTTTTTATATTTAGATAAAATAATATTAATTTGTGTGAGTAGAAGTACTCAACAGGCCCCGAGTCTAATACGACATTTCCTATACTATATTTCGATAGGTACACTTGCCTATTTGAGATTTTAGTTTGGATAATATTTTAAAACTATAGAAAATCTTCATCAAGTTTTTGGCGCCGTTGCCGGGGAATTTTTGTTGATATTTTGAAAACGCGAATTGTATTACTTTTATCCCTCTTTTTCTCTATCACCATTTCTCTTTTTAATTTTCTTTTTCAAATTCATTTCAATTAGCTAACGGTTGTTTTTTTTTTCTTCTTTAATAAAAAAATGTTATCACAATTGGCGGCTAAAATTGCCGAGCTTACACACAAAGTAAATCTTTTGAAAGCTGCAAGACAACGCCAAATTGTTTGTTATTATTATGGTGGTTCTCATCAAAGTGAATATTGTTATCATTATAATTTTTATCAAAATCTTTCTTATGAAAATAATTTTTATAATTATTATGAAAATAACTATTCTCACTTTTATGATAATTCTTTTTCTAATTTTTATGAAAATTATTTTTCCAATCATTCTAATTTTCATGAAAATACTTTTTCGAATTCAAATATGAATAATTATTTCGATTTAAAAAATTCTTCTTCCATCTCGAATGTTGGTTTTTCATGTTCGCAAGATTAACCGGGAAACTTCCTGAGTGATGAGAATAATTATTTAGATCCGAATTTTTATCCTTCTTTTATCACACCACACACTTCTTCTTCTAATTTTGGGGACTTTACACAATTTCAAGTTGATACTCCCCAAAATTTAGAAGAAATTATCACTTGTTCTACTAATTTTTCTCCTTCTTTAAATATTTCACCTATGGTGGAACATGAATCTTCATGTACCCCTTGGTGTCTTATTCAAAGGAGGAAGAAGAATTATTATATCAAAAATTTATTAATTTTATTGGCACACCGGAGGAAGTAGAAGAAGAACATGTGTCTCCTCCTACGACTTCCAATTTTTCTCCTCTATGCACAATTTATGACTTTTTAGGAGCAAAAATATTTGATCCTGATGCGTCCAATGATTTTATTTCCAGTAAATTTTTGGATAAAAAATTAATTTTAGAAAATAAACAACCGGAGCCTAATCTTATACCTTCGCAAGAGCCTCCTCCTTACGAAGATTTTTCTGAAACACTTACTTTTGATTTTCTGTATACTAACGATTGTCATGTAGAAGAGGAGCCGTTGTAATTAAATGTCATCCACGATCCATTTGCCGCTCCTCTACAAAAATTCAAATCACCTCAGGTATGGATCGGTGATTTGAATTTAAATTTTCAAGTCAACTGCAAGAAGGAAAATCAAGAAGAAAGCGGAGGAGTAGCCGGGCAAGCAACTTTGGCATCTTCGCCAAAGCATGAATTAAGGGAGTTGCCCGTTCACTTTAATTTTTATTTTCCATTTTCTTAACCCAAACCGTCTAGCTTAAAGACGGGAAAAATAAAAGCGCTCTTCGGAGACACCCCTTGATTATCTTTAAATCATTGCAATTTACTTTTTTTTTATGCATTTTTTCCCCTCCTACTTGGCTTGTAAACATTGGGGACAATGTTTATTTTTAAGTATGTGGGTGGACTCCATTTCATGCTTTTATTTCAAAAAAAAAAATTGAAGAAAATCTTTAAAAATACAAAAAAAAATTGTTTTCTTTTTATTTTTAAAAATACAAAAAAATATAGAAAATCAAAAATTAATTTCTTGGAAAGGGCCGTGTTGGGCTTTCATCCCACAAAACTGCCTAGTACCTTGCGAACCCGTCACTAGGTAGTCCTTGGGAAGTCCAACAAATAACAAAAAAAAATTAGGATTTTAATTTATCTTTTCTTTGTTTTAGTATTGTTATCTTTAAAAAAAATTCAAAAAATATAAATAAACCCATACTTAATTTTATGTGATTTTCATCAATTTAATTGAATTTATTTATAGATTTTTTATAATTTTTAAATTGCTAGTCTTTTATTTTATCATAGTTAGTTAAATTAATTTTTAGCGATTTAATTTTGAGAAATAAACTTATGAATTAAATTTGTTTAGAGAACCTTATTTACTTCTTTTTCTCTTAATTCTAATTAGTTTCAATTTTAAAGTGTTTAGTTTAACAATCTTTTGATTTTAATTATAATCATATATGCTTAAAGATTCTTAGGAAATTCTAAATTTACTATAGTTGCTCTATAATTATTTTAATTTAATCTAAATTTTGTGTAACCTTCCCTTTGTTTTAAATTTTCTTGTTAGATCATATGTCATAGGGATGAGAGGATAAAATTCATCATCCCTTGGTACACATATGCAATTTTTTATTTTGGTTAGATCATATGTCATGGGACTTATAAATTCCTTGGTACACATATGCAATCCCCAAATAAAAAATAGGAGTAAGAGAATAAAATTCATTACTACCATTTAATTTTTGGCTTGATTTGAAGAGAAAAAATATTTGTTCATATGTCATGGAAAATGAGAGGATAAAATCCATCATTTTCTTGGTAAACATATGCAAATATCAAAAGAAAAAATGTGTGGGGTGAGAGGATAAAATTCATCACCCCAAATCCAAAAACTCTTCATTTTCCTTTTCCCCAAATCCTAAAAAAATGGTTTTAGAAGTAAATTAAAATACTAAGAGAGCATAAGTAGTAGTTAAAAATTTCTTACAAGTTTCTTTTTAGTAATAATGTGAATAATTCTAATCTAATTTTGTTTGCTAAATTACTTAATTTTGAATTCTAATTAATTTATATGAGAAATTTTTGTTAAATACCATTCTCTGTACATTTTAATTTCATAGTTTAGGATTTAATATTTAAATCGCTAAATTTTATTTTTAACATTCTTTTGATTTAATGAATTTTTAGTTTAAATTAAAAAATATAAATTTCTTATAAGTACTTCTCATAGTTTTGCTCTGGAATAGCAAAAGATTAAGTATGGGGGTATTTGATAAGTCACTAATTATAGTTATTTTCATATAGTTTTTATTTAATTAATAATAAGATTATAGTTATATTTTAGTAATTATGATTATAATTGCTTTATTTTCATATTTTAGGTCAATCTGGGCTGTGAATAGCAATTTGGAGCTTGCAGGACTGATCAGAAGTTGAAGCGGTGAAAATGAACATTTTTTGTATCGGATAGCTGAACTTCAAATGGTCATAACTTTCAAACCAGGAAGCGTTACGGGACGTGCAACCAGTCAACGGAAAGAGGACGACGTGCTCTACAAATCTGGAGAGTTTCAAAAGTACACGCCCCCGAGACACTGGCGTGTCGAGGGCGTGAACACGGGCGTATCTAGTTCAAAAAATATTTTTCTCCAGAAATCATCCCGGGACAATTCTGCACCATTTCTCAAGTACACGCCCCCCTGTCACGGGCGTGACCTAGGGCGTGACCACTTCAAAAACGGCAGAATTACTTCCCACCGTTCTCATTCCCGCCGTTTCCTGTAACAGACTAGACACGCCCTAGGTCACGGGCGTGACCTAGGGGCGTGACCCGCAAAACGGCAATTTTTGGCAGTTTTTCTCCAACGTTCCCGGGCTTTCAAGACTGCAGTTTCTGAGCCTGACACGCCCTAGGTCACGGGCGTGACCAATGCGCGTGACTCCCAAGCAGAAAAATCTATAAATTCCATATATGTTTAGAAGCTCAGGAGGAAGATTAGGAGCAAGTTTTAGGCTTTTGTTGTAGCTTAGTTTACCTTTTTTTATGCATTTCTCTCTTGTACTTTTCATTCATAACTTAGTTTTGTTTTCAAGCAATTTACTTTTAGCAATTATGTTTTCTTGTTTATGTACCTCCCTTTTCATGTCATGTAGCTAATTTTCTCAGCACATGATCAAGACAAACTTTGAATAAAGCTAACTTTATTTATTTTCTCAAAAACGTGTCAAGCTCTCTATTTTTGCTCGCTATCAATTTATCTTTGATTTATTCTGTATCGAATTCATATTTCGCAGATTTGTTATTCGATCCTAGATCCGTATCTTAAATGACCGAGGTTGCGGATACGAGTAGATCGCTCAAGGATAAAAGGAGTTGAATGCACTCCTCGAGAGAGGACGACATAAATCTGCCGGATTGGAGTCAAATCCAATAGAGGGGTTCACCACCTAAAGCAAGCTTAGGGGTTTCGACTGGCCGAGAGGTCTTAATCGATCAACCTAAGGTTAGTCAGAAGCATGAGCTCGAGAGAGATGCTTTTGTATTTTAGGAACCTCCACGGTCGAAGTAAGTAATTAGGAGCTTGCACTTTTGCTATTTCATGAAGGTTTATTTTAGTTCAAAGTGAGTCTAGATCAAGTGCTACTTTTTATTTAATATTCTTCATTTAGTTAAAATAATCTCTTTTTATATTTAGATAAAATAATATTAATTTGCGTGAGTAGAAGTACTCAACAGGCCCCGAGTCTAATACGACATTTCCTATACTATATTTCGATAGGTACACTTGCCTATTTGAGATTTTAGTTTGGATAATATTTTAACACTATAAAAAATCTTCATCAGAACACAATGATCCACTGGCATAGCAAGAACAAACATGTCCTCCTATCAACCGCGCTGTCTTCATGGAAAAGTCTGAAGATCACCCATCACGCGCATGTTGCGATCTCCGCGCTCTACGGGAAGCGCAACCTGAAGAGGGTTGCCCCTGCCGACCTCCCTCTGTTGGCTGCCCAGGCAAACACCAACAACGTCATGACAAACCACTTAGTCTGCTCCCTAACAAGAGATCTGTTCAGACAAAATGAGAAACTTCAGGAAGAGGCGAAGTTGGTCAAAGAAAGAAACAAGCGGCTCGGGAAGAGAGTCACAATGCAGAAAGAAGAGCTGGCAGTAAGTTTGGTTTTTTACAGCACTCTCTGTTTTAAGTCCGCGGAGAATTGACGTTTGTTTCTTTTTTTGGTCTTTTTCAGGTCGCGTATGTCTTGGAAAATGACAACTTCCAGGCCGCCATGCTCCCTTTTGTGAAAGAAACTATTGAGATCTCTATTGAGCGATTTATTCGCGGCGGCTTTGCAAAGGAAGGATTTGGCGGTGTCCCTTTTCTGCAGCTCCTCCCATGGGGCAGACTGCAAAAGGAGAGGATGTGATTGCTGAGGAGGAAGAAAAAGAAGTGGATGAAGAAGAAGAAGAAGGAGGCGGTGAAGCCGAGATCATTGCGGGTGATGCCGGTTCAAGACAGCATGGTAGAGATCAGTCCACCGAGTCGGACGTGTCCACTTCTGGCTCTACTGATGAGAGCTCGCCTAGCGAATCCGCAGTCAACTATAACTCAGATAATAGCATGTTGGAAATTATCTCCACAACACCTCAGATTTGTAGGAAGTCAGACCTTGAACTAAGATGAATTAAGCTGTATTTGATATTGTGTTTGAGTTGTATGTATGCAGGATCTTATTGCCAAGTGTATACCAAGGTCAGTATATAGTGGGTCACCAAACACAGGACCATACAATGTAATCCCTCATTGTGTGATCCAAGGTGTTGACTCAGGTATAGCCTCTCTACTGGGATACACTTCATCTACATGCATTTGGACTTATGGACTATGGAGTATTGAAGATTATTTTAGTCTGGAATTTTTCTAAGTCCACATACTCGAGTAGTATCCTTCACGTACTCGAGTGAGTGACTTAGTACTCGAGTAGTTCATTGGACATACTCGAGAAGACTCTGTATACTTGAGTATATGAGCTTTTACTCGAGTATATTTCTTTTACTCGAGTAGGTGATATTTTATACTCGAGTAGATGGTTAGTCACTCGAGTAGGCTATGTATTATACTCGAGTAGGCTATGTATTATACTCGAGTAGAGCTTTCTGTATTCAGTCTGAACTTTTCTGAGTCCACATACTCGAGTACTTCCCTGATATACTCGAGTAAGTGACTTAGTACCCGAGTAGATTTGTTTTATACTCGAGTAGTTGCTCAGGTACTCGAGTGGATCCTTTGTTTCTATTCGAGTAGGTTATCTTCTCTGTACTCGAGTATTTTCAATTCTTGTACTCGAGTATGTTCTTCAAGTTTTATTTTATGAGAAGTATTTTTTGTGCTTACACTCGAGTATATTTTACCATACACTCGAGTAGGTCTGATCATACTTGAGTAGTTGTTTCCTGCTATACTCGAGTAGTTTCTCTAGTCACTCGAGTAGTTCTTCCCAAGATACTCGAGTAGTTTCACTCCTTGTACTCAAGTATATTCCTCTCTTTTCTACTCGAGTAGCAGACCTCTTATACTCGAGTATATCATTTCTCTCGGGTATATTGGTTCAGATTTCCTGGAATATTTCAATGTCCAGATTCAACGGGTATTTTAAATTACTCTTTTCTGATTGGTCCACGTGTCGTCAGTAAAGATTAGTATGACCGTTGCAGCTCGCCTATAAATAGGTCCTTTCCGATTTGACCCATATAACAACATTTTTTCTTTTAAGAATACAGAGAATATTAAGAAAGAAATCTTTCCGAAAAGCTAATTTCCCCCAGCCGCCATTACTGGTTTCGGCAAGAGCTCTCGATCTTCCTTCTTCCAGCCGCTGCTGCCGATCTCTAAGTCTCAAGCGATCCAGAATCAAGAAGAATCATCTGATCACTTCGTGCTTCATCGATCTCTGATATTTTTATTTTATCGTGGGGATTCCAGATCTCATAACCATGGATTTCTATCTAGACTTCAACAACATTTTCTGTCCAAGCCGAAAGCTCTCAACGAAGAAGACAAAGCCAAAGATCCAGATCTGCGTTATTTTGTTTGTATTTTTCCTCAAACAATTATTTTTGTAGGAGATTTATCTCTGAGTGGTAGGAAGTTCTATCTTCCGAGTGTAGATCCGTTTGGGATCTAGTTTAGTAAGAATGTGGTTCCGAGGTGTAGGATTGGTTTGCAATCCGAGATAGTGGAGTAGCCGGTCTAGTGATTTGCTAGATCGGTGAGGAAAGTAGACGTACCAAAGATCGGGGAACCACTATAAATATCTTGTCGTTTGTGTGATTGCTTGCTTACTTATTTGTGCTAGTTGCTAAATTTTTTATTCCGCATTAGACGCACATCTCACCTATTCACCCCCTCTAGGTGATTTAGGTAGACAACTTATATCTTTCAATTGGTATCAGAGGGAGGTTGATCGTTAAAAAGGTTAACACCTTGATCTGATCCTTCCCAAGTTGTCTTTAGAGAAGTATCAAGCATGAGTATGACCAAGGATTTTGCCAAGCTCCCTATATGCACCAAGAACAATTTTCCTATGTGGAAGGAAAGTGTTAAACTCTTCATGGAAAGAGTGGACCCTCAGATCTTCATGATTGTTGAAGAAGGTCCGTATGGTCCTATGATTGCATCTATAATAGATCCAACCAGACAAGTCCCAAAGAAGTTGATGGACTTGGATAAGGACGAGATTGCACTTGTCTCCCTGGACAAGAAAGCTAAAAATATTATAGCAAGTGCAGTCGATGACTCGATGCTGTAGAATCTGATTCATTGCCAGTCTGCCAAGGAGATGTGGCAATCCCTGGTGACTCTGATGGAAGGCACTGAAGAAGTTAGGGATGATCGGAGATCCCTTCTAAATCAGAAGTATGAAGCATTCAGGCAAGGTCGCAAGGAAGCCATAGCTGATACCTTTAAGAACTTTTTCAAGATAGTCAATGGTCTAAGAGTTTATGGCCGAGTATTCACAAATGGGGAACTGAATGAGAAATTCTTAAGATCCCTTACCAAGGAATGGGATAATAAGGTATGCACCATTCGGGAGTTCGGAAGGTTAGCCGAGATGGACCCACAGAATCTATTCGGAAAGCTTATGTCTTACGAGCTCTAAATCAACTCAAGAAAAGCTGATGAAGAGATGAGCAGGTCTACATCCAAGGAGAAGTCTGTCGCTCTAAAGGCAGATAGCTCAAGGAAGACAAAAGCTAGCTCTCCTGCCCCAGCTCCTGAAGCTGATGAAGAAGAATCATCTGAGCCAAGCTCCTCTAGCTCAGATCTATCTGATGGAGAGTTCTCTCTACTCTCAAGGCAGTTCAATAAATTCTTGAACAAGAAGAATAAATGGAAAGGCAAGTGTGCCTCCTATAGAAAATCACGCAATGATGGTGATCGCCATAGAAAAGGCTCAAGCAGCCATGACAGGTATGGTTCTAAACCAAATAAACATTATTCGACTGACATCATTTGTTATTGCTGTAATAAGCCAGGTCACGTTATTGCGGATTGCCCCCACAAGAAAAAAGAGGGTGGCAAAAGAGAAGAGAAGAAGTCCTATAGTAAAAAGAGGATAGAAAAGAGTCTGTTGGCCAAGAAGGGCAAAACCCTCAGTGACTCCGACTAATCTGAGTCGAGTGCAGAAGAGGAAGAAGCCTACTTTGGGCTAATGGCTCTAACTGTTGATGAACAAGTCCCCCAGTTCACTTGGGAGGTAAAATCTCACACCCCTCTTTCAGAATCTGATGATGATGATGAGCAAGAGGGCTATCCCTCTGAGGATGAATCTGAACTCATGGGACAATATAAGGAGTTACTCGAGGCTTATGACAAATGTCGTCGAGTCGTGAAAACTCAAGCTAAAGAGATAAAGTCTCTAAAAGCTACAAAGAGCGCCTTAAGAGAAAAAGTCTCAAAGACTGACTCTCTCAAGGAAGACTTTAGTAAATCTATTGAAGAATATAACAAGGCTCTTGAGCACCTTGACCTTAAGGAGAAAATCATCAGGGAGTTTGAAGAACAACTCTCGGCTGAAAAGAAACTTGTAGAAGGTTTCTCTAAGCCTAAGAATGTAGTTCCTCTTATTGCTGAATTCTCAGCTAAGGGCAAGGGTGCTGGTCTAGGCCACAAAGGTGCTCCTAGTAAATCTTCTAAGAGAACGAAGGCCAAGAGAAAGAATAAGGATGCCAAGAAGGCCTCGACCGAGTAAAAAGGGAAAGCTCCTTTGGAGCCAGTCTCGTTCAAAAAAGTTATCTTTCCTGCGAACGAATTTGACTTTGAGTCAACCTATGGACACTTCACTAGGCCGATCCCGGAGAAGCCTAAGTAAAGGTACCAAGGCTGGACTCACCCTCGTAACTTTGGCGAGAGTGTCTTCAAGGCACCTTATGAAGAGATTCAACTTCTGAGCTATGGACCTTATGTTCATGGTCATAACATCAAGAAGGCACCAAAAGTAAAACCTATTGAGGAAAAGCCTGTGAAGGAGAAGACTTCATATAGTTGCCATCATCATGAAGCTTCTTCCTCCAAGAAAGCTACCCCTGCTGGACCTCCTCTCAAGAAGGTCAAGCAGGAGATCATAAGGCAGACATATAACAGATTCGACTGTTGGTGCTATAGTAGAGTTGGTCACTTTGCCATAGATTATTTGTTCAATCCTAAAAATGCTGCAACTCCTCAAGTTAGCAACGTGAGAATGACAACTCATGAGGCTAATACTCGTAGGGGGAGTATTCTAACTCGAGACCAAGGACCCAAACGTGTTTGGGTTCCTAAGGCTAAGTGATTATAATTGCAGGTACGTCCAAAGGCCATTAAAACGCCAATTTAGTATTCAGACAGTGGATGTTCTCGGCATATGACCGGGATAAGGAGCCTACTCCAGAACTTTTCACCGGTGTTGAACATACCAAAGGTCATCTTTGGAGGTTCAGACCGAGGAATTACCAAAGGCTACGGTATGATTACTAACGGTAACGTATCCTTTTCGAGAGTAGCCTATATTGAAGGATTGGAACACAATCTCATAAGCATAAGCCAACTATGCGACAAAGGATACGTGGTTAAATTCCATGCTGACAAGTGTTTGATAAAATCAGTTGACAACATGGAAACTATTTTATCAGGCACTCGAAGCAGAAATATTTTCTGTTTAAATTTCATCTATATTGACTCCTCTACACCAGTATGTCTTTTAGCAAAAAGTAGTGCATCTCTTGCTGACCAATGGAACAAGAGACTAGCACATATTAATTTCAAAACTATTAATAAACTATTCTCTCAGAACTTAGTACGTGATGCCCCTAATGTCAAGTTCGTTAAGGACAGCCCTTGTCATGCCTGTATAAAAGGCAAGCAAACAAGGAGTTCATTTAAAAGCATTATAGACAAGGATTCTAATAGAAGCTTAAAGCTTCTTCATATGGACTTGTTCGGTTCACTGCAGGTTAGAAGTTTGGGAGGTAAGGAATATACGTTGTTTATTGTGGATGATTACTCGCGCTTTGCGTGGGTGTTCTTTCTGAAACACAAGTCAGATACCTTCAATATTTTCACTAATTTTGTTAGGCAAGTCCAGAATAAATACAACTGCTCCGTAGTCAAAATCAGAAGTGACAATGGAACGGAATTCAAGTCTGGGGCCATGACAGAATACTGTGAAAGTCAAAGAATCTTTCATGAGTTTTCCTCTCCTCGCACTCCACAGCAAAATGGAGTAGCTGAGAGAAGGAACAGAGCACTCATAGAGGCTTGCCGGACTATGTTTAGTGATGCCTCACTTCCAGAGTACTTCTGGGCTAAAGCCGTCAACACCGCTTGTCACGTGCAAAATTGAGTTCTCATCAACAAGAACCATGATAAGACTCCTTACGAACTTCTAAAAGGCAGGAAACCAAGCATTTCATATTTTAGAATCTTTGGCTGTAAGTGTTTCGTACTTAACAACGACAAGTATCTCACTACCAAGTTTAGGGAGAAAAGCTTTGAAGGTATTTTTGTAGGTTATAGTAGCCTTAGTAAGGCCTATAGGGTATTTAATAGAAAAACTCTGGTGGTATAAGAATCGATACACATTGTATTTGATGAGACGAGTTTGCTGTAAAGCAACTCTTCTAGTGTGCTCATTGAAGATGCAGGTACAAAGATAAAAGAACTCAGCCTGGATGAACCTACTGAGGATAAAGATGAAAAGTTCATCAAGATCACCTCTACAACCACAAATGGAGAGGTAGATGATCAAGATGAAGAATTCATCCCAACTGAAGATGCAACTCCAGTGGCTGAAGAGATCCCAGATGAAAGGACTCTAGAGCTACGACACCTGAAGGATCATCCCCTGGACCAGATCATAGGAGATCCCCGGGATGGTGTCAGGACTCGGAGAGGTTGAACCTAAGAAGTTCGAGGAAGCAAACTCGGATGCATCCTGGATTCTATCCATGGAAGAAGAGTTAAATCAATTCAAACGTTGCAAAGTTTGGACACTTGTTCCTAGACCCAAAAGTAAGAACGTCATCGGAACGAAATGGGTCTACCAGAACAAGATGGATGAAGATGGAACTAATATAAAGATCAAAGCTAGACTCGTTGCCAAGGGCTATCGTCAAGAAGAAGGAATCGACTTCGATCAAACGTATGCTCCAGTGGCAAGACTGGAGGCGATAAGGTTATTCCTTGCTTATACTGCACTTAAGGGCTTTACCGTCTATCAGATGGATGTAAAATCCACCTTCCCTAATGGTAACATAAAGGAAGAAGTGTATGTAGAGCAACCACCAGGTTTTGTTGACTCAACTTTTCCTAATCATGTTTATCTACTACAGAAAGAATTATATGGTCTGAAACAAGCTCCTCGAGCTTGGTATGAGACGCTGTCTAGCTTTCTTCTTGAGAACAAGTTCACAAGAGGAAAGATAGACAAGACATTATTTCTTAGGGAAATAAAAGGCAAGATTTTGCTAGTGCAAATATATGTCGATGACATTATTTTTGGCTTTACGGATAACAACCTCTGCACGAAGTTTTCTAAACATATGCAAGGGAAGTTTTAAATGAGCAGTATGGGAGAGATGAAGTATTTCTTAGGGCTTCAAGTGAAATAATCTGAGGATGGAATTTTCATCTCACAGACCAAGTTCACCAAAGAGCTACTTAAGAAATTCGGAATGGAGAATGCAACCTCTATGAGGACTCCAATGGCCTCAGCTATGTCTCTGGACAAGGATGAGAAAGGGAAACCTTTTGATAAAACCAAGTACAGAAGCATAATTGGGTCCCTGCTCTACCTTACCGCAAGTAGACCAGATATAATATTTTAAACATGTGTATGCGCTAGATTCCAGGTGAACTATAAGGAATCTCATTATAGTTCTGCAAAGCGAATTTTGAGATACCTTAAAGGTACACCAAATCTTGGCTTATGGTACCCAAGAAGTAATGATAGTAAATTGATTGGATTTTCAGACGCAGATTTTGCAGGAAGCAAAGACGATAGGAAAAGCACTTCTGGGACATGCCAATTCCTAGGAAGGAGACTTATTTCCTGGAGCTGTAAGAAGCAGAACTATGTAGCCATCTCAATGGCTGAATCAGAGTATATCTCTACAGGCAGCTATTGTGCACAGCTTCTGTGGATCAAGAATCAATTTGAAGACTACAACATGAAGTTCCAGAACATTCCTCTGTTTTGCGACTCGTCCAGCGCAATAGCGATCACCAACAACCCAGTCTCCCACAGCAGGACAAAGCATATAGAGCTTCGATATCATTTCATCTGGGAGCATGTGGAGAATGGAGACATAGATTTACAATATGTCTCCACAGACAGGCAAGTTACAGATATATTCACTAAACCGCTGGATGAGACCAAGTTTTCGTTCTTCAAAACAGAACTCGGGATGCTCAACAAAGAAGAATAGTGATGGTGGATTCATTTAAAGGCTCTGAGTTGAAGAAATCGGTGAAGGTAAAAATTTTCTCCAAGAAAAATAATTTTCAAAGTGATATACTCGAGTAAGTGCACTCATATACTCGAGTACTGGGTAATTTTCTCGAGTAGATAAACTTACATACACAAGTAAATGAAAATATACTCGAGTAAATGAAAATATACTCGAGTACTAGAATTATATACTCGTGTAAGTAAAAATATACTCGAGTAACAACTTTACATACTCGAGTACATGGAAACATACACGTGTATGACAAAATATACTCGAGTATACAGGAATTCCAAAACTTTGAAAATTTTATTTTTCTATATTCGAACACTGAGACTCTTGCCGCTCCCTCGTAGGTATGATTTAAACTTTAAATGCCTCCTTAAACCTAATTAGGGTTATATATAAATAGAAAAATCGGAAAATCCTTTCCACGATTTCCATTCTCTCGAGTAAGCCGTCGACGATTGGTCTTCCAAAGCCAGCAGAGCTTCGCCTTCCCCATTTTAGTTTTACAGAAATTCGGTGATGGCTCCCTCCTCGAAGATTGGAATCGGCTCGGAGCTTGCTCCTGAAGGAATAGCAGACCTCTCAGATGACTTCCGTAATCTCTTGATCCTATTCGATACCGCCGGACTCACCTTCCTCCGGCAGTCTCCGTGTAAGGTTCTTCTTCCTGATGTTGAAGAATTCTACAATAATCTGAAGATAAAGAGAAATGGTACAGTACTGAAATCCAAGGTAAAAGGGGTAAAAATCCGTCTGGACAAGACCTCCATAGCTACTCTGTTACGACTGCCCGTGGTATATGTAGAGGATGACTTAGGTCCTGAAGATTCCGACAGAACAAGCTTATTCTGTGGAGTAGATCCTGAAGCAAATTCCTTTAACAGAGCAGATTTAAATACTGAAGGTATATTCTTGGTGGATGTAATTTCTAAAGTAATTCTGTGTAAAACCTATTCGATCTGAGAGATATCCATGCATATGTTTGACATTATGCAAGCTATCGTCTGTCGAAAGAAGTTCCAGTTTGGAATGTTGCTACTAGACAAGATCAAGGACAGTGTAAAACACCCTAATTTTGCTAGGATTATTTCTCCACTCCTCCATGAGATTAATCCCAAAGTTTTCAATTTATCCAAAGGAACTCCCCTCCACCACATGAAAAAGGTCTCCATTTCTTCTATCCATAAATATAAGATAAAACTTCAGAACACTGCTCAAGCATCCAAAGCTCCTGTTATAAAAGAAGATATCCCCAGAGAACCCAATGTTTCAGATGACAGGAGTCCATCTCCTCCTTTACATCAAACTAGTGACACCTTGGGTGCAATAGTTGAGGGGGAGCCTGCTTCATTTAGCCCTCAGCATCAGAATTCAGTATCTCCATCTCAGCCAGCTCAGATCAAAGATCCATCCCCTTCTCCAGCAGATATTCTCTCAGGTGTACAAGTTCAAGAGGACATCCTCTCAACTGCTGCAGATATAGACAGATTCATTGAAGAGCTAAGATCAGATGATCTCTTGCATCCAGAAGTATCAGTTGTTGTCTCTCCTTAGCATCAACTACCTGAAGATCAGATTCCTGCAAAGAACCCATTGCTATCAAAGCAGCCATCTCCCTCTCCCTCTCCCTCCCCTGCTCAGTCTCCTGCTGAAGACCCAGATCAGCATGAGAGTTTCCTCCTGTCCGATGACGAGGACATATCCCTAGAGCATGTTGATCCACCTCGAAGAACACTGAATTTCTCTCTCCCTTCTTTCATAAATCCAGAAGATTCAGTTGAGATAGTACCCACAAAGAGAGTTGTAAGCTCAGTTGTGATTGAAGAATTTCCTCCATGGGTAGCCCATGTTCCTCAAGCCCCTGTTTCATCCTCTGCTCCCCCAGTTCTTCTTATATTATAAGTAAGATTGAGCAGATGCTCCTAGAATAGAAAATTTACTTTGATGATTCTCTGAAATCAGTAAAAGACGAGGTATCTACTCTTGAATCTGAAATGAGTAGAGGCTTTGCAGAAATTCAAGCCAATACTGATGAGTTGAGAAGACTCTTTCAGTTGGGTGGAAAAGCAATAGACCATACTATCACTAGTATAGGTGAAGTAAGGAACAAAGCTGAAACAGTGGCATACAATCAAATTCAGTTGGACAAAAGGGCTGAAGCAAATGTTATGAAGGTTTGTGAGGATGTTGGAACTTTCATAGATGAAGTTATTGCTCAGCTATCTGTAGAAATCAGCAAGGGGGAGAAAATAGTGAAAGAACAAGTTGAAAAAATGTCCGCCCAGTTCTCTGCCCAGTCTCAAGCTATTTTGGATGGAAAAGTTAAAGAAATGAAAGAAGATATTCTAGCCCAACTTCAGTCAGTTAAATTCTATATATATGATACTACAGTCTGGGTGCATAATCAGAACTTCCCAGATTTCCAGCTTGATCCTACCATCATTCCCAAAAGTCTAGATCCTCTTGAGGAAAATCCTCCTTCAGATGCTCAGGTTCATGTTAACATTTCAGAGGGTGTGCCAGTCTTCTCTCCTAGACCTGCTGGTGAGATGTCTGAGCCTCCTCTATCTTATTTTGATGTTTGGAAAGATGATATTCTTGGTAGCTCTCAAGTACACTTTGATCAAGGTGCTTCCTCATCTAGAAGACCTGTTGATCAGGGTGCTCCCAGCAAGAAAAGAAAGTATGGTGATGACGCTTCTGCCAGCCGTTCTGTACCTATAAAAGAGCCAGCCCTAGTTCCAGAGGAAAGACCTGAAGTAGTGCATGCTGAAGTCTGGAGTCCTACCTCCAAGTCTCTGATTTTTGATACCTTGAAGCTAGTGACAGATTTTGGAGAACATAAAGATCAGTTCTACAGTTCCTCTGAATGGAAAGCCTATGATGTATCCAAGATAAAAATCAGATTGCATGACAAGCGATGGGGATACTATAATCCAGCTGCTCCTCCAAGGCCCAGAACTTACTTTCCTAAACCTTTCAGCTACTTGGAGAGGAAAAAGTTAAAAAGGGAAAAATTGCATAGAGAAGCTTATCCTTGAGTGAATGATGATGTGGAAATGGAAATCTCTATTATATATAACTCTGATTATGGTTATCCTTAATTATTATTTCTTTGTTAAAGTAGTTTACTGCTTTATTTATCATTGATATATGCTATCATTGTTCTTTTTACTCTAAGAAATTCACCTTAGTGTAGAGTGTGCTGATTTCTACAAATAGGGGGAGATTGTTGGAAATTGTCTCCACAACAGCTCAGATTTGTAGGAAGTCAGACCTTGAACTAAGATGAATTAAGTTGTATTTGTTATTGTGTTTGAGTTGTATGTATGCAGGACCTTATTGCCAAGTGTATACCAATTTCAGTCTATAGTGGGTCACCAAACACAGGACCATACAATGTAATCCCTCATTGTGTCATCCAAGGTGTTGACTCAGGTATAGCCTCTCTATTGTGATACACTTCATCTACATGCATTTGGACTTATGGACTATGGATTATTGAAGATTATTTCAGTCTGGAATTTTTCTAAGTCCACATACTCGAGTAGTATCCTTCACATACTCGAGTGAGTGACTTAGTACTTGAGTAGTTCCTTGGACATACTTGAGAAGACTCTGTATACTCGAGTACACGAGCTTTTACTCGAGTAGATTTCTTTTACTCGAGTAGGTGATATTTTATACTCGAGTAGATGGTTAGTCACTCGAGTAGGCTGTGTATTATAATCGAGTAGAGCTTTCTGTATTCAGTCTGAACTTTTCCGAGTCCACATACTCGAGTACTTCCCTGATATACTCGAGTAAGTGACTTAGTACTCGATTAGATTTATTTAACACTCGATTAGTTGATCAGGTACACGAGTGGATCCTTTGTTTCAATTCGAGTAGGTTATCTTCTTTGTACTCGAGTATTTTCAATTCTTGTACTCGAGTATGTTCTTCAAGTTTTCTTTTCTGAGAAGTATTTTTGTATGCTTACACTCGAGTATATTTTCCCATACTCGAGTAGGTCTTATCTTACTTGAGTAGTTGTTTCCTGCTATACTCGAGTAGTTTCTCTAGTCACTCGAGTAGTTCGTCCCAAGATACTCGAGTAGTTTCACTCCTTGTACTCGAGTATATTCCTCTCTTTTCTACTCGAGTAGCAGACCTCTTATACTCGAGTATATCATTTCTCTCGGGTATATTAGTTCAGATTTCCTGGAATATTTCTATGTCCAGATTCAACGGGTATTTTAAATTACTCTTTTCTGATTGGTCCACGTGTCGTCAGTAAAGATTAGTATGACCATTGCAGCTCGCCTATAAATAGGTCCTTTCCGATTTGACCCATATAACAACATTTTTTCTTTTAAGAATACAGAGAATATTAAGAAAGAAATCTTTCTGAAAACCTAATTTCTCTCAGCCGCCATTACTGGTTTCGGGAAGAGCTCTGGATCGTCCTTCTTCCAGCCGCTACTGCCGATCTCTAAGTCTCAAGCGATCCATAATAAGAAGAATCATCCGATCACTTCGCGCTTCATCGATCTCTGATAATTTTATTTGATTGTGGTGATTCCAGATCTCAGATCCGTGGATTTCGATCTAGACTTCTTCAACATTTTCGGTCCAAGCCGAAAGCTCTCAACGAAAAAGACAAAGCCAAAGATCCAGATCTGTGTTATTTTGTTTGTATTTTTCCTCAAACAATTATTTTTGTAGGAGATTTATCTCCGAGTGGTAGGAAGTTCTATCTTTCGAGTGTAGATCCATTTGGGATCGAGTTTTGTAGTAATGTGGTTCCGAGATGTAGGATTGGTTTGCAATCCGAGATAGTGGAGTAGCCGAGTCTAGTGATTTGCTAGATCGGTGAGGAAAGTGGACATACCCAAGATCGGGGAACCACTATAAATCTCTTGTCGTCTGTGTGATTGCTTGCTTACTTATTTGTGCTAGTTACTAAATTTTTTATTCCGCATTAGACGCACATCTCACCTATTGACCCCCCTCTAGGTGATTTAGGTAGACAACTTATATCTTTCACAGCAGCAGAAGCGGTTCGGAGGGCTACTCCTCTGAAATCGATATTGATGTTCTAAACTCTGACGAACCTTACAGAGAAAAAACAAAAGAGGAGTGATACATAATGTATTTTTGTTATTTTTTTGTAAAGGCGGCAGACTCAAGATTTGAGTCCGCTAAACACTTGAAAGTTGTAACTTGATTTATGAAATACAAAAGGATATTTTGGGATCAACATGTGTCTTCTGCAATGCTCTACTTTTTTCTTGTATAAATGCAATCTATAGTTACAAGGCGAACTACATATATCAGTCCGCGCAATGTAGATATTATCTTCACCATATAACTTTTCAACTCGTCAATTAAGAAACATTATCAAATAGTTTAACTATAGCTCGCCGCAACATAAATAAGATTAATGTTATCCAATTGCTTGCCAAAATAATAAAACATTAAGTGGACTCTGACGAGTTCCAAAAGCAGTCCGCCATTTCCTTTGCTAAAATTGAATAAACCTTTGCAAGCTTAAGAGAGCTTTGATAATAAAAGTTGCGGTCTTAGAATAGTTGCTAGACTGCGAATTGAAAGAAAAGATAAACCTGACCAAGTATGCGGACTGGGCGGATATTAAATCACAGTCCGCTCTTAACTGCAAATAGAAATGACCCATACTTCGTGACCAAGTGGGCAGGTGCGACCGGAGCGGCATTGCTTTTCTCGTAAGGACACGAAAACTATAATGTCAGCCCAAATTAATCCAGCGGACTTGGCCGATTAGAAAACCAGAGTCCGCTAATAATAAAATAGATCTATTGCTTGTGACCAAGTGGTCAGGTGCGGCCAGAGCGGCATTGCTTTCCACACTGGGCCACAAACTATTAAGATCAACCCAAGGAAAATCGGCGGACTGGGCTTACTAGAAAACCAGAGTCCGCTCATAATTAAATTTCTGTGAAGAGTGGGCTGCAGACTTGTGACCAAGTGAACAGGTGCGGCCGGAGCGGTATTGCTTTCCACAATGGATCTTAAGATCTGCACACTTAATGAAATGATTCACTGCCCTCTTGCCTGGAGTACAGTCCAAATTGATCTTTTGGGCAGGTGCGGCCGGAGCGACATTGCTTTCCCCTGAGATCAACAAGGTTGTGGGTCTCCTGCATGCACTGCTTGAGGTACCAAGGAGTGTTCGAGGGTCACAAACTAAGATGATCCGTGAGCAGGTGTGTATTGCATTGCTTTCCACACGCGATCATCAAAGTTGTAACAATATCTCTTAAATGGCATGGTAGAGCTAACCTCCACCCTGTCCCACCATAATGCAGAGGTAGGGTCAAGTACTAGTCGGGATCCGAAATCCAGTATCTTGCCGCACTAGAACCGGCAAGCTCCCACTATACGGTGCGAAATCTCCCAGTAACACGTCGTCTTCGTGGTGTTACGATACTGTCAATAGTTCTAAGGGAGGTTTCAGCTGAACTCGGTGATGCCTCCTGGTATCAGGCAACTGTTGGAGTTGTTCAGGAAACAAAAGAAAGAAAGCACTTAAAAAGTGTTAGTATGAAGACTTTGATCAATACAAACTTTTGTGAAACTTGCATAAGAGAGAAAAGAGAAGGTTCAAGGATAGAACCAATTGAAGTCGCTCTTACTCAATGCATTACCTGTGAATATTTAAGAGACAAAAAGACACTTGAAGAAGTGTTAGCAAGGAGATTTTTATCAATGACAATCTCTGAAAAGTTTACATAGGAAGGAAAAAAGAGGAGGAAGTTCAAGAATAGAACCACTTTAGATCATACCCACTTCATGTATGTGGCACATCTTCTCCTTCATACGTTTGCAAGCGATAAGCCCCGTTCTTGAGCACTTCTTTGACAAAGAATGGCCCAGCCCAATTCAGATTAAGTTTCCCAACTGAGCCGGCTCTTGCAGCAATATCAACCTTTTTAAGAACCAGATCTCCCACTTGAAAGTGTTTGATCCTCACGTTCTTATCAAAGTAGCGGGCCATTCTTATCTTGATTTCTTCTTGCCATATTGCCGCCTTTTATCTGAATTCTTCAATATGTTCCAAGCTGAACTTCATCTCTTCATTATTCACCTCAAGCCAATCCTCCACGCCTTGTCTAGCAAGCAGAACTCTTAGTGATGGGACTTCAAACTCAACTGTATTAAGAGCTTCCGAACCATGAGAAAGCTTGAATGGAGTTTCTCCTATTGCAGATGAAGGCGTTGTTCTCAAGGTCCAACGAACAGAAGGAAGTTGGTCAGCCCAACTACCCTTGAGATTCTGCACTTTCTTTTTGAGCAAGCTGAGGATCTGCTTATTTGCTTCTTAAACTTGACCATTACTTCTAGGATGATGGACTGACGTAAAGCCCAGCTCTGTTCCGATTTGCTTGTAAAAATCAACCATCTCAGCATTCTTGAACTGTGGTTCATTGTCAGTGATTATTGCCATTAGGATACCATGTCGGTAGACTATCTCTCCCCAAATTAAATTCTTCACGACTTGAGTTGTTGTTTTTGCCAATGCCATAGTCTCGATCCATTTGCTGAACTAATCAATCATCACTATGATAAAGCGCCATTGTCCATATGCCATGGGAAAAGGACCAATGAGATCCATTCCCCAAACTGCAAAGGGCCAAGGAGTTGCGATTGATCTGAGTGACTGAGCAACTTGATGTTGAAGTGGAGAAAACTTCTGGAACTGAACACATTTTCTTGCATAAGCCTCAAAATCTTTCTTCATAGTAGGCCAGAAATAACCCTGCCGCAGGATCCTTCTTTCTAAGGTTCTTGCTCCTAAGTGACTTCCACACTCACAAGAATGCACTTTGCAAAGAATAACAGGAATTTCACCTTCTGAAACCATCTTGCCATTGCAGACAAGAAGATTTTTTTGTATAAAATACCAGACACCAGGTAATATTAGGCTATTTTTATCTTGAATCTTTTCTTATCTTTGATTGACTGATGAAAGTTTCCAGTTGACAAGTAAAGATTGAGCGGATCCATCCAAGAGGGACGATGATCAACTTGCATTAACTCTTCTTCATCCACTGTCGGGCGGAAGAGTTCAAAAGTTGTTCCTCATGAGGGAAGTCCATACTTGGCAAGCACATCTGCCTCCTCATTTTCTGATCTTTGGATGTGGTCAATAGTGAAACTTTTGAATCTATGAACTTCAACTTTTACAAGAGTAAGATACTTCTTCAACACTGGCTCCCTAGTCTCAAAGTTACCGAGAACTTATGACGCCATCACTAGAGAGTCAGTCTTTATGTGCACATGGTCAATTCCGAGCTCTCTTGCAAGCCTCAAGCTTGCTAACAAGGCTTCATACTCTGCCTGGTTATTTGTAATTAGAAAATATAACTTGATTGCCTGCTAGAGTTTAACGCCATTTGGATTGACCAAAACAACTCCTGCTCTAGAAGAATTTCTGCCTGAGGCACCATCAACATAGATGGTCCAAGCCAAAGGAGACCTTTCTGCTTGATCAGAACTTGACTCTGCAGTATCAATAAGGAAATCTGCTAGTACATGAGCTTTGATAGCTGTCCTGGGCACATAAGAAATTTCAAACTCACTTAATTCAATTGCCCATTTTGCCAACCCGCCTGAATGTTCTGGTCTCTCCAGCATACTTTTAAAAGGCTGATCAGTGACTACTTGAACTGAGTGTGTCTGGATGTATGGACAGAGTCTACGAGCAGACATAACCAATGCCAAGGACAACTTATCCAGGATTGGATATCTCATTTCTACATCTTTGAGAATATGGCTAACATAGTAAACTGGGAACTGCCTCCTATTTTCTTCTCGAACGAGAACCGAGCTGACCGCCGCAGGGCTAACTCCTAAGTATAAGAACAACATCTCCCCTGATCGGAAGTCAATTATCTCTTTCACTATTCAAAGGCTTGGGAGCACTCTTCCGTCCATTAAAACTTGGACGCTCCTCAAAGAATTTTAAAGAACAATGCACTCTTATCTCCAACTCGAGAGATAAACATCTCGAGACCTGCCAACCTCCCCCCTAACTACCGAACTTCTTTTGGAGAACGGAGAGGAGCCATATCAAGGATGGCTTTAACTTTGTCAGGGTTAGGGGCAAGCCCTTCTGGAGTAAGGAGATGACCAAGGAATTTCCCCTTACTCGCCCCAAAAGTACACTTTGATGGGTTGAGTTTCATTTTATATCTACGCAGAGTAAAGAAAGTCTCTGCTAGATCTTGCAAGTGTAGTGAAAAAGACTTGATTTTGACTAGAAGATCATCCACGTATACCTCAAGATTTCTTCCTTTTTGTTCCTTAAACACATGATCCATCATGCGTTGATAGGTCGCACCAGCATTTTTAAGCCCGAAGTGCATTACAAGATAACAATAGCAACCATCGTTGGTAATAAAGGATGTATGAGCAACGTCGGTCTTATGCATTCTTATTTGGTGGTAACATGATAATGCATCTAAAAAACTCATAAAAGAGTACCCTACCGCAGAATCAACTTAAGAATCTATCCGAGGCAAGGGGTAAAAATCTTTGGGCCATGCTTAATTTAAACGAGTAAAATCCACCCACATTCGCCACTTCCCTCCGGGTTTATTAACCTTTAAAACGTTTGATATCCAGGTAGGGTATTGAATTTCACGAATCAAATTTGCTTTGAGGAGCTTCGAGACCTCCTCTCTGATTGGATCAACGAGCTTTGTTGCCACATCCCTCTTCTTCTGCTGCACTGGATTGAAGTTGGGATCAACATTGAGATGGTGGCAAACAACATTCAGATAAATGCCTGACATGTCTTCCGCTTCTCAAGCGAAGACATCCAGGTTCTTCAGCAAACAGGAGAACAACTCGGCCTTTTGATCTTCTGGTAACTCCGAGTTAATGGAGAGCTTCCACTACTTCCCCTCAGCAATGGTGACTCCTTGCATTAACTGGGCAGGTTCCAGGTGAGCTCCTTCACTATCCACAGCAGCCTTTAACTGAGAAGACATTTCTGCTACTATTGGGAAGACGAGAGGGGCGATTTCAGTCATGTTGACTGTTCGAAGATAACACTCTCTAGCATGCCTTGGGTTGCTCCTAACCCTGCACATCCTGACATAAGCATAAAACTTTATTTCAAGGTGGTAAGTCAAAACCACTGCTTGATATTTGTTAAGCAAAGGCCTTCAAAAGATTGCACGATAACAACTAGGAGCATCGACCACTATAAACTGAATTGGCTTAATTGCTCCTTCAAGCTTTACTGAGAGAGTGACGCTCCACTCGACTTCTTTCCTTTCTCCTAAAAAACCATAGAGCGGCTCTTTGGTTGAAAGCAAAGGCTTCCCAGTTCTCAGGGCCTCGAAGGTTGACTTGAATAGGAGATTGACTGAGTTGCCTGTATCAATTAGAATTCTATCCAATGTATAATCTTCAATGGCTGCCTTGACTACAACAACATCATCGAACGGATTGGCAGTCTGTGGAAGATCTTCCTGTCCAAAGAAAATATCTCCACCAGATGGAGCAGTGGAGGAAGTAGAGGCGACCTCTACCCAGGAAACCCTCGCGATTGAAGACTTCCGAGTAGCTTCGGTCCCTGCTCCATGAATGTAGAAGAGTTGCCCCAGGGCACACTCATCATCTGCATCAAAACACTCAGGCCGAACATTTATAGGCCCTGGATGGCCTACATCCTCTATCTCCACACACTCCAACTGAACTTTAGCCACCTCCTTGCCCTTGGAGGTGGAAGGCTTCGAAGAATCACTTTTCTTGCCTAGATACTTGATCTTGCCTTCAGCAAGCAATCTTTCAACCAACTGTCGAAGGGCCTTGCAGTCTTCAGTTAAGTGACCCTTCTCTCCGTGGAACTCGCAGTACTGGTAATTTTTACTTGGACTCCACTCCCTTTGAGGCCCTTGTCTCTTTTCCTCTGATTTTATTTGAATGATCTGGATGACCTCTTCAATGTCGAATACCAGATCTGCAAGCTCCTCCACGGAGCTATTCCCATGCGGCCTTAGAGCAAGAAAGGCATTCTGAAGAATGGGAAGTGCTTGAAGCGGTACAGCGGGAGTGGCGGCCAACGACAGTCTCTGATCATGAAACTGTTTATGGACGATGAAGTGTTTCTTATGGCGGAGGTTTCACCCCCTTTGAGAATGAGGCTGGAAGTCAGGCCGAGGAGGCTTATTGTGATGATGGTTGTTAGAAGAAGAGTTCGAAGCATCCCTTTCTTTAGCCTTAGCCGTCAGGGATGAGATATAGGTTGGGTTGGCGTTCTCGCCCTTGATGAAGTGATTGACCCATTGCGATCAATTCTTGGTAGGTTGATGGTGCCTTCGTTGTTTCTTTGAACTTTAAGGGGCCTTCCTGGAGGCCATGAATCATGGAAACTTTATACTAATCGGGGTTCACGTTCCTCACCCCTGGATCTCTTTCTAAAAGCGATCAACGAACCGTGCAACCGATTCGTTATCCCTCTACTTGATGTCAAAGAGAGCCGCTGGTCCATCTTTTCTCTTTTTTGAGGTAGCAAACCTCATCAAGAGTTTGTTGCGAAGCTCAGCGAAGGAAGAAATTGTGCATGAAGGCAGCTCGTAGAACCACTCTCATGCCTGTCCATCGAGAGTGGTAACCAAAATCTTACATTTCATGGCATCGGAGAGGCATCTCAATGCAACAACCCCTCGAATGCCTGTAGATGGGCAATGGGATCAGTCTCACCAGAGTAGAAAGGAAGACGGGGTTTTCTGAAGTTACTAATAGCAGACTCCCATCGGATTCTATCGATGAGGGAGATGGATTTTCAAACTCTGCAGGGTAGGAGGGGCGGACTGGAACCAAAGGATCCGCTGGCTCGACGGACTGGCGGTCAGCGAAGTCGATCTTACAGGATGGAGTTCCCTTGGTCGCCTCTCTAAAGAAGTCCATCAGAGGGGTGAACTAATCACACTGAGGCCGCAGAGGAACTGCGGGCTGAGCTAGATGGCGAGGCTGAGGAGGAGGTACTGCAGGTGATCACCGAAGAGGAGTTTGGCGAGCTGGAGTCCGGCGGAACATAGTCTGGCAGACTAGGGTCTGACAAACTAGGGTATCCGCAATATCTTCTGTGACCTAAGGAGCAAGCCGCTGAGTCAGCGTGAGTAAGGCCTGACTGATGGTATCAAGTCGCTGATCAGTCTCCCTTCGAGATCGTTCAGCCTCCCAGCGAGACTGTTCCATGGCCTCCTACAGCGAGTCCTATAGCGAACTAGAGCGGTCTGAATGGAGGGCTCGGTGGTCTGACATGTCTATCCGCTGGTTTCAAAAAACTACTTGAATCTGAAGGTCGCTTCTTAACTGTTGATGCACAAAAAGCGAAAGGGAAGTCGAGCACCACCAGCTAACGGTTCAAGCACTGGGTAAAGGAGGGGAAAAGGCAAACTACAAGCAAAAATCTACTGAGCGGAAGAGAGAAAAAGAGCAGCAGAGCCATGAGCCACGACAACACCAGACTTTGCGCACCGCGGCCTGAATGTCTCTCTTGCGACGGGCTTTTCTTTTATTAGAATGAGTTTGATTATAGGGTTGGTCACAAGTTGAACAAGGGGAAAGAACAAGAGCAGAGCAAGCTGGAGTCCGCAAAGCGTGAGATTTGAGTACGCAGCCTTCAACAAGTAGGCTCCAAGGCTCGAGTCAGCGTGCTTTGGGTGCACCACTTCCCCCTATTTATAGGTTTCGGGGCCTGCCTAAACGGGTAGGGCTAAAATAACTGACTGCCCGGGGTACAGGAGAGCCTGTCAGCAGTGACAAGAAGCGAAAAGAAGAAAACACGCCAGTCCGCCCAGGAGGGCGGACTGGGCTCGTGGGCTGAAGCTTCCGTCTGATGCTGTAAGGCGCGATCCTACTTGAGGGCTGCGGCCTGGGCAGACTGAGCATTATGTCCGCCTGAAGAAGATCCTGAGCCGCTCCTGGATCAGGACGAACTAGGAGGACTGAAGAATCGAGTCCGCACCTGAAATTGGAAATATGTCGGGGCTTCGACGAGCTGGGCGGACTAACAAATTGAGTCCGCAGCCGGTGAGGTAGGTGAACTTAGAATCTTGTACGGGTTACGGACTTAGGGGTTAACATGCACGTGCAGGAAAACTAGCACGGATGAGTCCGAAAAACACTATAAATATCAGACTCGTCACATTTCATTCCAAATTTCATCATGATCAAGTGCTAATAGAAATTTAGCTACTCAACATGATGGGAAAATTACATAAAGAGGTAGAGAGAGACATGATTACTAAAAACAAGAAAGCTTGTATTACAAAAAAACAAAGTTAAACTATAACTTGAAAAGGAAATTAACTAAGCTAAACTATGAACTTGAAATGGAAAAAATAAGGAAAAACAATAGCAAAATTATTGAATTTTTCCACCAAAATTTCCCTCTATAACTAAAGGAGAAGACTGGTATTTATAAGAATTTTTGCATGGGAGTCACGCCCTCTGGTCACACCCTTTACTAGGGCATGAAAGGTACGAAACTGATGACTTGAAAGCCCAAATAATGCTAGGAAAACAAACTGCCAAAGTCAATTCATTATGGGTAATGCCCCCTGTTCTTGTCCGTGTCCAGGGTGTGTAGCGAACAGATCTGTAAATCGCAGGAAAATGGCTTGATCTGGAGTGATGATGACAATTGCTGAAGGGGCCATGCCTTGGGGTCACGCCCGTGACCATGGAATGATTATTGAAATGATCGATAATGGAAACTGACTTTCATAACTCTGAAACACGACTGAGATCTAGATGGCATGCCCTCCATTTCATGCCCGTGATAGGTGCATGTAACTTTAAACTAATGTGGCAACTCATTCTAAACAGTGGACATGCCTCCTACTCATGCCCGTGACTAGGGTGTGTAATATTAATCTGACATGAAAATAACTTTCTCGCAGCAGAGGCGGGACACGGTCTTTGACTAAGGTCACGCCCCTGATCATGACCGTAACCAGGGCATGTTATACTTGATTTTCCAGAAAATCTTCAAAACTTAGCCCTATTTACATTAATGAGCTCCAAATTTATACTATTAGCCCAGAATTACCTGAACTTTAGAAAGAAGTCTATTAGGGACTCAAATTGGAAAAATATAAAAAAAATTCGATAAATTATTAAATAAAAACTATAGTAAAAATAAGATAAAATAAGAGTTATCAAATACCCCCATACTTACCCGTTTGGTAGTCCCATACAAATTACCTCTTAAAAGAAGTAGACAAAATTCAAAGAAATAAAAGAATCTTGAACCTAAGGAGTAAAATGCGAAGTTTTACGCCTATGTGAGTTGAGATTTTAGCAAAAAACCTACTCAACAAACGAATTAGCTTATAAATTTTAAAAATAGGTTTTTACTTATTATTTGTAGTTTTAAAAAGAAATACCGGTAAATCAAAAAATTGCATTTAAGGAGAGAGTAGCGTGTTTACTAAGATAAATATTATGCAAAATCGAGAACCGGGATACCCTCCAAAGAAATCCATCAATGACAATGGACATAGACTTGCTCTTTCACACTCTCGCCATGACACTAGTACAACTCATAAACTTGAATCAATAGGGCTTACTTAGGTTGAAGGTATGGTAATCTAAGATAAACTTGTTGGCTAACATACATTGAACAAAAATCGAGCTTTACAAAAATCAAAGTAAAGTACAAACCTTTGCACATTTTGCAAAATCATATATATATTTTTGTATATACTTTTTTCTTTTTGCTCATGCTTGAATTTTTTTTTTTCATTTTAACAATTTTTCCTTTTTTTAACAATTTTTTCAAGCAAGATAAAGAATACTAAAACATCATAACCATGAATTGTAAGCAACACAAATCTCAAAACTTTAAAGCTCTCATATTGGTGTGCGAATAGGATGTTGTTTAGGCCTTGGTTAAATTATTACGGTGGAGCAAAACAAAATATTGGGGTAAGCTCAAAGTGTTTTAAGCAAAGGTAAAATATTGGGGTGCGGATAGCAAAAGTTCAAATGAGCCATATGAAAGCCTATATCCTCTTCATGCTAATGAATTTAACTTATACAAATATCTTGAGAGTCCCTAGAGGGTAAGTTCTAGACATCGAGAAAGAATAAACCGCATTTTGGACTCGCTTAATATTTCTCTAGCTAACTTCTACGTACTCACTGAAGCAATCTTGGATTAAATCGGTTTCAAATTTAAAGTAGAATAAACAATTTCTACATACTAAGAAAAAAAATAAAATTTATGTCATGGTTAAGTAAAAAATTTCAATTTATTTTTCATAGTTTCCCTACTTTTGATTTTGCATCATATTCGTGTTCGACATAGTTGTTGTGACTAAAGCTCGGTTTCGAGAATAGTTTGGACTCAAGGGGTGTAGACCACACCTACTTCTCCTGAGCTAGAATACTTGATTGGTGGCTAAGAACTAAGGAACAAACCAAGAGCTGCAACGAGGATGTCCCTCCACACACCCAGAAGACCCCACCTAAGCCAATGCTGGAGTTGGGCATCTTAGAGGGCACTGGAATGTAACCAAAGCTAACTTGAGGAGGAAGAATCCAAAGAAATAGATCCCCCAAAGGTAACCTTAAAGGTCTATTTATAGTTTTTTTAGTCTGGTTTGCCTATAGTGGATTACTGACTTTCGGTTCTACTATACGCAGCCCAAAGTGATTTGCCAACAGCAAAACTCCTCTGTTTGGAGATGATATTAGCAGGTCAAATTGGGATTCATCTAGATGAAAATTATTTAGAGAGTATACCACTTGCTTGGGGCAGCGAGTGCTTGATGAGGCTCGCACTCACCCCTGCCTTGACTCCGAGTGAGTGCGAGTCGAAACACCCCACCCGCCCCTTGCTTGCTCTCGGTGTATACTGCATGCGAGCTAGGCAAGACCTACTCACTTGCAATCTAGGAAAGACCCAACTACTCATCGAATCAACTCGCCTTAACCTGAGTGGCTCTTCCTGGCCTCGACTCCACTTTTGAGGGCCCCTCTTGACGAATACATGGTTGTACACAATCCCCGCTCTTTGCGAGGTTATCCCAAGCTTGTAAAGAAAAGTCCAACCACTGTTATTAGGCGAATGGTTACTGACTTTTGTGAGAATCTTTTGGTTGGTCCCCCTAATGATCAATACATACGCCAAATTGGGGGATGGACAAGGTGAACCCCACATACCACCCCTTCCCCCTCTCGATTCTCACTCTTGCCATGAGATGTCACTTTCCCAAGAACTCCAGGATAAACTTGCAGTGGTGCGTAAGAGAAATAAGTGTAGAACCATCAAGCTCATGCCTTGGCTTTCTTGCTGATCCTCATGTTCGACGCTGAAGCGGAAGTCAGCCAAGATGGTCAAGCTTGATCTAACGATTCGTGAGCCCTCCCACATTAATGTGCCTCTATCCTTGTCATGGGCTCACTTCTCCTAGCAAAATTCAGGTTCCCACAACTCTTCTCATATGTGTCATCTGAAAGGTCGTGAAATGACCGTTATGGAAAATTTTGCAGGAGTATCATTCTAAGGAAAGGGACTATGAGGGGGGTCCTGGGGGATCTGGGAAACTCTCCTCATGGCAACTTGGTAGACCCGATGATCTAGTTAACTTCCAATATTGATATCGCAAACCCTCGCACCACCCCCACTAGTCCCATGTTTTCGTCAGGTGATTCAATCGTTATCGCCCCGCCAACTTGCTTTATTTACTCGCTGAGCTGATCACATGATAGTTTTTATAGCTTCTCCCTTTGGGGCTAACAGCTTAGGTGACCTCCCCTGAAGTTGCCTTCCCATGTGCCCCTTCGTAACATTACTCCAAGCTCAGCTATTGCGATGAAAGGTGCCTCCAAATTTTTCATTCCTCCTTACATCTTACTCCCTGAACAGGAACGCTCTCACGGGAGTCTTTGGAAATTGGTTACTCTCCCCTTCAACGAACCCTTCAAAGGTCATCTGAGCACCTCTCTCCAGTACCCGGAGAAGAAGCTGACTACCCATAAAGTTAGTCAGAGCACTCGACCCCCCTTATTATTTGTCGTGTTGAATCTCATCTTTGCGACGTTATTTCTCACATACAATCTGAGTGCTAATAAAACTAAAGAAACTTCTAAAATGGAAACCTACTCACCATCACCCTCACCCAACATGGTCGAAGACATTTTAGGTAATTCGAGCGATCTGAAGGAATGAAGAGGCGGATGGCTGATGTTCTTCGAAAATACAAGCTCATATTGCGCAAGATGTAGGAGGAAATGGCCGATAGTGAGCAACGACTGAGCCACCTCGAACGAGAATATGCATGTCTTACGATTGAGGTGAGGCAAGAAGTAGGTGGCTAGGAGACAACCCCAAAACCTATCATAGATCAGATTGAGGAGCATCTAATCCTTGTGCATCTCAATCTTAGTTCCATTCTTGAGTATAATAATTCTCACTGACCTCCAATGACGGGGGTGCGAGGTCGGTGGGAGATGGAAATGGCTCCAATTTTGAGCCTACCGGCACTCATAACCCTCCTTCCCTGTTGATAAAATTTTGTATTTTCGTCTTTCTTTTATTTTGTTTAGGACTAAACTTCTCTAATATGCTATAGGTAATTCTTCTATTCTTCTATGCCAATACTTTTAACATGATTTAATATACATAGTCTCCATATGCGAGCCCGAAGCCTTATTTCTAATGCTTGCCTTCATTTTCCTTTTTGTCGTAAAGTCGCATTAGGAAGACTAGCCATTAGTTAGGGAGGGGTTCAGGAGTCAGCCTGAGGGCGTGGGTTGGAGGTTGCGAGTTGGCCACCTGCACCGCCTAATCCCATCTTGCCCCCTCCTGACTTTTCTATAAATAGCCCCCCTTTCCCTGACCTAGTAGATTTATTGCTCTCCAATTCTATGCCAGTACCTTCCCTCCGCAGTCGCGTTCCCGCACTCGCATTCTAGTTCCTGCTCAAAATGACATGTGATGACGCGACGACCAAAGGTAGGTTGAAGTGCGCAAAGATTTGCCTACTACCTCTTCCCTAATGGTCACTTGATTGAGGAGGAATATTTATCATTTGTAGCAGATTACATCATGTCGGGCTTCATTGCTCGCATTCTTGGGCCAGATGAAGCGATCAACACATTCTATGATGACGAGCTCACGTTCCCCATCTCAAACTTTTAGGAGGGATTATGCCTTCCGCTAAGGCCAAAGATCCGCCAAATCCACAAGTACTTTAGGGCCATTCCCGCTCAATTCAACACCAACTCCATCTCCATGATGGTTGCATTCACCTACTTCTTATGGGATAAGCGAAATGAATTCAACCAGACTGTCTTCCACAAGCTATTCATCTACCGGGAGACGAATGACGGTATCACCTTCCTCTCTAGCTCGCACTTCAGGGTGTGCGAAACTACCAACAAGTATCATCACTGGGTGACACAAATTGTCTTCATCATAGCAAACCTAGGCAACATCCCATATTCATTGATTCAATAAGATGTGGCAACGTACTATGCCGCGCAAGTGGGAGCCCAGGATGCCGCCCTCTATAAATTCTTCCTCCAGGAGAACTTTGAGGTCGCCTATTTGAGGTGATTTATCGACTCGCTCCCCCCATGTTCTTTGGTGAAGGTACAGATTCTCCTAATTATTTTAAGACCTCGCTTTCTATTTATATTTTTATCTCTTCCTTAGAGTCTCCAAGATGTAGGAGAGTGATACCTTCCTCGAAATCAGCCTTTTGTGAGCGTCAAGGATTCTGGGCTCACATTTTCCAAGACTATCATGGTGGCATGCCGCAAAGAGCCGGAGGTGCCCGCCTCAAGCAGCGGAAAAAGGGATAGGCCTAGCGACCCTGTCTCTCCCAAGGTCTCTCTCTCCGAGAAGAAAGCCAAGAAAGTGGTGACTTCAAAGGGGAAAGAAACTCAAAAAGACTTCCAGGATAAATTCTAACCCAAACAAGTCCCTAAAGAGGAGGTCCAAGTCACGGGAGGTGTCTAGGAGTCTTCAGAGCCCTATGGAGACAAGCTGCCCAAGTCTCATCGCAAATTTGGGTTAGGCTAAAAGGTCAAGGATATCACTAGCGAGTCACTGGTGTTATGGGAGGAGGTGGAAAATATAATATCGGTCTCAATGCTTCTCCCCTCGTAGTCAGAGCGATGACCCCCAAAAGGGCATGCTTATGCTCTCGTATTCGGACTCTATGGGCGCGAGGATGTAATGGCTTATGATGACATTACCATGCAGAAGCTCACCCATGAAAGCATGCGAGCTCAGATAATCTACCTAAAGCTCATGCATATTGCTGTGCGCCATGAATTCCCTCTTAAACAAAAGTAGAATGAGATAGAGGAAGCGTGTGAACTTCCTATGGATGAGGTGCAAAACATAAAGCGGCGGTTGGATGGGTTGTAAGTGCTAATCTAATCCCCCTCATTCGCATCATCAATCAACCTGCTCACTAATCCTTTTCTTCCTCCTTTTCTTTTAGAGTAGGATGCCGAGAGTACTGACCGGTTGCAAAAGCGCGTCGCTGACTTGGAGGGTCAGAATAAAGAACTCAAAGCAAAGATTACTTGTCTTCTTGACAACATAATACCCCCAATTTGCGGCTTATCAACCAACAAATCCTGCCGGCCAAGGAAGTTAAGCGAGCTCGAAGTTAATGAATTGATGAGGACCAACTCCATCAAGGCTTCTGAAAACATCCTCAAAATGATGCAGGATCTAGAGGTGATGTAACCAGGATATGATGAGTCCGATAATTATAGGGTTTTTTGGACTCATCTGGGCTAGATTTCACTTATCTGCACTACACTTTGTCATTATTTGCTTGTATTTCACATCTACACACTTTCACTCAAAGTGTACTATTTAGGCCCATTGTGAAGTACAATTGTGCATTTTTTGCTGGGGGTATCCACATGGTGCTCCCAAGCTTTTTATTATGTTGTATTTTTTATTATTTTTGGGTGTTGGGGGTGTGCTCCAGGCTATGATGTTGTTGTGCCAGTGGACAGATCCCAATTGTTGCTCTAGTCCTTTCTGTAGGAATCGAACTATCGTGCATTTATCTTCACTCATGATCGGTGGGATCATGCGATACTTATAGCTCTATTTTTTTGGTAATCTGCCTCGAGCCGTGCGATTTGCTTGCGCACGGGCTGTTTTGCCCGTGTGTGACCAAATCGCACGACCTCGTCTTTTTTTTCTAAAATTGTAAGTGTTTATTGCCCATGCACTTTCTTCACACTCGGTTGGACTCAAACGTGTGCGATGGAAAATGCACGATCTTCCTATTTTTCCTGGTTTTTAGTGTTTTGTTACTAACCATGCAATTTGTTCTCTCACGGGCTGTTTTGCCCGTGCATGATAAAAAACGCATGGTCTCCTACTGTATCTGGTTGGGGAAGTTTTGAGCTGTTATTATAGTACGATGAACGCACAATCATGTGTTAGACTGTGCATGCCTTATTTTCTGATTGTTTACTATTTGAGCCGCAAGACTTTGCCCTATTCTAGAATCCCCTACATTTTCCCGCGCATTGAGCTCCAGTTTTCCCCTTTTCTCCTCCCTATCGCCGCACACCTTCGTGAGGCCCTCCGGCCATATTCTCTTGAAATCAAAGGCTAGGATATCCTCTTAGCTTCATCCATCATCCTCAAGCTTCCTAGATTCATTTTGAGGGTTTTTTTGCTACACTCAGAGAATTCTCTGGTGAATGACATGATCGAAGGTTATTGGCAGAGAGGACTGGTAAAGGGGAAGAAGGCGTTATCTCTTCTGAACCTCGGACAACAATAAAAGTCCAGCTCGGACGAGGCTTGAAAACCCTTGATTCCAGCCGTGAAACTTGGATGAGTATTTGTGCTTCGGTTGTATTCTTCCCTCCTCTTTTTTTGTAGTAAACTTCTCTTTGATTCATTGGATGTTTTACGTATGATTGTGTAAACCCTAGTTTGGATTTATTGTTAGCTTTCTTGTGTATGTGATTGCTTTGTGTTTTATTCTTGGGAGGAGCGCCTCCAACTTTTTATTTCCCTTACCTATGTCTCCTGTGTCGACGCATTAGTAATTGCTAGTGGCGTGTATTGTGAGGAGGTGTTACTATCAGGTCCATTACTCCTAATGTCCCAATTTGAAGAAGGCCTACAGGACAATGGTATACACATGTTTGTATCTGATGCATGCTTTAAGTTCTATGTATGCAGGTGGTCACTTGTTACACTAATTACATAGGTTGTCTAAGAAACAATGACAGGTGGACACAAGGAAAGATGCTGACAAGACAGAAGTCTTTCTAAGTCCACAAGCACTGAGTGAAGCCAGTTCACTCAACGCTAGATGGACAAAAGCATTGAGTAAAGACTAGACAGTCAAAGCCTCAGAATTGGCAAGGTAGAAATCTGCTTAAGTCTACAAGCATCGAGTGAAGGCACTTCACTCAACACCCAGATACAGAAGCAAAGAGTAAAGTTCAACCAGTCAAAGCTGCAGAAGAATCTGCCAATAAATATGGCTAAGTCCAGAAGCATTCAGCGAAGCCAGTTCACTCAACGCCTCAAGAAGAAAGCGTCAACAGAACAGAGTGATGTCAAAGCCACTAAAATAGTAGAAAGAAAATATGTATAATTCAAGATGCATTTAGTGAAGAAAGTTCACTCAACGCTAAATCAATAAAGATTCAACTAAGTACAAAAGCGTTGAGTGAAGGTTGTTCACTCAATGCCTCATACAGATGGCAAGCTAAGGCATAATGCGTTGAGTGCAGAAGCATCACTCAACGCCTCCATTAAGAGGAAATCAGCTAATTCCAAATGCATTGAGTGAGGAAGGTTCACTCAACGCCTAATCAGTTAGAATACAAAAGTCTATATTCGTTGAGTGATGACTGATCACTCAACGGCTGGTGCTACAGAAAATCTTACTAAGTGTTTTGGCGTAGACTGACAAGCCTTCACTCAACGCCTTTGGTGAATTTTTTGAATTTGACTAAGTACACAGGTGTTGATGTCAGGAAAAATTCAAATATTACAAGAAGTCTACAGTACACGACAAAAGGCGTTGCTTGCCTGTTGTATTGCATTTAATGCAAAAGCAAGGTTGCAACTGACAACTATTGGTGGCCCGATGCTCAAAGAGCTGTGTTAGACTGCAAGATAGAAAAGTAATCAGATCAGGGAAATTAAAATTAACCTTTGGGAAAGAACTGAACTTTATCTTCTTCCTCTCGACTAAGTTATAGAGCTTAGAGAAGTTATTCAAATCACTTATCTGAAAGTGCTAATAGTTAGCTGTTGATCTTCAACAGCATGTTGCAGCAATAGCAAACCCTAGATGCAGTGATTTCATAGCTCAAGCTGAACTTTCCTGAAGAACCATTCTTGAAGCTTTGAAGGAGAAAGGACAGAGTAAATCTCTATTCAGAAGAAGGAAGACACAGAGGCTCTAGCTCTGGTTTCAAACATCATCAACCACTCCCTATTCTTCTATAGGATCATTTTTGATCTGAGTGTAAGCCTATACTTATAAAGGCTGAGTATAGGATCTTTAAGTAGATCTAAGTTGTAGGATTCAAGTGGTGAATCTGAGGTAGGATCCAGTTTTTTATCTGAGTTTTAGGACTTTGAGTTAAAGTCTGAGGTAGGGCCTTTGTGCCTGAGTGGTAGGAGATTATATCTCTGAGTGGTGGGGCTTTGTGCCTGAGGTACGACTTGAAGAAGTCTGAGAGATTTTGAGGGATCTGAGTTATAAGCTCATTGAGCTGAGTTTGGAGAAGTTGCCTTGTCTAACAAGCTGTTAGAAAGGTGGGGGGGGACAGTGGATGTACCAGTAATCTGTGGAACCATTATAAAATTCATGTGTGTTGTTTGTGATTGTCTTGAAAGCTAAGTATAACTAAATCACAACTCACATAAAACAGAAAAAGGACAAAAAAATTTAAAAACCTATTCACCCCCCTCTAGGTATTTAGCTACACTTGAAGCTAAATACTTTCAACTACGACCCTCATTCCGCCTATTTGAGTAATTCCCTCTACTATCCTTCTTGTCCATCTGGCTACCGAATTTGTGTATTGTGGCAAACATAACTTTCATACACCCTACAAAGCATTTCGCTAAACCAAATCCAATCTTTTGTTTTAGTTTAATCTTTATTATGAGTTTTCTGAACAATAGAATCTCATGCCCTAACCCACGTTCCTTGAGAGATCGATACTTGGGTAGTAACTCCCGCATTATATATTACTTAAGAAACCGGTGCACTTACCATTAGCACATCAAATTTTTAGCTCTGTTGATGGGGAACGTAGGCATCATGTGATTCTTTTGTAAGAAAATAGTTAAAAAGGTTTTTTTTATGTTTCTCTTCTGTTGAGAGTGTATGTAGGGGCAAGGCCCCAGTAATTTAGTCGAGTTTGATCCTAAGATAGAGCGGATGCTGCGTGCACACCGCTGTGTTACTACTACTATGGATGGTGTTAGGATTAATAGAAATGAGAATAGAGGAGAGGATGTACCCCTTATTGGACAAGCTTGTGATGAACATGATGTGATCTGGTCAAGGCCCCAAATGATGCGTGATTACACCACTCCTACCATTGGGAGTGTGTACCCTGGATTTGTCCCGACCATTACTAATAATCAGTTTGAAATCAGCAGGCTATCCTGAACATCATCCGCAACAATGCCCAATTCTCAGGGATGGCAAGTGAGGACCCCCATCTTCACTTGGAAAAGTTCTTTGAAATTTGCAATATGTTCTAGTATGTTGATATCTCTAAGGATACGATTACGTTAAGATTGTTTCTCTTCTCTTTTTGGGACAAATCTAAAGCATGGCTCCACACCATTCTGTCGGGAGCTGCTGCTATGTGGGATGCACTGTCATCCAAATTTCTTACTAAATTTCATCCAATGAATAAGATTGTGAGTATGAGGCTAGAAATTACCACCTTCCATCAAAATGATCTGGAGACACTTACAGAGGTATGGGAGGGTTCATGGACCTCCTACGGAAGTGCCCTCAACACGAGTTCCAGCCATGGAACTTTGTTGAGAATTTTTTACTTTACAATAGAGCCAAATTATCATGTCATGATCAATGCTGCTGCTGGTGGGACACTGATGAACCATACTACTGAGGATGCATTGTGATTCTTACAGGATACTACTTCCCATAGCTTATTCTGGACATTTGGTAGGAACACCCCGAGAAGTACAAGGGGATTGTTTGAAGTAAACACTACTATGCCATTAGCTAATGCGTCACCATAATCCTTTGAGAATATAGCCCAGCTGGAGATGCCCACCTCTGCTACTGCTCAGGTGATGCATATCTCGAGCCAAGGTTATGGGAATCCCGGGCACCATGCTTATGAGTGCCTCGCTGTCAAGCTTCCTTCTAATTTTTCTAATTTAAATGTTGCGGAGAGTATTAATTTTGTGAACAATCAAAATCGTTCAGCACTATTCTCAAATACTTATAACCTGGGTGTGAGAAATAATCCAAATTTCTCTTGGAACAAAAAAGCTACAGGCCATTGATGGCAAATGGTCTAACATCAATTTGATGCTTAAGCCTCTAGAAGCCAACCGAGGCTACCACATCTGGGCTATAATCAAGATGCCCATGTTCATAGAAAAAGTGCACCTGAGGGAATGATGGAAAAATTCATGGAGATGGCCCAATCTAATAAGGCCAACCAAATAGCTTTTATGAGAAACTTGGATACGTAAGTGGGGAAATTGGCCCAAATGCTCGATAAGCATACTCAGGGCGCTCTTCCCTGTATAATTGAAAAAAATCCTCAGGAACAGGGGAAAAGCTTGGCCTAGTTGGATGGTTTTCATGACGGCGATTTGACAATTAACTTTAAGATCATTGATGTGGAAACCATATCGTTGTATAACACAGGGTCATCACACAACATCCTTGCTTTGCAAGACATTAGAAAGCATAATTTGAATATTGATATTGATGATCGAACATCTCTTGTCCTTGCCAACGGGTCTATGGTGGAGTCTGAAGGTGGGGTTAAGGAGGTTGAGGTTGTCATGGACGACACTGTATTTGTCACTAATTTCCAAGTATTGGGACCCATGGTGAACAAGTCCATTCCGATTTTGGGTGTTCCCTTCTTGAAAGAGAGTGGCGCTACTATTCATATTATCGATGGTAGAGTTACTTTTCCTCCCAAGGTAACACACATGTTGTCCTGTCGACAACAACCAAAGACCTTAAAGTTTTATATGATATTGTTTCTAATGAGGCTGTGAGTAATCAAAAAAGCTGGTCTGAAATTGTTGAGTTGATGGAAATTATTGAGAAAGAAAATGTTGAAGATGAGAAGTTGAAGATTGAAGAAAGTGATTAGTTGGAGGTTGAAGTGGTTGAGCATGTAAATGAGGATCTATTGGATGATGATGCTGCGACTGATGAAGGCGGCGAAGCTGTAAAGTTTAGTGTTGATGCGACAAGCATGGCTCCCTTCTTGAAAGAGAGTGGCACTACTATTCATATTATCGATGGAAGTGTTACTTTTCTTCCCAAGGTAACACACCATGTTGGCCTGTCGTCAACAACCAAAGACCTTAAAGTTTTATATGATGTTGTTTCTAATGAGGCTGTGAGTAATCAAAAAAGCTGGTCTGAAATTGTTGAGTTGATGGAAATTATTGAGAAAGAAAATGTTGAAGATGAGAAGTTGAGGATTGAAGAAAGTGCTTAGTTGGAGGTTGAAGTGGTTGAGCATGTAAACGAGGATCTATTGGATGATGATGCTGCGATGGATGAAGGTGGTGAAGCTGTAAAGTTGAGTGTTGATGCGGCAAGCATGGATACAAATACTTCAATTATTGTTACTGAATCTGATTCATTTTGTAACCACGTAAAATAGGTTCGATGGGTTGATCTATCACCCACGGTGGGTGAAGAAATAAATCCTCCTGCTACTCCTAAAATAATAGAAACTAATTCTGATCGAGTATATGGTGCTCAATGGCGCTCTCCCATTATGGAGAAGCATAAACAAGAGAGAATGTTGCACACTACATGTTGTGCTACCCTCCGGAGTAAGAAGGAGGTTAGGGCCATAGGAGTACCCCTCCCTTGGGACCTAAAGCTTTCACCTCCCACCCTTCTTATGTGCTTGGAGAGAACCACCACAAGTCAGTGTATTGCTGATTCGTGATGAGTCTCAGGGCTATTTTGTTTTTTTCGCTATTTTACTTATTTATTTTCGCTCTATTGGCCGAGTTTGTTTTGTGTATTTTATTTGGTAGTGATAGTAGACATTACTAAGAATAATTTTTGTAATGCTTAATACAGGTATTTGGTCCACCTTAAGGACGGTAAACAAAATGGCTTTCATGAGACAACTTAATCTTCTTTTTATGTCATTTTGTTGGGTATTGTATCCATAATAGACCTAATTTTCAGAATTGCCCTGTTGGGTCCATTGATCCCAATGTCTTGGATTTGAAGAAGGTCTAGTAAACAATGTATACACATGTGGTGATCTAACTTGTGCTCAAGTTTAATGATTGCAGTTTGTCCTAGTAACAATGATGGGACAGGTAGCCTATATGGCTAAGTCAGGTAAAACACTTACCTACGTGGTGGACTGATAAAAATCTATCCAAGTCTACAGGCATTGAGTGGAGGTTACTTACTAAATTCTAAATGGCTTATAGCGCTGAGTGGAGCCTATATAGTCAAAGCCAAAGTAATGGCAAGCTATAAATGTGGTTAAGTCCACAGGCATTGAGTGAAGTTAACTCATTCAACGCCATATAGCAAAAGGCTGTGAGACAGACTAATGCTGTAATAGCCTAAGTAGAAGTGAGCAGAAATTTGTCTAAGTCTAAATGCGTTGAGTGTAGCTAACTCACTAAACGCCAGATAATAGAAGTGTCTGTTAAGTAGTTTGGCATTGAGTGGAGCTTACTGACTCAACGCCAAGAAGCAGTAAAACTGGCTAAGGCAAAAAGGGTTGAGTGAGGCATGCTCACTCAACGCTCTTAACGCTTAAGATGTTGCATACATAGAAAATTAACTAAGGCAAAAATATTGAGTGAGGTATGCTCACTAACCGCTCTCAACGCCTAATTTACAGAATGCATAGGCTAAGGCTCAAGGCGTTGAGTGAGATGTGCTCACTCAATGCTCTCAACGCCAGATATGTAGAAAAGGCTATTGAAATGGTTAAGGCAAAAAGCGTTGAGTGAGGCTAGCACACTCAACGCTGTCAACGCCTAGTTAGACAGAATTCTATCTAAGTACCTTGGCGTTGAGTGAAGCTCATTCACACAGCGCCAATTCTACTGATTCTTGATTTTTGACTAAGCCCACATGTCCTGACGTCAGTAAGTCAACAAGTCAACCTTATTCAAATTGTTAGCGACAAAGCTACAGTACATGACAAAAGGCGTCGCAGACCTACTGTATGAAAGTTAGACGTTAAAGCAAGGATGTAGCTGACATTAAATGTGTGGGGCAGACTGCTAAAAGAGTCATTGAGTTGTATTCAATAAAAGGAGAAGCCTTTTACAAAAAAGCAATTGTTGATGTTAGTTCTTCTTCACCGCCATTTTTTCTGTGGTGAAGAACAAGAAGCTCAAGTCAGTAAGACAAAGAGAAAGTTAGTTGTTGTCATCTTAATCGACTTCAGCAGTTCAGAGTATTTCTCTGAGGAAAGTGGAAGCAGCCAAGGGTCTACCCATGCTGCAGGTTCTTCACAGTTCCAGCTATACAAGCAATATCCTGAAGATCTTTATCTGGAAGCTATGAAGAGAAGAAAGCTTGAAGAACTAAAGATATGAAATAAGGCTCAGGGGACTATACCATAGGAGTCAAACTTAGGGCTGAATCACCTCAGCCCAGGAAAGAAAGAAGGGGCAGAATAGGGTTCTGCAAGTTGCTTCCAGCATAAGCATATTTGTTGCTATGAAGAATTTGAGCTGAGAAACCTTCAGCTCAGTTTGTAGCTAGTTATGTTGCACTCACTTCACAGCTCCAGCAGGAAATATCCCTGGTGCTGTGAAGTAGTTAGGGCTGAGCTTCAGGTTTAGTTCGGAAAGGGGGCAGAAAAGTGTTCTGCAAGTCCTTCCAGCTCAAGTAAATATATACTTATTGATGTGGAAGTAGTTAGGACTAAGTAATTCTTTGTTCAGTAATGGTAGACTAAGGAAATAAATTCCTGAGGTCATAGTTGGGCTGAGTTTATCTATGTCAAGAAGCTTGACACAGAAACATTTCTTGTGTCAAGAGTAACCACATTACCCACTTCCATCCTGTAGGATCCTTTGGATCTGAGGTAGGGCTTAACAACCCGAGATTATAGGAGAGTCATTCTCTCTGAGGTAGGATCCCTAGTGGATCTGAGGTAGCGCTGGCCTCCCAGCCTGAGTATAAGGATTAATAGCCTGAGGTAGGTGATCTTAGGATCACTGAGTTGTAGGGCCTTGGGATTGAGAAGTAAGTCTTGGAGGAGACTTAGAGATCCTGAGGGATCTGAGGTGTAAGCTCTTTGGAGCAGGTTTTGGAGAAGTGCCTAGTACAACAAGATAGTTAGATAGGTGGGAGGGAAAGTGGATGTACCCTTGTTAGGGGAACCGATATAAATATTGTGTGCTTTGTGTGTTTTCTTTGTGTTGGTTTTATTGCAGGTTGCATGTCTTGAAAGTAGAATATAATCAACTAATAAAGCATCCAACCAAAGGAAAGTATAAGATAGTCACTAAGGACTAAGAAACCTATTCACCCCCCACGTCTAGGTGATTTAGCTATCCTTGAGATCAAAGAATTTCATGCCCATTAAACTAAGTTGAATTGAGGGTGTCTTTGATGTTAATTTTAGTTGTGTGTGGGGCAGGTTATAATTGGCAAGTACAAATAATTATCAGGTTGCAATGGGTCTTCAAAAACAGTTCAGTGCAATATAATCCTTATTGTATAGAATATCGTGTTGACCCATATGTAATCTCTCTAATAGAGTTTACTTCATCTAACGTCATAAAGGATATGGATATTAAGAAGTTGTAAATACTATCTAAGGAAAATTCATCGAGTGATCACGTGATTTCTCATTAAATGCATCAAGTACTCACATAACCACTCGTAGAATTCATCAAGTGATCTCAAGAGTACTTGAGAGATCACTAAGAACTGCTATTGTTGCAAGAAATGCGTCCTCTAGTTAACTGGTTGTTCGGTCTCACAAGCTAGGTTTAGAAGTGGGTTGCGGGGATAGCGGAGAGGTTTGCTGAGAGCAGCTGGGAAGGTTGATTAGGCACTGTCAAGCAAATAGCTAATTTGACAGTCAGCTTTGATGGTTGAGACTGAGTGAAGAGAAAAGAACAGAGGGGGCCGCTAACAGCGGCAATAACAGACTTCGCCCACCGCGGCTTGAATGTCACTCTTGTGACAGGCTTTTCCTTTAGCTAAGAAACAAAATTACAGCTTGCTATTGCACTTTTACATATAAAAGAAATAATGGGTATAAAGGGGGAAGTTGACGGCTAAGGAAAGAAGTTGCCAGAGGCTAAGGAAAAGAGGCTTCTAGCAGGCCGCATGGCTTGATGGTAAGCTGTGGAGGACTGGAAAACTGGGTCCGCAGGTCTTGATGATCAACCTGTGGAAGACTGGAAAACTAAGTCTCTAGATCTTAATGATCAAGCTTTGGAGGACTGGAAAACTGGGTTCGCAGGTCTTGATGATCAAGCTGTGGAGGACTGGAAAAATTAGTCCGTAGGTCTTGATGATCAAGCTATGGAGGACTAGAAAACTAAGTCCGTAGGTTTTGATTATCAAGATGTGGAGGACTGGATAACTGAGTCCACAAGTATTGATGATCAAGCTGTGGAGGGCTAGAAAACTAAGTCCATAGGTCTTGATGATCAAGCTGTGTAGGACTGGAAAACTGAGTCCGTAGGTCTTGATGATCAAGCTGTGGAGGACTAGAAAACTGGATCTGCAAGTCTTGATGATCAAGCTGTGGAGGACTAGAAAACTGAGTCCGCAGGTCTTGATGATCAAGCTGTGGAGGATTAGAAAACTGAGTCTGTAGGTCTTGATGATCAAGCTGTGGAGGACTGGAAAACTGAGTCCGCAAGTCTTGATGATCAAGTTGTGGAGGACTAGAAAACAAAGTCCACAGGTCTTGATGGCCTGGCTATTTTCCTCTTGCTCCTCCTTAAATAAGAGGCATTGGGGGCTATTTATTGGCCCGAGGAATATATTCTAGAAGTAAGGCCCAGTGACGTCATAATGGAGGCTTGGGCGAACTCGGCGAGCAGGCCGCCGGCTGGGCGGACTGGGAGAAGTCAGGCCGTCCCTTTAGGCAGCTGAGGAAGCAAGAGGCCGCCCCTTGTGGGCGGCCTGAGGAGCAGGCTGGACCTGGGTGGTGGCCTAAGGAGCAGGCTGCCCCTGGGGTGGCGGCCTGAGGAGCAGGCTGCCCCTAGGGTGGCGGCCTGAGGAGCAGGCCGCCCTTGGGGTTGTGGCTTGAGGAGTAGGCCGCCACTGGGGTGGCGGCCATAGGAGCAGGCCGCCCCTGGGGTGGCGTTCTGAGTAGCAGCCGCCCCTTGGGTGGCGGCCTGAGGAGTAGGCCGCCCATGGGGTGGTGGACTGAGGAGCAGGCCTCCCCTGGTGTGGCGACCTGTGGAGCAGGCCGCCCCTGGCTGGCGGCCTGAGGATCAGGCTGCCCCTGGGATGGAGGCCTGAGGAGCAGGCCACCCCTTAGGGTGGTGGCTTGAGGAGCAGGCCGCCCCTTGGGGTGGTGGCCTGAGGAGCGGGCGTCCCCTGGGTGGCAGCTTGAGGAGCAGGACGACCCTTGGGTGGCGGCCTGAGGAGCAGGCCGCCCCTTGGGTGGCGGCCTGAGGAGCAGGCCGCCCCTATAGGGGAGATGGAATCCCTCTGATTTCGAGCCAGAGAGTGAGTCCACCGAGCCCGCGACGGTTGAGTTGGTCTATAGGGTTGACACTGGCTGGGCGACCTGGCGGACTGAAGGAATAGATCACGCAGATCGCCCCTTGTTTCTTTAGATTGCCTCCTATAAGGAAGAATGTTGCGTGGTTAGCAGGCCTAACCGTGCGGCCTGAGAGAGTGAGCTATGGGAGCAGCCCGCTATCCCGCAGGGCACGCGGTAGCTATGCGATCGGGGCGGTTAGACTGGGGAGACCGCCCTAGCCATACGGCCTAAGCGGATAAGAGTTTCTTTCCGCCTGGACCAAAAAAGGAGGATTGAGGAAGATCACGACCCTCGGGGGGAACACCTGAGTGGACCGCGACTTACAAGCTAGATACCTTGGGAGGGATCGCCGATTTTCGGGTTAACATAATCCCCGCACTTTTTTAAGTCCCGAAGGGAACTTCGAAAAAGTAAGAGACCCATGAAAATTGTGATCCTTCCCTCGAGAAAGGGTTAAGGAGAGATGGAACCTGATGTCTCTCCTCAGAAAAAGTTTGCTAATGCTTGTCTTTTTCCTACAAATAAAAAAAAACATAGGCGGAAAGAGGTACATCTTATGCGCACCTGGGTTGCTTTTGCGAAACGCTGAAGACATGAATGTCTCCTAATGAGCTCTACAAAACAATGATGAGTGGAAAGCAAAGAAGGGTGATAACTTGCAAGTACCTGAAGGAGCCTTGCAAGCAACTGTTAACTTCTGCAAAAAGAAGGATAAGAGGCAGATATGAAATAAAACTATGTTGCAAGTACCTGGATGGAACTTACAAGTATCTAATAATCTCTGCAAAAGAAGAGTAAGTAGCAGATATAATAGAAGAGTAAACTGTAAGTACCTGAAGGGAACTTGCTAATATCTGCTAATCTCTATAAGAGAAGAGTAAGTAGCAGATATGATAGAAAAGTAAGCAGCAAGTACCTGAAGGGAACTTGCTAATATCCGGTAATCTCTGCAAGGAGGGGTAAGCAGTGAATATAAAAGAAAACCAAGTCGTAAATACCTGGATGGAACCTGCGAATATTGATTATTGATATGATAAGATATAATTGGATAGTAGAAGGGATTCTCAGCAAACTCTGCTATTAACCGAGTAGAGATCAAACTGCGATAACGATCGTCTTGCGTGATCAAAAATGATGTCTTTTACATGAAATCCAAACCAGTAAGGTGAAATCATCTCAATTAGACTTTAATATCATGGATTATCAATAAATAGAAATAGAATCTGTGATTGAATAAGAGATGCCAAGAGTAAGCCTAATGAATTTTCAGCGGATGAAGCTTCATGAAAGCCGAATATACAAAGTGAGCATAAGAAAGAAAATGCTGCAAATCCTTTTGATAGTATTAGATTTAACTTGAACCTATAAGAAGGCAAAAAACAAAGAAAGGAGGGCTATACCCCGAAGATGACCCAAAAAGATTTGATGCTACCACAGGAGATCACCTGTGGGCCTTATGCATTGCTTGCCTATGAAAAATCATCTAGGGCATATTCCAACCTAGAGCGGGCTAGCCGCGCTTCCTTTTGAAGGGCGCAAAAGAAACAAGCATAGAAAATCCTAAGAAGGATTAACAGATACACTGCTCTCATGCCTCAGGTTACAAGTATCGCTGATCAATTAGACTAGATGCACCAAGTAGCCTATTGCTTGTCTGCGGATTGATCAGCGAAGTTGTGGGCCCCTGCGAAGGCAGGAATTGCGAGTACCTTAGAGTGTCCGGCCGTCATAGTTGTGAGATGATAAAAGAGACAAGGCTACACTTGATCGCCATTGCTTGTCAAGCAAAGATCATCGTAACTGTAACGTATCCTTAGTAAAGCACAACAGGGCTAACACATGTGTCCTCCCTTGATGCACACTTTGTGTTAGAAACCGGCTAGGATCCGAAATCTGAAGTTCACCATCATAGATTGAACGGCCCCCATTGAACATATGCGAACACTCCCCACTATATATGGTCATTATGGTCTTACGCCGGAGAACAATCTATGGAGGGAACAATAAGACTTGGCGATATCTCATTGGTTCAGTTATCTCTTTGGCAAAGAGAAAAGTAGAGAAGGAAGCACTCCATAAAGGGAAAAGTGTCAGTATGGGATCTCTGACGTATAATTTATTAAAATGAAATGAAAGAACACATAGAAGTGTTTTAGAGAAAATGTTTGAAGAGTAAAGTAGCAAAAAACAGTCATGATCGCGAGGAGCTTTTGGAATTGAGACGTCCTCCTGCTCAGAATAATCTTCTGAGGGCGCCCTCGTCATCGACATCAATGGTCTCGCCTATAATGAGGTCATGATACTTATTGATTTGATTCACTCCCTTTGAGCTGCAAGGAATGTCTGCTACTCCTTTGCCTTTTGAAGTTGACGTATCAGAGTGATCATCCTTTGGGAACAGATCACACATCTTACCTTGCCTCAGCATTTTTTACGCAAGTTGACGAAGCGCTCGGCAGTTTTCAATCAAATGTTGGCTTTATTTGTGGAACTCATAGAACGGATCTGAATCTTTTAATATTTGATTTGTCAGCTGGTAAGGTCTTTTGAAATTAGCCCTATCCTTCATGATTTGGCTTACTTCTAGCATTGCTTTATCCAGCTCGAGTTCTTGAAAGTCATCATCTTGTTGCTGCTGAACCGAAGCGGTTTGCGGAGCTGGGGCTGGCAATGGTAACAATTGATCTTAGGCACGATCTTGGCCTGGGAAGAGGTATTGATGACGTTGAAATCTTCTCCCCTTCCTTGAGTAGGATGGAAAATATTTCCGAGGAGACCTCAGAGGCTGTTTGTAAGAGGAAGAATTTTTCTCTATTACAAGCCTGGAGACGAAGCTGGGATTGTTTTTCTCTCTATAGATATACAAGTTTGCTAAACCAATCAACTCTTGATATGTCCTCAGTGCTCGGACATTAGCCTCGAACTTAAGTGGTCCTTCACACAGACTGTGAATAAGAGCCACTCGATACAATTCTTGATTGACGATCTCGATGTCCAAGATTTCTTTCTGAAAACGATCCACAAAATGAGACCAAGTCTCTCTCTCTCGCTGCTTGATCTCAAAGAGGGCTTCTAGACCGCCCTTTCTCTTTGTAGAAGTAGAAAATCTAAGCAGAAACTCTAATCGCAAATCAACAAAGGAAGAGATAGACTGAGGACATAGTACAAAGAACCAATCCCTCACTTGACCATCAAAGGTCGTCACAAAAAGTTTGCATTTGGTAGCATCTGAGAGGGTCTTGAGAGCAACGGCTGAAACAAAGGCTTGAAGGTGCTTCATTGGATCAGTCTCTCCAGTGTAAATTATCAATCGCGACTCTCTGAAGTTAACTTAGTTGGTTCGTGCCGAACATTTTCTGAAAACGGTGATGGCTCTTCCTGTTCCCCTACAATATAAGGAAAAAGGGAAGCATAAGTTGTAGCTACGAAAGGAGAAACTGAGTAGAAGGGAAAAGCTTCTGCGGGAGGAGCAAAGACAGGAGCTGAAGAGTAGGGATGACTTCCCTGAAAATTTAGGAATCTAGCTGGACTTCCTCGGGCAGCTTCTCGGAAGAAGTTTTGACGAGCTATGAACTCATCACTTTGAGATCGCAAAGGGGCTGCAGGTCCTTGCAGAAAGGTTGGAGTGTAAAGAGGAGGACAGACTGGCGGATAGGCCGGTGGATAAACTTGAGGAGTATCGGATGCTGGTGCTATATTGATTGGAGGGGCTGGTGCTGTTGAAGATTATGCGGTCAATTGATGCTTGATAGCTGCTAGAGTACAGTTGATTACTTGAAACTATTGTGCAAATTCTCTGTGAGATTATTCTAAGGCCTCCCAAAAAGGATCTTCACTGGGACTTGGAGCAAGGTTCACGGCTGGTTGATGGTCTGTCATGAGTAACCGCTGATTTCACTGTCTTTTCGAGATCTGAAGGTTGCGTGTTAATTGCTGATGCAAGAAATGTGCCCTCTAATTAACTGGTTGTTCAGTCTCACAAGCTAGGTGAAGAAGAGGGTTACAGGGATAGTGGAGAGGTTTTCTGAGAGCAGCCGGGAAGGTTGATCAGGTACTGTCGAGCAGGCAGCTAATTTTACGGTCAGCTCTGATGGTTGAGACTGAGAGAAGAGAAACAAATAGAGGGGGCCGCTAACAGCGGCAACAACAGACTTTGCCCGCAACAGCTTGAATGTCACTCTTACGGGCTTTTCCTTTAGATAAGAAACAAAATTATAGCTTGCTATTGCACCTTTACATATAAAAGAAATAAATGGTATAAAGGGGGAAGCTGGCGGCTAAGGAAAGAAGTTGCCAGAGGCTAAGAAAAAGAGGTTGCTAGTAGGCCGCACGGCTTGATGGTAAGCTGTGGAGGACTGGAAAACTGGGTTCGTAGGTCTTGATGATCAAGCTGTGGAGGGCTGGAAAACTGAGTCCGCAGGTCTTGATGATCAAGCTATGGAAGATTGGAAAACTGGGTCTGCAGGTCTTGATGATCAAGCTGTGGAGGACTGGAAAACTGAATCTGCATGTCTTGATGATTAAGCTGTGGAGTACTGGAAAACTGAGTCCGCAGGTTTTGATGATCAATTTGTGGAGGACTGGAAAACTGAGTCCGCATGTTTTGTTGATCAAGCTATGGAGGACTGGAAAACTGAGTCCGCAGGTCATGATGATCAAGCTGTGGAGGACTGGAAAACTGAGTCTGCGGGTCTTGATGATCAAGCTGTGGAGGACTGGAAATTTTGGACCGTAGGTCTTGATGATCAAGATGTGGAGGACTGGAAAACTGAGTTCGCAGGTCTTGATGATTTCATCAAGACCTGTGGAGGACTGGAAAACTGATCTGCAGGTCTTGATGATCAAGCTGTGGAGAGCTAGAAAACTGAGTCCGCAGGTCTTCATGACCTGACTGTTTTCCATTTGCTCCTCCTTAAATAAGAGTCATTGGGGACTATTTATATGACCGGGGAAGATCTTCTAGAAGTAGGGCCCAGTGATGTCATCATGGAGTCTTGGGAGGACTCGGCGGGCAGACCGCCCGGCTGGGCAAACTGGGAGAAGTCAAGCCGCCCCCTTTAGAAGACTTAGGCAGTAGGAGGTCGCCCCTTGTGGGCAGCCTAAGGAGTAGACTGGACCTGGGTGGCGGCCTGAGGAGCAGGCTGCCCTTATGGTGGCAGCCTGAGGAGCGGGCCTCCCCTGGGTGGTGGCCTGAGGAGAAGGCCGCTCTTAGGGTGGCGGCCTGAGGAGCAGGCTGCCCCTTTGTTGCAACATGAGGAGCAGGCCACCCCTTGGTGGTGGCCTGAGGAGCAGGCCTCCGTTTGGGTGGTAACCTGAGGAGCAGGCCTCCCCTGGGGTGGCAGCCTGAGGAGCAGGCCGCGCTTTTGGGTGGCAGCCCGAGGAGCAGGCCGCCCTAGGTGTTGGCCTGAGGAGTAGGCCGCCCCTTGGGTGGCGCCCTGAGGAGCAGGATGCCTCTAGGTGGCGGCCTGAGGAGCAGGCCGCCCCTTGGGTGGCGTCCTGAGGAGCAGGCCGCCCCTTGGGTAATGGTCTGAGGAGCAGGCCGCCCCTTGGTAACGGCCTGAGGAGCAGGCCACCCCTGTAGGGGAGATGGAATCCCTCTGATGGCGAGCTGGAGAATGAGTCCGCCGAGCTCGCGATGGTTGAGTTAGTCTGTAGGGTTGACGCCGGCTAGGCGACCTGGCATACTGAAGGAATAGATCACGCAGATCGCCCCTTGCTGCTTTAGATTGCCTCCTGTAATGAAGAATACTGCACGATTAGCAGGCCTAACCGCGCGGCCTGCGAGGGTGAGCTCTGGGAGCAGCCCGCCGTCCTACAGGGCACGTGGTAGCTATGCGACCAGGGTTGTTAGACTGGGGAGACTGCCCTAGCCACGCGGCCTGAGCGGATAGGAGTTTCTATCTGCTTGGCCCAAAAAAGGAGGGTTGAGGCAAATTATGACACTCGGGGGGAACCCCTGAGTGGGTCACGACTTGCAAGCTAGATACCTTGAGATGGATCGCCGATTTTGGGGTTAACAATTGCTGACCAAAATGGCTAAGTACAATTTGTCGAGTACTCAAGGAAATTCATCGAGAACTTACGTGAGTACTCGTGGAATTTTTTGAGTCCTTTTGTGAAGTCAAGTGAACTCTAGAGAGAGTTGTTGTTAGCTGGTTCTAAGTATAATTCGTTAAGATGACAAGTAAATTCCTCGAGTACTCTCAAGAGCTTTCAGACAATTCGTCAAAAGATCTCGTGAAGTCTCAACATATCACGCAAGTTCTTTCCAAGTCATTACGACGAGTTCGTCGAGTAGTATGGAAAGTACACGTAATATCTCGACGAATTGGAATGAAGTAATTTTTTTCAACATCGTTCTCGGTTTTCACGGCTTTCCTAAATTAGGGTTTATTCCATGCACAATACACGTGGACGGTAGACCTTTGTTCAAAATCAAGTCGTTGGAGAAAAATCATCTATAAATAGTCTTGGATTATTTTAGAAGACCTAGAACTGCAATTCAAAATGAAAAATTTAATCGTACTCGTATTACCAAAAACGATCAGGATTTCAAATCAAGTTTCACAAAGAACATTGTCGCCGACTCTCTCCCGATCTGCGATTCATCTTGGAAAGAAAGGACTCGATCGATTTCCAGATTTTAGATTTTCATTCATTCAGAGATCAATCGATTCTCAGATCCGATCCGTGTTGAAAATTCAGATTATTTTTCTTCTTCTTCAAGAATAAAGTCAGAACTTTCAAGCAACCAAGTAGTACTATTTTCAGATCTAAGATAAAGGAGTTCTCTTTTCAAACAAGATTTCACTTATTTCTTTTTAGGAAGATTGTTCTTTCGAGTTTCTTTTGTAGATCCTTGTTGAAGCATCGAGTGTAGGGGAAGTTGTTCTCCAAGTTTGTAGGAGTGGAAGACTCTGAGGTGTAAAATTATTATTAATCCGAGTTTAGGTGAAGTAGCCAAGTCTAGACTTAAGTGCTAGATAGGTGAGGTAAGACAATAGACATACCCAGTTTGGGGAACCACAATAAATCCTTGTGTCAGTGCTGTGTTTATTTTCTCATTCTGTATGCTTTATTTTTACTCAATTTTTATTCCGCTAAAATCTACAGGATTCACCTATTCACCCCCTCTAGGTAATTTATGTTGAAAATTAGATACTTTCAATTATTATCAAAGCCAGGATGTTCGTTAAAATTTTAACACCTTGAACATATCTCGATCTAGTTGTTCATAGAGAAAGGAGATTAGCGAGGATTTGTTCTCGAAAAAGTTGCCGGTGTGCAACAAGGAGAATTTACCCATATAAAAGGAAAGAGTAAAATCATTCATGGAAGCTTCTGACCCCAAAATCTTCATCGTTGTTGAAGAAGGTCTACATGTTCCCATAACTCCATCAACCAGTGATCCAAATCTGATGGTTCCTAAAAGAATAATGGATTTGAACAAAGATGAGATATCACTCGTTGCTCTAGACAAGAAGGCAAAGAACATCATTTCTAGTGCGGTGGACGATTCTATGTAGCAAAACTTAATCCACTATGAGTCTGCCAATGAGATGTAGCAATCTTTAATTGTTCTCATGGAAAGAACGGAAGAAGTAAGAGATGATCAGAAATCTCTATTAAATCAAGAATATGAAGTCTTCAAGACAAGACAAGAGGGATACTATTGCTGACTGCTATGAGAAATTTTTCAAGATCGTAAACGACCTAAGAAATTTTGTTCGAGAGTTTACCAATGGTGATCTTAACGACAAATTCCTGAGATCCCTGACAAAAGAATGGGATACCAAGATAGTTGCTATCAGGGAATTTGGCAAAATAGCTATAATGGAGCCATAGATCTTGTTCAGGAAGCTGCTATTCCATGAGTTGAAACTCAATATTAAAAAGGAAGAAGATGAGGGAAGCAAGATGCCAGCTAGAGATTAATCTGTATCACTTAAGGATGAAGGGACAAAAAATGCAGAGTTGTGTCACCAGCTAGAACACATGCCTTAGTTGAATATGAAGATTTAGAGCCAAGCTCTTGTACTTCAGAGATTTTAGATGGAGAGTTCTCCTTACTCTCTAAAAGATTTAAGAGGTTGCTCGGTAAGAGGAGGCAAGTAAAGAATCAACACTTACATGATAATATAAGATCACGACGTGATGGTGATCATCATAAGAGAAGCTGCAACAACATTGCCAGGTATAGGTCTAAACATAACAAATATGTTTCTTCATACATTGTTTGATACTATTGTAATAAGCCAGGATACATGATCGATGGCTATCCTTACAAGAAGAAGAAATAGTCAAATAAAGAAGAAAAGAGATCCTTAAAAGGAAGGAAGAAAGAAGAAAAAAGCTTCACCATGAAAAGTCAAAGACTCTCTGCGATAGTGACTCAAGTGAGTCTAGCTCAGATGAAGAAACCTACTTCAGGCTAATGGCACACTCAGACGAGGATAACATTAACTCTTAAAAATGGGAAGGAAAATTCTCATATTCCCATACTGATTCCAATGCAATCTCTGATGGTCATGAAGATCACCTCTCTGAGGATGAGTCAGACTTAATGATGTAGTATCAAGCACTACTTATGGGATTTGACAAATGCCACAAGGTTGTCAAATCTTAGGCCAAAGAGATTATATCTCTCAAGGAATTAAAGTAATCTAAATTGAGGGAAGAAATTGAGAGATTGACTCCCCTCAAAGAAGAAATCCAATACTTAAAAGAGGAACTAGATTGCTCTACTGAGTTGATAAGTCTGAAATTAATAGCTATAGATGAGCTGGAAGAGAAATTATTGATTGAAAGGAAGCTTGTTAAAAGCCTCTCGAAACCAAAGACTGTTTGTCCTCTCATCGATGGATCTATATCCTCTAAGACATGTCGTGTTCGATATAGGGCTCCTTGAAATAGAAGGAGGGCTCATTAAGGTCAACTAGTATTCAAGATGGTAATCCTTCCTACCAGTCAATATGACCTTAAAAAATTGTATGGTCATTTTGCTTGACCAATGCATGTTGTCTCTTACGAAAATAATCAAGGATGGAGCCATCCCAAAAATCTTGGAATAAGTGCTCTCAAGCAACCTTATGAAGAGATTGTTCTGAAGCACTATGGACCATTCGTTCATAGGCCGTGTAACATCCCAATGTTACTTCTAGACCCCTTAACTTAGATTGGGTTAGGCATGGAGTGGGTGTTAGGGTAATGAGCTAGGTTTGACCCTGGATAGTGGGTTGTAGCCATGTGGGGCCCACTATGGGGCCAAAGTCAAACTAGGTCAAACTAGCCTAAACAGGAACCCTAGCCACACCATGACCCCCTCATGATGCCCTAACCCTAAATACAATCTAAGTAGACCCCAAGGTAGGTCAGGGGGTCAACCAGTTGACCATGATGGGTCAAGTCAACACCTTTGACCTAAATAGTGAAAATGGTGCCCTAGCCCAATTCACTGGGTTGGGTCCACCCAAATCAACCCAAATTCATCATGTGAGCCTAAAGTGACCCTATAAACCCTAGGGGAGAGAAAAATAGGGCCTCTCAATAGTACTTTTGGGAGAACATCTAGGAGAGAGAAAAGAAGAGAATAGGAGAGAGAAAGTGCCTAGGAATTATTTTGGGCCACTTGGGCTCATCCCACCAACCCATGATGGGTTGGCTGACCATGCATGGGTATTAGGAGGTGTGGGACCCCCCACCATGCTGCCTTGGGCCAAGCCCAAACCCAACCCAAGCCCAACATAGCCTAAACAACTTGGTGGAGTCAACCCTCCCTATTCACTCACCCAACCCGGCCCAACACTTGGCAACCCGACCCACTAGGCTCTAATCAGCCTTCATGGCCAGTGGGACCCACTCACCAGCCACCTAGCCGGCCAAATCCACTAACCCGACCCCCCCCCTCCTTGGTGAATCCGCCCCTACCTAGGTGAAGTCGCCCACTCTCATAACTCAGCCCCAAACCCTTCCCCCTCTCTCATTCCATCCAGCCCTACCCCAGAGAGAGAGAGAGAGAGGAAGGAAGCTATGGAAGGCCGTGGAGCTCGCCGGAATGTGCATGTTAGGGGAAGCCGCCGCCACCCTCAACCACAACCACCAAGAGTCAGTATCCCCTCCTCTCCTCATGTACTAGTCTTCCTAGATCTCCTAGGTTAGTGGCCAAGCTCAAAAGAGCTCGACTGTAGGCCTCTTCCAGCTTGGAAAAGCTTCAAAAATGGCGGATTAGGGCTTTTTCGGTTTGGTGGCGCCGCCGCCGTCCGCCGCTCTCCGCCGCCCAGCCGCCGGCCAACTCAAGCCCCGACCACCGTGAGGCCGGGGGAGCACTTGGCCGGAGGCCCCGCCGCCGGCGATGGCCGGAAATGGCCCCGCAAGGAACACCTGCTCGGTTGTCCCTGCATGCACTGCATGGAGAAGAAGAGCAGCTGCCGTTAGATCTCTTTAAGATTCGTGCAACGATTTTATTAATAATTCCCTGTGTTATTATTTTATGAATAATGTGGAATAGTGTCACATGGTAACAGATATTTTGCATGTTGTTTTTGAGGCACTTAGAGGCCCCACCTTAGGATGAACCCTGAATGAAAAAGTTAGGTAGGTGGGTTAACTTTGCAATGCCACAGAAATCATGACTTTTGGACCAGTAGGCTGCCCTGTAGGGCTGTTTTGCTAGGACTGCCCCTAAACTAGGGCAGAAACCAAATTTGATGCCCAAGACAAACCAAGCATCACCATGACCTGAAATTTTGGTCATGGGTGTATTTAGGGCATGCCTATGCCCTGCCAAAAATTTGGAATTTTTGGAAGAACTTTTTCTATAGTTTTTATCAAAATATCAAAAATTAAATTAAGGGCATAATTGTAATTTTAGACACCCAAATGACCCCAAATTTTGGTGGTATGTCCTTGGGGACATTATTGGTGTCTGGTAGAAATTTCAAGGCAATTGGACCCCTGCATGAAGGGTTATTCCATGTGTTTGTGTAGGCTAATTTAGGCCTTGGTGTGCAATTAGCAATAATTTGTATTCTGTGTATTTAACCTAACTGAGGCACCCAAAAACCATGCAATAAATTCCAGTGATACTTTAGGGCATGTTTCACCCCTAGAATTATTTTTGGGATTTTTGGAATTAAAAATACCACTTAATGGAATTTTTCAAATTATAGGTCCTTTTGTAAAATAAATGGGAAAAATAGGTTTTGGCTATAGAAAACCTTCAGATTCAGCCAAGTCAAAGTATGGTGTTTTAATTGACTTAGGAAAATTTCATATCTCTGTTTGGCAACTGTTAGAGCAAAATTCATGGAAATGACCATTTTACCCTTTTTGTAAATGTTTATGAATTGGTATAAATACTTGTTGGAAAATTGTGAAACTAATCCTAGAGTTGCATAATTATTATATTAGTCTTGTAGATTTATATCAGAATTTTTGGGTACAATGTTAATTATTACTTAGCATAATGGCATTTTTGGTAAATAATTAGGAATGGATTTTGATAGACCATTACCCTGTAGAAATTAATAAAACTCTGCCATTAGTCATAAAATAGTAATATAAATGCTCAGTAATTTTCCTGGAGTTTTGGTGTATATATTTCTTGTACTTCATTTGGAAAGTGATAAATAGGTAGAATTTGTATTAATTATGGGAAAAATAGAAATATAAAAAGAGAAATTATGAAATGTTGAAGACAGTAATATTTTATTCATATGCAACTCAGGAAAATTCCCTTAGGTCAGAAGATTTTAATTGATAATACTTCTTGTGTAAAATGACCTAGGGAATAATTTAAAAGATTTATTTAAAGGCCTTAATGACCTAGGAAAATTACGAAAATCAACACACTCATTTTATTAGTCCATACCACCCTAGGATAAATATTTGGAGTCAGTTGGACCAGGAATTTAGAAGTTCGATCTCAGGGTGGTGTTAGGTCATGGGGTGCGCATAGTAAAAGTAGGCTGGACTATAGGCCGCCAGGGGATGAATCAACAACTGAGTTAGAGTCTAAGTTCGGAAGTACAACCCTGGGTGGCAGGTGCATTATGGAGACGAGAGTAAAAGTGCAACATTAATCATGCCTAGGTAGAGTTGACGGAAGACCGTCACTCCTTAACCCATACCTTAAGTCACTAGGTCACTCTATGTAACAGGAGAGAGAAAAAGGGATTCTGGGTAGATATCAACTAAAGTAAATATCCTTGAGAAAGGGAGCTTTGGGATTCAGCCCATCGTAGCTCCTAGTGCCCCTGAGAGCCCTTCACCGGGAGTACCTTGGGCAGTCCTGGGATTAACCTTAAGACTCTAAGTATGAAAATCTGTAGATAAGGGTAGTCTAATAGGTTAAGTGAACTGGACATGTGCTCACTCGTGCCGGGTTGGAGGGACCTGGAGTCTTTTGACTACTTGCTCACCCGTGCAGAGTTGGAGGAAAGAAATTGGTTTATATACACTCACCCGGCCAGGGTTGGAGGGTTTGTAGCATATACTCACCCGTGGCGGGTTGGAGAGGTTTGAGACAGAATAGTCCTTTGAGCTGGAGGCTCAATATATAATACTTGCATGTGCATATACTAGTGGCGGGCCATGCGGTACTGGCCGGTCGTCACACCGACGGTAGTACGGTGGACCAGGCGGGTGCGAGGGTTAGAAGGACCAGTAGGATGTTTATACTGGAGTCTGGAGGACTTTTCCTAATAACGCGCACCCGACCCAACAAGACTGACAGGTAGTCAGCAAAGTGGTACGCAGAGGCTCTAGAGTGCACTTGTAGGTGTACAGAGGCGTACAAGAGAGGTCTAGGCCTGGTAGTGTGTATACCCGCCTAGAAGGCGGAGACGCCCGCTCCGCTGCTGCCGTAGCCACAACGGTAGTACCTGAGAGTGATGCTAGCTCTCGAAAAGTGGGAACTAAAGGTCTGTGATCACGGAGTCGTGTGTGTGTGTTGCACTGCATGTTCATATCATACCCACCATATAGATGCATAACATTAACCTTTATAACAACTTAAGTCACCTAATGTATAAGTGGTATGGGACGCTTATACATTAGGACCTGCTATACGATCCCTTAGCCTATAAGCCTGAGTGGGCATGTTTATAGGTTAAGGTTATTTTCCTTTATATATATGCTTGTGACTCTGACACCCCATTGTATAAATGGTATGGGACATTCTATACAATGGGAGCCTGCAAAAGATCCCTTGCTTATGCGTACCCGCATAAGTGGAGGTTACATTTCATTATATTTTGATTATATATACCCTGTTAGTTTCCTGTCACCTGCTCGCCTTTGCCACCCCTTGTTGTCCTCCGCTTCGTCCTCCCGCACGGTGCCTAGGAGTTGCAGGAGGAGGTGCTGAGGATACGACTTAGTCTTTTTGACTAATGGTCGGTGACCTTACTATTTTAGGAGCTCGAGGAGGTGGACCAGCACGTCGAGGAGGCAGGACTTGAGGGGCAGATACCTACTACTACTACTGGAGCACGTCTACAGGTGATGAGAGAGTTATGGTTTTTCCGCTGCTGTGTATGAGAGTGAGAGAGAGATATGATGTACTGGGCATAAGCCCTTCTTTCATTCATTTTCTGTACTCGTTATGGACTGTCTTATGTTTCATTTGATATATATATACTGTGGCTGTGGACTTGCTTCTGCTTTTACTCTGATTTATTATGCAATTATTCTCATATTGGCCGAACAGGTTATGATCGTAGTAGCCGGCAGAATCGGCGTCTTGCGGTGACGACTAACTCGTGCGTTAGTATCACCGTAAGGCGGCGGTTCTGGGCATAAGATCCGGGTTGCCTCGGATTTGAGGAACAGGATCTTACAAACTGGTATCACTTGAAACCACGATCATATGAGAATACAGTCCACCACACTGGAACACCCCGCTCCAGCATTAGTTTGCGGACAAACTATGCAGCGGAAGCAGTGGTGTGCCCATGCGTAAAAAGCCACATAATCAGTCCATCAAACAATGAGTTAGGCCAATTTTGACGTTAAGTTTTCCTTTATGCAGCCTCCGCAGGATACGGTTCCTCCCCCTCCGGCTGCCATTCCGTTCATGCAGACTGAGATGGGGCAAACCCTGACGGCTATCCTGGATGCCTTCAGAGCGCAGCAAGCCCCGGTTCAGCTGCCCAACCCAGGATCGAACTGGTTGAGTGCATTCAAAGGTCTGTCCCCGCCGCTGTACTGCGGGACAGAAGACGCGGTAAAGACAGAGGAGTGGTTGGAGACCATCCAGGAGCTGCTAGCCGGCATCAGCTGCCCCGTCAGACAGGCAGTTCCCCTTGCCACCTCGGCACTAGATGCTCATGCAAAGAGGTGGTGGAAGTCGGTGCGGGACTCTACATTCGCCGACCGGGAGCTGATGGACATATCTTGGGAGGAGTTCAGCGACGTCTTCTTGGAGCATTTTGTATCTTCCACAGACCGAGATACCTTGGAGGCGAGGTTTCTGAGCCTCCAGCAGGGGAGCGATCAGTTATTGAATATCAGAGAGAGTTCTCCCACCTGGCTAGGTTTGCAGGCTTCCATGACTGGGACGACCAGAAATACGCGAAGAGATTCTATCACGGGCTCCGCGACTCTTTGAGGCAGCCCTTGCTATTCATTGCCCACGGTACCATGGCGCAGATCATCGAGATGGCAAAGAAGCTGGAGGCTGACCAGCTGTTGGTGCAAGGCAGAGGGAAGAGATCGTTGGATGGACAGTCGTTTGGGGAGAGCAGCAGATCGTCTCAGAGGGGAAAGACGATTGGATACAGGAGAGGTGGGGGACGTCGTCGTCCCAACTATAGGCAGGATCAGGGGCCTCCTCCACCTTTGGCTCCCCCACCTATGCAGATTCCCGGACCGATGAGACAGGATGATCGAGGTCAGAGGCAGATCACCTGCTTTGGTTGCGGCCAACCTGGGCACATCAGGACGCAGTGCCCGCTTCAGGTCCACCCTCTTCCTCCTCCTCCACCTCCAGTGGCCCCTCCAGTTCACCAAGGCCGAGGACGAGGACGAGGACGAGGACGAGGCCGAGGCCGAGGATATCACGGCCGAGGCCGAGACCGGGAGCAGGTATACGCGCTGGATCTCACGGAACAGAGGGACCCAGAGGAGGTGATTACAGGTACTTAAAATTTTGTAAGATTTATAAATTTTAATTTTAATTTTTTTTTTTTTTTTTTTTTGTTGAATACCTTAGACATTAATAGTAATACTATTCTTTGAACTCAAACGAACCCAGGCATAGTGATGATTAGCGGCAAGCCCGCTCACACCCTCTTCGACACGGGTGCGTCACACTCCTTCGTATCGGACTCGTTTATTGAAGGATTAGAAGGAGTGGAGAAGTTTTCCGGTTTGGAAAAGAGAGTGCGACTCCCTGATGGTACGGAACTTCGAACCACAGACTGCTGCAATATGGATGTCGAGATAGGAGGCAAGGCGTTCGAAGCCCCGGCAACAGTTCTGAGCCTACCGGATTATGATCTGATCCTAGGCATGAATTGGCTTCATTGGAACTACGCGCAGATAGATTGCCCCTCGAAGAGGATCACACTCAGACACGGGGACTCCTACGTCATCATTAAAGGTATCCATTCCATTCCCCGACTCTCTTTGTCTTCAGTACAGGCCGTTAAGGCCTATGAACAGGGAGAAGAGGTATACCTCATTTGTTTCGAGATGGCTGTGGTAGAGAGTTCCATAGCTGATATTCCAGTGGCACGAGATTATGCTGATGTCTTTCCGGAGAAGTTACCTGGGCTACCACCATCACGGGACTTGGACTTCAGGATCCAGTTGGTGCCAGGGGCAAGACCAGTGTCCCGAGCACCCTACAGAATGGCCCCTAGGGAATTGGCAGAGTTCAGGACTCAGCTACAGGAACTTGTGGAGTCAGGATTTGTGCGGCCAAGTTCATCGCCGTGGGGAGCACCGGTTTTATTTGTGAAGAAGAAGGATGGATCCCTCCGATTGTGTATAGATTACAGGGAATTGAATAGGTTGACGGTTCGGAACACCTACCCATTGCCCCGGATAGACGAGTTATTTGATCAACTTCAGGGAGCCTTCTGGTTCTCTAAGCTCGATTTACGATCCGGCTATTACCAGTTACGCATCCGGGAGGAAGACATACCGAAGACCGCATTCAGCTCCCGTTATGGCTTATACGAGTTCACGGTAATGCCGTTCGGGCTCACGAATGCGCCCTCGGCCTTTATGACGCTCATGAACAGGGTATTCGAGCCTTATCTGGACCGGTTTGTTATAGTCTTTATTGACGACATTCTGATTTATTCGCGATCTCGAGAGGAGCACGCAGAGCATTTAGCACTGGTATTGCAGAAGTTAAGAGAATTTCAGATGTATGCGAAGTTCTCAAAATGTCAATTCTGGCTTCAGGAAGTGGCCTTCCTAGGACACACAATCAGCGGAGCTGGATTAGCTGTGGATCCTGCTAAGATAGAGGCAGTACGGGATTGGCCACGGCCAAAGACAGCGTCAGACATCCGTAGCTTCTTGGGCCTGGCAGGTTATTATCGTAATTTCGTGGAGGGGTTTTCAAGGATAGCCCTCCCCCTCACGTCCTTGATGAAAAAGGATGCCACATTTGATTGGACAGAGCGGTGCGAGTCAGCATTTCAAGAGCTCAAGGACCGGCTCACTTCGTCCCCCATCCTTGCACTTCCCTCGGGGAGTGAAGGATTTCAGATATATACAGATGCATCCTATCAGGGGATGGGTGCAGTCTTAATGCAGCACGGACATGTTATCGCTTATGCTTCGCGACAGCTGAAGAAGCATGAGCATAACTATCCTGTACATGATCTCGAGCTCGGGGCCGTAGTTTTTGCCCTCAAGACATGGAGACATTACCTCTACGGGATTCAATGTGATATATACTCCGATCATAAGAATCTCAAATACATCGACACGCAGAAGGTTCTGAACCTGCGACAGAGGAGGTGGCTTGAGTTCCTCTGCGATTACGACTATAAGATGCACTATCACCCGGGAAAGGCGAATACAGTAGCAGATGCTTTGAGCAGGAGAGCCGGCACTTCTGGACCGGAGTCCCGGGTGATGTCTATGGAGCTGCTACGCATGATGGAGGATATGCAGATTACCATGGTTTCGGAAGCCGAGCCAGTGCTCTATCGAGAGTACCTGAACTCTTTGGTCAGCAATGATGATATACAGAAACGCATTCTTACACATCAGAGATTGGATACTGATCTAGAGCCTATCTTTGACGCTCTAAAAGGAGGCAAGCATGAGGATTATACGCTGGAGGACGACCTTCTTCGATTCCGTGGCCGAGTGTACATTCCAGCAGGTGGTGAGATCCGGGATGACATCCTCAGAGAGGCACACTACTCCAGATATTCAGTGCATCCCGGTATCACCAAGATGTGGGCTGACTTACGGCGGACCATGTACTGGCCAGGAATGAAGAGGGAGATCATATACCTGGTGACACACTGCGAGACTTGCCAGCAAGTGAAGGCCCAATGCAAGAGCCCAGGCGGTATATTACAGCCACTGCCAGTCCCAGAGTGGAAGTTCGAGGATATCTCTATGGATTTTGTTCACGGACTCCCTCGCTCTCATTCTGGGCACGACTCCATCTGGGTCATTGTAGACAGGTTGACCAAGGTAGCACGGTTTATCCCGGTCAGAAAAGATGCCCCGGTTGCTGTACTGGTGAGGTTGTTTGTAGAGCAGTTCGTCCGGTATCACGGAGTACCCAGGTCTATTGTTTCAGATAGGGATGGTCGCTTCACCTCCAGGGAATGGAGGGCAGTGCACGCTTACTTGGGATCCAGACTTTCCTTTAGCACTGCCTTCCACCCGCAGACCGACGGTCAGACGGAGCGGACGATACGCACTATGGAGGACCTGCTCAGGTTATGTATTTTGGATACAGGGAAACCTTGGGAGAGGCTACTGCCGTTGATCGAATTCTCATACAACAACAGCCACCAGGCCAGCATCGGGATGGCTCCTTACGAGGCGCTTTATGGGAGAAAATGCCGGACTCTGCTATCCTGGGTGCAAGATGTGGATACTCGAGCCCTTGGGTCAGACTTTGTAGAGGATACGGAGGCTCAGATTCATTTGATCAGGGATCGGCTTCTGGAGGCTCAGAGCAGACAAGCGAAATATTATGATGCTCGACACCGGAAGGTGGAGTTCCAAGTTGGGGACAGGGTTTTCCTGAAAATCCGACCGGTACACGGTATTTCTCGGATTCGGAGACATAAGAAGCTCAGCCCCCGGTACATGGGACCATACCTGATTCTGGAGCGTGTGGGCCCCTTGGCTTATCGGCTGCAGCTACCTCCGGAGCTGAGCAGCCTACACGATGTGTTCCATGTCTCTTCTTTGTGAAGAGCTCTCCTTCGCCCTGAGCAGCATGTCCCTACTGCAGCTGGACCGGTAGAGCCTGATCGTTCGGTTAGATTGGAGCCGATCCGGATCGACGATTCAGCGGTCCGAACGTTGAGGAAAAAGAAGGTTCCACTCGTAAAGGTGCTGTGGTCCAACCATGGACGGGAGGAGCACACCTGGGAACCTAGGGATCTGATGCTGGAGCGTCATCCAGAACTATTTACATCAGGTACTTTTATGTTATTTTCTACAAAATTTCCTTAACAATTTCTGCAACTGGAACCCGTAGACCCAAACTTAAATTTCGGGGACGAAATTATTTCTTTTGTTTATAGGATTTGTAACATCCCAATGTTACTTCTAGACCCCTTAACTTAGATTGGGTTAGGCATGGGGTGGGTGTTAGGGTAATGAGCTAGGTTTGACCCTGGATAGTGGGTTGTAGCCATGTGGGGCCCACTATGGGGCCAAAGTCAAACTAGGTCAAACTAGCCTAAACAGGAACCCTAGCCACACCATGACCCCCTCATGATGCCCTAACCCTAAATACAATCTAAGTAGACCCCAAGGTAGGTCAGGGGGTCAACCAGTTGACCATGATGGGTCAAGTCAACACCTTTGACCTAAATAGTGAAAATGGTGCCCTAGCCCAATTCACTGGGTTGGGTCCACCCAAATCAACCCAAATTCATCATGTGAGCCTAAAGTGACCCTATAAACCCTAGGGGAGAGAAAAATAGGGCCTCTCAATAGTACTTTTGGGAGAACATCTAGGAGAGAGAAAAGAAGAGAATAGGAGAGAGAAAGTGCCTAGGAATTATTTTGGGCCACTTGGGCTCATCCCACCAACCCATGATGGGTTGGCTGACCATGCATGGGTATTAGGAGGTGTGGGACCCCCCACCATGCTGCCTTGGGCCAAGCCCAAACCCAACCCAAGCCCAACATAGCCTAAACAACTTGGTGGAGTCAACCCTCCCTATTCACTCACCCAACCCGGCCCAACACTTGGCAACCCGACCCACTAGGCTCTAATCAGCCTTCATGGCCAGTGGGACCCACTCACCAGCCACCTAGCCGGCCAAATCCACTAACCCGACCCCCCCCTCCTTGGTGAATCCGCCCCTACCTAGGTGAAGTCGCCCACTCTCATAACTCAGCCCCAAACCCTTCCCCCTCTCTCATTCCATCCAGCCCTACCCCAGAGAGAGAGAGAGAGAGAGGAAGGAAGCCATGGAAGGCCGTGGAGCTCGCCGGAATGTGCATGTTAGGGGAAGCCGCCGCCACCCTCAACCACAACCACCAAGAGTCAGTATCCCCTCCTCTCCTCATGTACTAGTCTTCCTAGATCTCCTAGGTTAGTGGCCAAGCTCAAAAGAGCTCGACTGTAGGCCTCTTCCAGCTTGGAAAAGCTTCAAAAATGGCGGATTAGGGCTTTTTCGGTTTGGTGGCGCCGCCGCCGTCCGCCGCTCTCCGCCGCCCAGCCGCCGGCCAACTCAAGCCCCGACCACCGTGAGGCCGGGGGAGCACTTGGCCGGAGGCCCCGCCGCCGGCGATGGCCGGAAATGGCCCCGCAAGGAACACCTGCTCGGTTGGCCCTGCATGCACTGCATGGAGAAGAAGAGCAGCTGCCGTTAGATCTCTTTAAGATTCGTGCAACGATTTTATTAATAATTCCCTGTGTTATTATTTTATGAATAATGTGGAATAGTGTCACATGGTAACAGATATTTTGCATGTTGTTTTTGAGGCACTTAGAGGCCCCACCTTAGGATGAACCCTGAATGAAAAAGTTAGGTAGGTGGGTTAACTTTGCAATGCCACAGAAATCATGACTTTTGGACCAGTAGGCTACCCTGTAGGGCTGTTTTGCTAGGACTGCCCCTAAACTAGGGCAGAAACCAAATTTGATGCCCAAGACAAACCAAGCATCACCATGACCTGAAATTTTGGTCATGGGTGTATTTAGGGCATGCCTATGCCCTGCCAAAAATTTGGAATTTTTGGAAGAACTTTTTCTATATTTTTTATCAAAATATCAAAAATTAAATTAAGGGCATAATTGTAATTTTAGACACCCAAATGACCCCAAATTTTGGTGGTATGTCCTTGGGGACATTATTGGTGTCTGGTAGAAATTTCAAGGCAATTGGACCCCTGCATGAAGGGTTATTCCATGTGTTTGTGTAGGCTAATTTAGGCCTTGGTGTGCAATTAGCAATAATTTGTATTCTGTGTATTTAACCTAACTGAGGCACCCAAAAACCATGCAATAAATTCCAGTGATACTTTAGGGCATGTTTCACCCCTAGAATTATTTTTGGGATTTTTGGAATTAAAAATACCACTTAATGGAATTTTTCAAATTATAGGTCCTTTTGTAAAATAAATGGGAAAAATAGGTTTTGGCTATAGAAAACCTTCAGATTCAGCCAAGTCAAAGTATGGTGTTTTAATTGACTTAGGAAAATTTCATATCTCTGTTTGGCAACTGTTAGAGCAAAATTCATGGAAATGACCATTTTACCCTTTTTGTAAATGTTTATGAATTGGTATAAATACTTGTTGGAAAATTGTGAAAATAATCCTAGAGTTGCATAATTGTTATATTAGTCTTGTAGATTTATATCAGAATTTTTGGGTACAATGTTAATTATTACTTAGCATAATGGCATTTTTGGTAAATAATTAGGAATGGATTTTGATAGAACATTACCCTGTAGAAATTAATAAAACTCTGCCATTAGTCATAAAATAGTAATATAAATGCTCAGTAATTTTCCTGGAGTTTTGGTGTATATATTTCTTGTACTTCATTTGGAAAGTGATAAATAGGTAGAATTTGTATTAATTATGGGAAAAATAGAAATATAAAAAGAGAAATTATGAAATGTTGAAGACAGTAATATTTTATTCATATGCAACTCAGGAAAATTCCCTTAGGTCAGAAGATTTTAATTGATAATACTTCTTGTGTAAAATGACCTAGGGAATAATTTAAAAGATTTATTTAAAGGCCTTAATGACCTAGGAAAATTACGAAAATCAACACACTCATTTTATTAGTCCATACCCCCCAAGGATAAATATTTGGAGTCAGTTGGACCAGGAATTTAGAAGTTCGATCTCAGGGTGGTGTTAGGTCATGGGGTGCGCATAGTAAAAGTAGGCTGGACTATAGGCCGCCAGGGGATGAATCAACAACTGAGTTAGAGTCTAAGTTCGGAAGTACAACCCTGGGTGGCAGGTGCATTATGGAGACGAGAGTAAGAGTGCAACATTAATCATGCCTAGGTAGAGTTGACGGAAGACCGTCACTCCTTAACCCATACCTTAAGTCACTAGGTCACTCTATGTAACAGGAGAGAGAAAAAGGGATTCTGGGTAGATATCAACTAAAGTAAATATCCTTGAGAAAGGGAGCTTTGGGATTCAGCCCATCGTAGCTCCTAGTGCCCCTGAGAGCCCTTCACCGGGAGTACCTTGGGCAGTCCTGGGATTAACCTTAAGACTCTAAGTATGAAAATCTGTAGATAAGGGTAGTCTAATAGGTTAAGTGAACTGGACATGTGCTCACTCGTGCCGGGTTGGAGGGACCTGGAGTCTTTTGACTACTTGCTCACCCGTGCAGAGTTGGAGGAAAGAAATTGGTTTATATACACTCACCCGGCCAGGGTTGGAGGGTTTGTAGCATATACTCACCCGTGGCGGGTTGGAGAGGTTTGAGACAGAATAGTCCTTTGAGCTGGAGGCTCAATATATAATACTTGCATGTGCATATACTAGTGGCGGGCCATGCGGTACTGGCCGGTCGTCACACCGACGGTAGTACGGTGGACCAGGCGGGTGCGAGGGTTAGAAGGACCAGTAGGATGTTTATACTGGAGTCTGGAGGACTTTTCCTAATAACGCGCACCCGACCCAACAAGACTGACAGGTAGTCAGCAAAGTGGTACGCAGAGGCTCTAGAGTGCACTTGTAGGTGTACAGAGGCGTACAAGAGAGGTCTAGGCCTGGTAGTGTGTATACCCGCCTAGAAGGCGGAGACGCCCGCTCCGCTGCTGCCGTAGCCACAATGGTAGTACCTGAGAGTGATGCTAGCTCTCGAAAAGTGGGAACTAAAGGTCTGTGATCACGGAGTCGTGTGTGTGTGTTGCACTGCATGTTCATATCATACCCACCATATAGATGCATAACATTAACCTTTATAACAACTTAAGTCACCTAATGTATAAGTGGTATGGGACGCTTATACATTAGGACCTGCTATACGATCCCTTAGCCTATAAGCCTGAGTGGGCATGTTTATAGGTTAAGGTTATTTTCCTTTATATATATGCTTGTGACTCTGACACCCCATTGTATAAATGGTATGGGACATTCTATACAATGGGAGCCTGCAAAAGATCCCTTGCTTATGCGTACCCGCATAAGTGGAGGTTACATTTCATTATATTTTGATTATATATACCCTGTTAGTTTCCTGTCACCTGCTCGCCTTTGCCACCCCTTGTTGTCCTCCGCTTCGTCCTCCCGCACGGTGCCTAGGAGTTGCAGGAGGAGGTGCTGAGGATACGACTTAGTCTTTTTGACTAATGGTCGGTGACCTTACTATTTTAGGAGCTCGAGGAGGTGGACCAGCACGTCGAGGAGGCAGGACTTGAGGGGCAGATACCTACTACTACTACTGGAGCACGTCTACAGGTGATGAGAGAGTTATGGTTTTTCCGCTGCTGTGTATGAGAGTGAGAGAGAGATATGATGTACTGGGCATAAGCCCTTCTTTCATTCATTTTCTGTACTCGTTATGGACTGTCTTATGTTTCATTTGATATATATATACTGTGGCTGTGGACTTGCTTCTGCTTTTACTCTGATTTATTATGCAATTATTCTCATATTGGCCGAACAGGTTATGATCGTAGTAGCCGGCAGAATCGGCGTCTTGCGGTGACGACTAACTCGTGCGTTAGTATCACCGTAAGGCGGCGGTTCTGGGCATAAGATCCGGGTTGCCTCGGATTTGAGGAACAGGATCTTACAGGCCGAAAGATAAGAAAGCACCCAAAAGGCAAGCAAGTTACTCGGCAGTCACATGAGACAATAAAGCCTACCACTTGTTGTTCTTATGAGGTTTCTACTTCTAGATCAACATATCCTGCCAGACCTCCCTCTCAGATGGTAAAGCTGGAGAGGAAGAGAATGTACAATAAGTTTGACTATTAGTGATGTAGCAAGATTGGTTACTTTGCCATATATTGCTGGTATAATTTGATGAAATATAAGATAACCCGAGTTAACAATGTTAGAATGACCCCACACAGTGTTAACATTCCCAATGGTGTTAATCTAATAAGAAACTAAGGACTCAAATCTTTTTGAGTTCGTAAGGGAAACTAATATGTGAATGCAGTTGTGTCCAAAGGCTAACCAAAATCGCATCTGGTATATGGATAGTTGATGTTCTAGGAATATGACTAGAACACGAAGCCTACTACAAGAATATACCTCAGTCAACGATGGTCTAAAGGTTATCTTTGGGGGGCTTTGGCAGAGCAATCAAAAAAGAATACAGTTTGATTACCAATAGTAGTGTATCTTTCACAAACGTGGCTTTTGTTAAAGGATTAAAACATAATCTCATAAACATATATAAGTCAATTACGTGACAGAGGGTATATGGTTGAGTTCTACAAGGATAAGTGTCTGATAAAAACTTTTGATAAATCAGAAACTATTTTAATAGGCACTTAAAGTAGAAATATTTTTTGTCTTAACTTTCTTTGTTTAGAGTCTTCTACACCAGTGTGCTTTTTGGCAAAAGATAGTGCACCTATTTGTGATCAATGACATAAGAGACTAACGCATATTAATTTCAAAACCATAAATATGTTATTTCCTCACAATGTAGTGTGTGATGCACCCAATATTAAGTGCGTTAATGAGAGACTTTGTCACGCATGATAAATGGGTAAGCAAACAAGAGTTACCTTTAAAAGCATCGTCTCCAAATATTCTTCCAGATGTCTTAATCTGCTCCATATGGACTTATTCAGTCCCTTGCCAGTTCGTAGTTTAGGAGGTAAAGCTTACACCTTTGTTATTGTTGATGACTATTCACATTTTGCATGGGTGTTCTTTTTGAAACACAAGTCAGATACCTTTGACTCTTTCACTAGCTTTGTCAGGAAGGCATAGAATGAGTTGAACTGCTCTGTGGTCAAAATTAAAAGTGACCATGGAATAGATTTTGAATATGGTGCAATGATAGAATTTTGTGCAAGACAAGGTATCTTTCATGAGTTTTCTTCTCCTCGTATTCCACATAAAAATTGATTTGCCGAGAGAAAGAACAGAACAATCATTGAGATAGGCAGAATAATGTTGAATGACTCTTCATTAACAGAGTACTTATGGGCTGAAACAATCAGCATAGCTTGTCACATGCAAAACGGAGCCTTAATCAACAAGAATCATCGTAGTACACCTTATGAACTTCTGAAAGGCAAGAAACTAACAATATCCTACTTCAAAATTTATGGAAACAAATGCTTCATACTTAATAACGGGAAGTATTATAAAACTAAGTTTAGTTAAAAAAAATTTGAAAGTATTTTTATAGGATATAATAACAATAGTAAGACATATAGGATTTATAAATAAGAAAACCCTAATTGTAGAAGAATCCATTAATGTTGCATTTGATGAGATGAGTATGCTTCATATCAGATCCTCTAATATTCTTATTGAAGATGCAGGTTTGCAAATAAAAGATCTAAGATTAGAAGATGCAGTTAAAGAAGATGACTCAAGCTCCATCAGAGTCATTACTCCAAGCTTGATTGACGATGAAGAACTTCAAGTTGAAGAATGTGCACCAGAAGAACCAGAACCTCCTGGTGGCAATGCACGGAATCTAGTGATCAAACATTCATGTGATCACCCCATTGATCTAATCATCGGAGATCCTACTGAAGGAGTTTGAACAAGATGAGGTGTAGTTAACAAAGAATTTCATTTGAGTTTCCTTTCCCAGATTGTGCCGAAGAAGTTCGAAGAAGCTAAAAAGGATGCTTCATTGCTCATCGCAATGCAAGAAGAGCTCAATCAGTTAAAAAGATGCAAGGAATGGGAGATAGTACCAATGCCCAAGGTCATAATATTATAGGGATGAAATGGGTTTTTAGAAACAAGTTGGACGAGAATGGATTCATCATAAAGAATAAAGTTAGACTTGTGGCTCAAGGTTACCGATAATAAGAAGGGATCGACATCGATCAGACTTTTGCGTCGGAGAACAGACTCGAAGCGATCATATTATTCCTAGCGTATGTTGTCCACAAAGGCTTCAAAGTCTATCAAATGGATGTGAAGTGAGCCTTCCTTAATGATAATCTAAAGGAAGAAGTATACGTGGAACAACCCCCAGGTTTTGTCGATTCATTCCTTCCTGGTTATATTTATTTTTTTATAAAGCTTTGTATGGTTTAAAATAAGCTCATTGAGCTTGGTATGAGACGATGTCTAGGTTTCTTCTTAAAAACAAGTTTATACGAGAAAAGATAGATAAGACATTAATTCTTAAGGAATTAAAAGACAAGATTTATCTAGTTCAAATATATGTCTAAGATATTATATTTGGTTCTACAGATTACAAACTTTGCAAGATGTTTTCCAACATGATGCAAGGAAAGTTTGAAATGGGTGGTATGAGTGAGCTAAAGTATTTCTTAGAACTTTAGGTGAAGTAATATGAAGATGGAATTTTCATTTCTCAGATAAAGTTCACCAAAGAGTTACTTAAGAAATTCGGAATGGAGAGTGTAACCTCTATGAGAACTCCAATGGGTTTAACTATGTCTCTGGACAAGAATGAGAAAGGGAAACCTTTTGATGAAACCAAGTACAGAAGCATAATTAGATCCTTGCTCTATCTCACTGCCAATAGACTAGATATAATGTTTTCAACATATGTCTGCGCTAGATTTCGGGTGAACTCTAAGGAATCTCACTATGTCGTTGCAAAGATGATTTTGAGATACCTTAAAGGCACACCTAATATTAGCTTATGGTATACAAGAAGTAATGACTACGAGCTAATTAGTTTTTTCAAATACTGATTTCCCCGGAGCATGGATGACAAGAAAAGCACTTTCGGGACTTGTCAATTCCTTGAAAGAAGGCTTATCTCATAGAGTAACATGAAGCAAAATTGTTTGGCAATTTCGACTGTCGAGTCCGAGTATATGTCTGCAGGCAATTGTTGCACATAACTTCTATGGATCAAAAATTAGCTTGAAGACTACAACATGAAGCTGAAGGAGATTCCTATGTTTTATGGTTCATCATGCGCAACTGCAATAGCCAACAATCCAATTTCTCACTGCTGGACAAAGCATATCGAGATATGTTATCACTTTATTCGGGAGCATGTGGAGAATCAAGATATCAACCTTTGTTATGTGTCAATGGACAAGCCGGTTGTAGATATTTTCACGAAGTCGCTAGATGAAGCCAAGTTAACTTACTTCAAAACTGAACTTGGAATGCTCAACAAAGACTCTTAAAGTGGTCAAAGAATCAAAAGAAAGCTTCCCAAGTAAAGGTTCAATTCATTAGGTCATCATAGAAGCACACATAAAATTAATCGGGAAGTCACAAGTACATTCAACGAATATTCGTGAACACTCGATGATTTGATGAGAGGTCTTGGACTCTTTCGACGAATTGGACTTGTAATCACGTAAGCATTCAACGAATTCGACATGTACTCCCATAAGCTTTTTGTGAATCAGACTTTGTTCACTTTCTTTATTATTGGATCCAAAGAATTTTTTTATAATCACCTCAGCTACGCACCTTTTTTGTAACGTCCCAATTCGCGCTAGGCCCCTTGATGGCGTATTTGAGTCAAGGGGGTTGTGGTGAGCCCAATGGGGGATGTGGGTGAACAGGTGCGGACGTGCGGGAAATGAGGAAAACAAGGCAAAACAGCATTTTTGGCTGACACGGGTATGGACACGGCCGTGTCCATACCCGTGTGCCTCATAAAATAGGTTTACCAGTCAGAGAGGTACACGGGCATTGGACACGGGCGTGTCCCTAGCCGTGTGCCAAGGACACGGGTCGGGACACGGCCGTGTCTCTACCCGTGTGCCTCAACCCTGACCCGGCAGAAAGTGGTTCTGGGAGGAACACGGCCCTAGACACGGCATGCCACACGGCCGTGTCACCTGAACACGGGTAGGAACACGGCCGTGTGCCTACCCGTGTCTGCGATGTATAAAAAGGAAAAAGTTGGGAAACCCTAGCATTTCATCTCCTTTCTTCTGCCCCGAAATTCCTGAGAGGGTTCTTGGCTGGAGGAGGAGGAAGAGCTTGCCGGAGCCATCCTTGGAGGAATCAAAACGCCGCCACCGTCAAGGGAAAAACAATGCCGCCGCGAAGGAGTGCGAGGCTCATGGCCGGCCATGGTGGTACCGCTGGACTTGAGGTGAGCTTCCTCCCCTCTCCCTTGGTGCTAGATCTATAGTTATTATAGGAGAGACATCGACTCCATAGAGTCTTGATGGTGAGGAGGAGAGTTCTTAGGATAAGCCATGCCTAGGTTTTAGGCTTAGTCTCCCTCAACCTTCTCATCCTTCAAAGTGGAGATGAGAGGGGTTTTCGTTGGGGGTTTGGCTTTGAAAGGAGAAATAAGGTTGGGTGTGATTTCTGGAGAAGTTTATGCGAGGTCGTTGCAAGGAAGAAGATGAACGGATGCCGTTCATCTCGCCTTAAGATGCGTGCAGAAATCTGATTTCTGCACGCGGCGACCTTCGTGGCCAATTTCGGAGGTGTTCTGGCCAAATCTGGGTGATCGACTCAACACGAAAGTCGTAGCCCTTGAAATTACCTTTCCAACGAGGGGTTGCTCGTTTCCATGCGATACCTGTAGCCACGGGAAAGCTGGTTCGAGTCCGCTGCGTTCGGGAAAATTCCTGTACAGGAAACTGTTTCCTGTACGTATTCGAGTTGAATTTCTGGTATGTTGCGACCAGATCTGGGCGATCGACTCAACACGAAAGTCGTAGCCCTCGCGAATACCTTTCCAACGAGGGGTTGTGCATTGTGATCGGATTCCTGTAGCTCCGGGAATCCCAGTTTTAGTATTGGACTATCCTATGTTAATGCACTTGTTAAGTTATAATGTTAGCACTCTTGCAATGATTGTGATTTGCTCATTTGATATCTTGCTCCCATATATCTATAATGTTGTTGTTGCTATAATTTAGCATGGTTACTCATTTGGTTGTGTATTGGGGAATAATCATGTAATGGTAGAGAAATGGATTGGATGGGAAGGCTAGATATTAGGAGTTGCTATTGGTAAAGGATATATTTATACAAATTGGTGTTGAACATATCTAATGTACGTAGTGTTAAGGTGAAATCATTGAATAGGTGGGCGTGAACATGATGAACACTATGTGAAGAATATTTTGTAACTGTAATCCGAGCCCAAGGGGTTTATTAACAACCGATGCTTAGAGTTGAAGTCTCCCTACGGGTAGCATCGAGTGAGTTGTTTTGGGGCATGTGATGTGCGACGATTCATCGTGTCGCGGTGTTGAGATAATGATTGTGGCAGGTCTATGGGTTCGCCAGTCGTCACACCGATGGGAGCCAATGAGTAGACCTTGGGCGGTAGGGTTAGATACTTGGTGTCCATAACCCGAGATCTCCTCCGTGCCATGAGAACGGTTGGGCTTGCACCTCGTGCGTTTCCGAGGTTCCATCCGGTTCGAAATCAAGGCCAGGTTGGGCTGTGTTCTTGGTGCACATTTACCCAAGACCCCTTCTGAGCCGTAGTACGCATGTGAGCTCTGCTGTTGTGTTCTTAGCGTTGAGGCGTACGGGGGCCTAGGATAGGTAGTGTGATACCACCTAGTAGTGGAGATGCCCGCTCCACTGTCGCCGTCTGGCCACGACGGACGACGCCTGAGAGGTTAGCTACCTGCTCGAAAAGTGGGAACTTCTAGTCTGTGTCGACATAGCAACTTGCATGTGCGTGCGCATGGTTCGGTCATAGCATAACATTCATAACATGTCATTCATTGCATACACAAGATCCTCATCGTATAAGTTTGTATGGGCATTCTTATACGATGAGTTACTTTACTGTTAAGCCGATCCTTAACTTATAAGTTTGTATGGGCACTCTTATAAGTTAAGTTACTATTCTGATTGATTATACCTGCTGTCATTTATATATTATTGATATTCGTAGAACTGCTAGTTGTGTAGCGTAGTTTATACTTCACCATACTTATTGTCACCTGCTTGTTTACTTGCTTATGTATATATATTGTACCTGTATTCCTTTCTCCGCCCGGTGCCGAGGAGTCGCCGGGGAGCGGATGTGAAGCCACTTAGTCTTATGACTAACGGTTGCTACGTCTTCCTTTTTAGGAGGAAACCCCGCAGGTAGAGCGGCAACGGACTATGCAGCAGGACAGCCAGGCCCGGATGATAGGACCTGAGGTGGTGGTGCCATCGGCACCGTCAGTGACAGTAGTGAGTGTTTTCATGTAGCCGTTTGGCAAAACATTTCTAGACTCTTGTTTCTTTTGTACAAGCCTGTTGTGCTTGTTATCTTTCGCTACTATTTTTGGACTTTAACTTAGCTGTGAACTGGACTGCTTTTAGCTTTACTTTTCTGTTATGGTTGGGTTGGCATAATCGTTGTGATATGGATTGTAGCCGGCGGAATAGGCGTCTTGTGGTAAAGGCTAACTCGTGTGTTAGTGCTACCGCAAGGCGGCTATTTCGGGCATAAGACTCCCATCGTGCCGTGTGTTGTGTTCCGGGAGGGGGGTCTTACAAATGGTATCAGACTAAGCCGATCTTCACCTACAGCAGTCAGGTAACAATGGGCCACTCCCGTTCGATTAGTCGGTTTGGGGACAAACCGACTTAGCGGAAGCAGTGGTGTGCCCATCTGTAATTCACACTAAGTTGTCCAACTTTGACATTAGTTTTAGCCAACCTGACCCTAGTTTGTACCTTGCGTATAGGTCCCAGCGCAGGTGGAGCCGGTTGGGGGCACTCCTACCCCTTCCGTCCCTTCACAATTCCAGCAGTCGGAACTGGGACAAACGCTGTCAGCCATATTGGATGCATTTAAAGCCCAGCAAGCTCCGGTGCAGCAACAAGCGCCAAGCTCCAACTGGTTGAGCACCTTCCGTGCCCTGTCCCCTCCTGCCTATCTTGGGACAGAATCGCCGGTGCGCACCGAGGAATGGCTTGATACCGTGCAGGAATTGATGGCTGGCATAAGATGTCCGAACAGCATGGCGGTGACATTGGTAGTGACGCTGCTAGAGCTGCACGCCAAAAGGTGGTGGAAGTCCCTCATGGGCTCCATCTTCCAAGGGCGGTTGTACACGGACATCGGTTGGAACGAGTTCACCGAGGCTTTTCTGGAGCACTTCATCCCTTCTTCTGCTCGGGATGGACTTGAAGAAAAATTTCTGCAGCTGAAGCAGGGATCGAATTCGGTAACGGAGTACCAGAGGGAGTTCCAACACCTCGCTAGGTTTGCCGATTCCTATGAGTTGGACGATGGAGGCTACGCGAAGCGCTTCTACAAAGGGTTAAGGGACCCCCTGAGGCAGGCCCTTTTGTTTATAGCCGATGGAAGCCTGGCAGAAATCATTGACATGGCAAAGAGACTGGAGGCGGACCACATGGGATGTGGCAAGAGACCTGCGGAAGGAGTAATTGAAGTCGGCCCTAGTAATAGAAGGCGGAATGATCATGGCAGAGGAAGGGGAAACCACAGAGGCGGTCGGTGGGTCAACCGGAACTATCGGGTGGAGTACCCAACTCCGCAACCACTACCTTTACCACCACCACCGCAGCAGCAATATTATCAACAACCTGGGGGCCGACGTGAGATGATATGTTTTGAGTGCAACCAACCGGGGCATGTCCGACGAGTTTGCCCGCGACTGATCGGGGGTGCCCCTATTGCTCCCCCTCCAGTAGCTCCACGGGGACGAGGGCACATGCGTGGCCGAGGAAGAGGACCACCAGGGAGAAATCAAGGACATGCACGGGAGCATGTATTCGCATTGGATATGACTCAGGAGAGAAATCCGCAGGAAGTCATCACCGGTACGTGCAAAATTGTTTTAATATTATATGACTTGTTGGATTTATGATACAAATGATACGCGCTATTCTGAATAGTGATTACCCCTTTTGGAACCTAGGCACTGTCGTGGTTAGCGGGAGACCCGCCTATACGTTATTTGACACGGGTGCGTCTCACTCGTTCATTTCGGAGGACTTCGTGAAGGACTTGGAGGGAGTGCAACACTTCACGGGCATTACTCAAAGGGTGCGCCTTCCGGACGGCTCTGAGATGACGTCGTCAGCAAGTTGCGACTTCGACACCCTTATTGGAGGAAAGTTCTTTGAAACTCCGGCTACAGTGTTAAGAATCCCGGAGTTCGATCTCATCCTGGGCATGAAGTGGTTGGACTGGCACCACGCCAGGATCAATTGTGCGGAGAAGCAAGTTATGTTGAGGCATGGAGACTCGGAAGTCATCTTCCAAGGTATTAAATTCGCACCCCGTAAATTATTAACTTCAATCCAAGTTATGAAATCTCATATGGAAGGGGACGAGGTCTATGTAATTTGCTTCGAGTTGAAGAAATTGACATTAGAGGTCAAGGATGTGCGGGTGGTGCGAGAATTTCCCGAGGTATTTCCCGAGAAATTGCCAGGACTACCCCCGCATAGGGAAGTGGACTTCCAAATCAAGCTAATTCCGGGCGCCAAGCCCGTCTCGCGAGCTCCATACCGAATGGCTCCGAAGGAACTTGCAGAGTTTAGAGTTCAGCTTCAGGAATTGGTGGAAGCAGGGTTCGTTCGCCCAAGCTCATCGCCTTGGGGAGCGCCCGTTTTGTTCGTCAAAAAGAAGGATGGCACCTTGCGGTTATGTATTGATTATCGAGAGTTGAACCGGTTAACGGTGCGGAACACCTATCCCCTACCGCGCATTGATGAATTATTCGATCAATTGGTGGGATCGTATTGGTTCTCCAAGTTAGATCTGCGTTCGGGATATTATCAGCTGAGGATACAAGAAGATGACATTCAGAAGACGGCGTTCAGTTCGAGATATGGTTTGTATGAATTTACCGTGATGCCGTTTGGGCTCACAAACGCCCCTTCCGCCTTTATGAGCTTGATGAACAAGGTGTTCGGCCCTTATTTGGACATCTTTGTCATCGTGTTCATCGATGATATCCTAGTCTACTCCAAGACTGAAGCAGAACACGCCGAGCATCTAACTTTAGTGCTGAGGAAACTAAAGGAGCACACTTTGTTTGCCAAGTTCAGCAAATGTGAGTTTTGGCTTCGAGAGGTCGCGTTCTTGGGCCATGTGATTAGTGGGGCGGGGCTAGCAGTAGATCCGGCCAAGGTGCGGGCCGTGAAGGAGTGGTCGCCATTGAAGTCAGCGGCCGACATACGAAGCTTTCTTGGACTTGCCGGGTACTATCGCAAGTTCGTGAAAGGCTTCTCGAAGATCGCCCTTCCCCTTACTACGCTGACCAAGAAGGGTGTGCCGTTTGAATGGACACCCCAGTGCGAAGCTGCATTCCAAGAGTTGAAAGACAGATTGACGACTGCACCCATCCTAGCTCTTCCATCTGGGAAGGAGGGCTTTCAAGTTTACACGGATGCGTCGTATCAAGGGATGGGAGCTGTGTTGATGCAGAATGGGCATGTGATCGCTTATGCTTCAAGACAGTTGAAGAAGCATGAAGCCAGCTACCCGGTGCATGATCTAGAGTTGGGAGCGGTGGTATTCGCCTTGAAGATGTGGAGGCATTATTTATACGGCGTCCACTGCGAGATCTACTCGGATCACAAAAATCTGAAGTACATTCACACCCAAAAGGAGTTAAACTTGAGACAGCGGCAGTGGTTGGAGTTCTTGTGCGACTATGATTTCACCTTGAACTACCACCCCGGGAAGGTTAATTCCGTAGCTGATGCCTTGAGCCGGAAAGCGCCGGAAGCGAGCACGGGATCCCGCTTGATGAGGATGGAGTTAATCCGGATGTTGCAAGAGATGGAAATCACTTTGGTCTTTAAGAATCAACCGGAAGAGTATACCGAATATTTGGCCGCGATGAGTATAGTTTGCAACATACGAGACCGGATCCGTACGGAACAAAAGAAGGATGCGGCTTTAACCCCGGCTTTCAAGTCAATGGAGGATGGGACTACGGAAGAATACTCCCTAAAAGACGGCCTCGTCCATTTTCGTGGCCGGCTTTACATCCCCGAAGGTGACAACATTCGGGAGGATATTCTAAAGGAGGCCCATTGCTCCAAGTACTCGGTGCACCCGGGGATCGCGAAGATGTACACCGATTTGAGAAAGACGATGTGTTGGCCGGGCATAAAGAAGGATGTCAAGTACTTTGTTACTCATTGTGTGGCCTGCCAAATGGTGAAGGCAGAGTGCCGAAGCCCCGGTGGAATGCTACAGTCGTTGCCCATCCCCGAATGGAAATTTGAGGACATCTCCATGGACTTCATCCACGGGTTACCTCGCTCGCGCTCGGGGAATGATTCTGTGTGGGTGATAGTTGACCGGTTGACCAAGGTAGCCCGATTTATCCCAATGAAGAAGGAGGCGCAAGTGGGCGTCTTAGTGCGTCTCTTTGTGGAACAATTTGTGCGGTACCATGGTGTGCCAAAGACGATCGTCTCCGACCGGGATGGTCGGTTTACTTCAAGAGAATGGAGGGCTGTACAGGCTTATTTGGGCTCGCGCCTCGCCTTTAGCACAGCCTTTCACCCACAAACGGACGGGCAATCTGAACGAACCATCCGAACGTTGGAGGACCTATTGAGGTTGTGTGTGCTAGATAAAGGAGAACCATGGGAGGGACTCTTACCTCTCGTGGAGTTCTCTTATAATAACAGTCATCAAGCTAGTATTGGAATGGCACCTCATGAAGCTTTGTATGGAAGGAGGTGTAGAACACCCTTGTCCTGGGTGCAAGACGAAGATCCGAAGACATTGGGAAATGAGTATATTGATGACACGGACGCGGTGGTTAGGTTGATCCGGAATCGAATGCTAGAGGCTCAAAGCCGACAGGCGAAATATTACAACGCAAGGCACCGTATGGTAGAGTTTCAAGTGGGTGATAAGGTGTTCCTGAAGATTCGACCGATGCACGGAGTGTCACGAGTACGTGGAGTCAAGAAGCTCAGCCCAAGGTATGTTGGGCCCTATGTTGTAGTGGAAAGGATTGGCCCTCTGGCCTATCGATTGGAGTTACCACCGGAGCTGGAGAACCTTCACGACGTGTTCCATGTATCGTCGCTTCGGAAGGCTTTGTTGCGACCTGAACAGTATATCCCCACGGCGGATGGTGCCGTGGCGTCTGATAGGTCTGTGCGACTGGAGCCGGTGCGGATCGTTGATAACGAGACAAGGACCTTGCGCCGCAAAAGTGTTCCCTTGGTGAAGGTGCTATGGTCTAATCACGGGAAGGAAGAGTGCACATGGGAGCCAAGGGATTTGATGCAAGAGCGCTACCCGGAATTATTTACTCCAGGTAAAATTTCATTTGAAAGCATAGTTCCCTTTTTATGTGTTTCACTCCCATAGCCTTACCCTGATTTCGGGGACGAAATCTTTTATTTTGTTTATAGGATTTGTAACGTCCCAATTCGCGCTAGGCCCCTTGATGGCGTATTTGAGTCAAGGGGGCTGTGGTGAGCCCAATGGGGGATGTGGGTGAACAGGTGCGGACGTGCGGGAAATGAGGAAAACAAGGCAAAACAGCATTTTTGGCTGACACGGGTATGGACACGGCCGTGTCCATACCCGTGTGCCTCATAAAATAGGTTTACCAGTCAGAGAGGTACACGGGCATTGGACACGGGCGTGTCCCTAGCCGTGTGCCAAGGACACGGGTCGGGACACGGCCGTGTCTCTACCCGTGTGCCTCAACCCTGACCCGGCAGAAAGTGGTTCTGGGAGGAACACGGCCCTAGACACGGCATGCCACACGGCCGTGTCACCTGAACACGGGTAGGAACACGGCCGTGTGCCTACCCGTGTCTGCGATGTATAAAAAGGAAAAAGTTGGGAAACCCTAGCATTTCATCTCCTTTCTTCTGCCCCGAAATTCCTGAGAGGGTTCTTGGCTGGAGGAGGAGGAAGAGCTTGCCGGAGCCATCCTTGGAGGAATCAAAACGCCGCCACCGTCAAGGGAAAAACAATGCCGCCGCGAAGGAGTGCGAGGCTCATGGCCGGCCATGGTGGTACCGCTGGACTTGAGGTGAGCTTCCTCCCCTCTCCCTTGGTGCTAGATCTATAGTTATTATAGGAGAGACATCGACTCCATAGAGTCTTGATGGTGAGGAGGAGAGTTCTTAGGATAAGCCATGCCTAGGTTTTAGGCTTAGTCTCCCTCAACCTTCTCATCCTTCAAAGTGGAGATGAGAGGGGTTTTCGTTGGGGGTTTGGCTTTGAAAGGAGAAATAAGGTTGGGTGTGATTTCTGGAGAAGTTTATGCGAGGTCGTTGCAAGGAAGAAGATGAACGGATGCCGTTCATCTCGCCTTAAGATGCGTGCAGAAATCTGATTTCTGCACGCGGCGACCTTCGTGGCCAATTTCGGAGGTGTTCTGGCCAAATCTGGGTGATCGACTCAACACGAAAGTCGTAGCCCTTGAAATTACCTTTCCAACGAGGGGTTGCTCGTTTCCATGCGATACCTGTAGCCACGGGAAAGCTGGTTCGAGTCCGCTGCGTTCGGGAAAATTCCTGTACAGGAAACTGTTTCCTGTACGTATTCGAGTTGAATTTCTGGTATGTTGCGACCAGATCTGGGCGATCGACTCAACACGAAAGTCGTAGCCCTCGCGAATACCTTTCCAACGAGGGGTTGTGCATTGTGATCGGATTCCTGTAGCTCCGGGAATCCCAGTTTTAGTATTGGACTATCCTATGTTAATGCACTTGTTAAGTTATAATGTTAGCACTCTTGCAATGATTGTGATTTGCTCATTTGATATCTTGCTCCCATATATCTATAATGTTGTTGTTGCTATAATTTAGCATGGTTACTCATTTGGTTGTGTATTGGGGAATAATCATGTAATGGTAGAGAAATGGATTGGATGGGAAGGCTAGATATTAGGAGTTGCTATTGGTAAAGGATATATTTATACAAATTGGTGTTGAACATATCTAATGTACGTAGTGTTAAGGTGAAATCATTGAATAGGTGGGCGTGAACATGATGAACACTATGTGAAGAATATTTTGTAACTGTAATCCGAGCCCAAGGGGGTTTATTAACAACCGATGCTTAGAGTTGAAGTCTCCCTACGGGTAGCATCGAGTGAGTTGTTTTGGGGCATGTGATGTGCGACGATTCATCGTGTCGCGGTGTTGAGATAATGATTGTGGCAGGTCTACGGGTTCGCCAGTCGTCACACCGATGGGAGCCAATGAGTAGACCTTGGGCGGTAGGGTTAGATACTTGGTGTCCATAACCCGAGATCTCCTCCGTGCCATGAGAACGGTTGGGCTTGCACCTCGTGCGTTTCCGAGGTTCCATCCGGTTCGAAATCAAGGCCAGGTTGGGCTGTGTTCTTGGTGCACATTTACCCAAGACCCCTTCTAAGCCGTAGTACGTATGTGAGCTCCGCTGTTGTGTTCTTAGCGTTGAGGCGTACGGGGGCCTAGGATAGGTAGTGTGATACCACCTAGTAGTGGAGATGCCCGCTCCACTGTCGCCGTCTGGCCACGACGGACGACGCCTGAGAGGTTAGCTACCTGCTCGAAAAGTGGGAACTTCTAGTCTGTGTCGACATAGCAACTTGCATGTGCGTGCGCATGGTTCGGTCATAGCATAACATTCATAACATGTCATTCATTGCATACACAAGATCCTCATCGTATAAGTTTGTATGGGCATTCTTATACGATGAGTTACTTTACTGTTAAGCCGATCCTTAACTTATAAGTTTGTATGGGCACTCTTATAAGTTAAGTTACTATTCTGATTGATTATACCTGCTGTCATTTATATATTATTGATATTCGTAGAACTGCTAGTTGTGTAGCGTAGTTTATACTTCACCATACTTATTGTCACCTGCTTGTTTACTTGCTTATGTATATATATTGTACCTGTATTCCTTTCTCCGCCCGGTGCCGAGGAGTCGCCGGGGGAGCGGATGTGAAGCCACTTAGTCTTATGACTAACGGTTGCTACGTCTTCCTTTTTAGGAGGAAACCCCGCAGGTAGAGCGGCAACGGACTATGCAGCAGGACAGCCAGGCCCGGATGATAGGACCTGAGGTGGTGGTGCCATCGGCACCGTCAGTGACAGTAGTGAGTGTTTTCATGTAGCCGTTTGGCAAAACATTTCTAGACTCTTGTTTCTTTTGTGCAAGCCTGTTGTGCTTGTTATCTTCCGCTACTATTTTTGGACTTTAACTTAGCTGTGAACTGGACTGCTTTTAGCTTTACTTTTCTGTTATGGTTGGGTTGGCATAATCGTTGTGATATGGATTATAGCCGGCGGAATAGGCGTCTTGTGGTAAAGGCTAACTCGTGTGTTAGTGCTACCGCAAGGCGGCTATTTCGGGCATAAGACTCCCCTCGTGCCGTGTGTTGTGTTCCGGGAGGGGGTCTTACATTTTTAGTTTTAATCAAAAAAATAAATATATAAACATTCAAGGGCATTCGAGACTTCACGCAACTTATTTATCTTTCATCGAAACTTCTCTGCTCTCCCAACAATTCAGGTCTTCCTTTACCAACATCATGCTCCGTTCGTCCATCTCAATTCCATCAGAATATTCCTCTGATTCTTCTCATATCAGATCACAGATGGCACGCAAAGGCGCTAGCAATATTCAAGTATGAGGAGAACTTTTTTGATCTAATTTCTCAATAGCATCATGCGAATTTTGTAATGTTATCTTAATGCTGGAAACTGTTTGTTTGACATTCATTCTAGAGAAAGATTGCAAAGTCCTGGATAGAGAGGTACTAGAATTCTTCAAGAATGCCGAACTCAAACGTAAAGGTACTTTGATCAAGAGCAGTGTACAAAATTTTGATGTAAGGATGAAGCAGGGCATTTTGAATCAGTTTCTAAGAATGACCTAGGTTGAAGAGGAAGATGAAATTTTTGATGTTGATTATGACAGAGCACTTTCTTTCTGTGTCTTGGAAAAAAAGTATACAACCATTAAATGGAAGGAAATGAATGATGAAGAAAACCTTCTCACTAACATCATCGGGAAAGTGTTCCAATACAAAGCAAGATCACATGACTATGTCTCGGGAGAAATGTTCAAATTATTGACAGTGGTGATCTGTAGGAAGATAATTAACAAGGAATAGTTCTCTTTGATAGAATCAATGCTTGCTTCACTTCCTAAACTTTGGAAGGATCATCTCGCTCTATCTTAATCAGTTGGACAAAAATCAGTTTGGCATATCTACAGGAATTCAAATTCTCCACCTAAAAAAGATTGTTGCCTCAGTCTTTGCTCGATGGGAAAGGAGGATTCCCAAGGAATGGAAGGAGAAAGAGATATGTGAAAGCTCTAGATTGTAGGACAGACCTCTCACTGAAGCTATAGAGAGGGATGTGCCATCCACACCCCATTAAGTAGATAAAATTGCTGATGTAGTGGCTAAGGGAGAGAGTCCACACATAGATGTTGAGACAGCTATTGATCCACCAATGCAAGTTGTAGTTCCACACCCTATTCATGATTTTTAGAGAGAGCTAGAGGTTCAGCAAGAAGCACAAGATGTTTTGGGGTCAATGCCTGATGGAGTGTCTAAACAAGTCGAATTGCAAGCTGAGTCTGAGGGGGAGTCAGTGGCAAAAGACTCGCTATAAAAGGACCTCACTGCAGCAAGTCTTTGGCAGAGTGGAAAAAGTGGGAAAATATTTGACTTTTGGTCTGGCTCAGGTAAACCATAATATGGACAAGTTATAATCGTCTCAGATTAAATGGTTAACTCAAGGTGGTAAGGCCATCGATCATTCAATAAAGAACATTAGTTGAGTGTACAATGAAGCAACTTATCTATCTCAATCTCATAAACCCATGAGTTACTCACATGATGCGAGCATGCATCACATTGATAGGCAGATGGGAATTTACATGACAAAAATCATTCAAAATCTCATTTCAGAATTTAGAAAGGGCATGGAAGATTACAAAGAAGGATGAGCGAGCTAGCTCAGGATGTGGGCAACAAAATGCACAGTGCCAATGTATACACATATAAGAATATTAAGTGGCTTCATGAAGAATTGATAGGGAAAGCTCCAAATCAAGCTCCACCTATTGAAGTTGAACAACCTGTTGTACGTGGAGAGTTCAATGCTAAGGGTGCAGAGTACTTTGAGCAGTATCCTGAAGGTGGAGTGTATATCCCTCCTGAGGAATACACTCAGTTATGGTCTGATACTATTGAGGTAGAGGTAGAAATTCTTGAAGATTCATCTATATCTCCACAAAAGAAAAGAAGATATGGGGAAGGTCCATCTGCAAAAAGATCTGAACGTAATAGAGAGAACAGGGAGTATGCTGCAATGTCGAGTCCCATTTCCAAAGGAATTATTTTGGACACTTTCAGTACTGTTGATCTAACAAATGAAGAGCCAAGGATATATTATAGCAAAGAGGAATGGTATAAACATGAAGTTTCAAATGTAAAGAGGAGGCTACATTTTAGAAATCATGGAAGAGAAAATCCTGATGCTTCTCCTCCACCAAAGTACTATCCCAAGCCTTATGCCTACTTTGACAGACAACATGAGAGGACTAAGGGCAAGGATCATGCTTGAGATCATTATATTATGTATTTCTATGAATGTCTTAGAATGCATGCCTGGACATTTATATGAATATTGACATTTAGTTTATTTTTGGATATCATTAAATTCATATATCTATTCTGTGTAATTTATTTCTTTTCTTTATTGTCTGTGCAATTCAGCTTAATATATAGGGTTTTGACTTCTTCAAATATGGGGAGATTGTTAGGTATTATTTCCACAATAGCCTTGATTTGAAGAAGTGTTCCTTGAACTAAGTTGAATTGAGGGTGTATTTATTATTAGTTTTAGTTGTGTGTAGTGTAGGTTATAATTGTAGAGTACAAACCATTGGTAGGTAATAATGGATTTTCAAACACAGTTTTGTGCAATGTAATCCTTCATTTTATAGAACATCGTGTTGACCTATGTGTAATCTCTCTAATAGAGTATACTTCATCTAGTATCACAAAGGATATGGACATTCAAAAGTTACATATTTTGTCAAAAGAAAATTTATGGAGTGATAACGTGATGTCTCGTTAAGTTCGTCGAGTACTCATGTAACCACTCGTAGAATTCATCGAGTGATCTCTGGAGTACTTGAGAGAGATCACTGTAAAGCCCCCGATTTTTCGATATTTGGTTTAATTTATTATCTGGCGTGTTTATGACGTTATGGCGTTACGCTGACGCATTTTCGGCATATACTGTTGTTTGAGCGTGGTTTTAGCTCTTAGGTTTTTTTTGTGTGGCTGGGTTAAGCCTGTTTACATGATTCCATAGTGAGCCGGGTCTGTTTTGGTGACTCGGTGAGCCTCTTTGGGAATGCTTGTGTTTTGGCTTCGGGAGGTGTTTGCCCAAGTTTGGTTTGTCGAATCTTAATTTCGACTATGCCATTGGGTTCGTAGCATCAGTATTTAACTACGGTGCGATTTTTGTTGAAATCCATGTTGGTGCGAATTTTGAGTCTTTGGGACGATTAAATAATGATAAATTAATATTATAATACTTATATCTATAAGTATAATTAGCCTTACGATAAGACAGAAACCCTATTCATCGTCTTCTTCTTGAAATCATCGGCCTGTTTGCGTAAGAGATAAACAGTCGCTCTTTAGAGATCCTTCGGCCGTCGATTGTAGGAGCTTCGGTGTATGAAATAATCGTCAGAGAGTAGATCCGGATAGCTCTCACCTAGACCTATATTTCAAAGGAAATTTTTTCCTGTTTCGGGGATTTTTAGAGGTTTATGTTGCGGTTTTGACACTCTTTTGTCCTGAAAAGTTTCAGGAAGTGTTGTTTAGGTGTTATTGCGGACAGATCCTTGAGGAGGGGCGTTTACGTGGCCGGATTCGGCGATTTGAGGCAAGTGGTGAACTCTTCCCCTTGCCAAGCTTTTCTTTTTGTTGTATATTCCGTGCCATTCTTCCCTTTGTAGATTTTGGGAGTAGGGTAAGATCCAGCCATTTCCGATCAGCTTTATGGTATAGTTTTCTGACCAAGTTCAATATAATCTTTCCTGTAGGAGATTGCATAGTAATTGTTGAATTTGGGAATAATCTGGACAAGATAGTTGGTCGACTATAGGTTTGATAGTCAAATAAATCAGTCGATTATATGGCTATTAATAGGTTCAATCCTGCCGATTTCTATGTCAGTTAAACTTGGTTTAATACATTGTATATGAGGGATTAGATGTTGCTAAATATGGTTCTTGGTAATATTAATCCGTCGAATTAGTTGTTGTAGATCTTAATTTCGTCGATTATGAGTGGTTGGAGTCATCATTATAGGCTGAGAATTGTCCAAGTATATTTCGACAATTATCAATAGGAGTAAGGTAAATTAGTCAGATTGGAGTCTTAAACCTAAGAAAATTCATCGAATGGGTTAATTCGTCGAACAAGTTAATTTGTCGAATGGGATAATTTGTCAAACTGGTTAATTCGCCGAACAGATGAATTCGTCGAATGGGTTATGAAAGTGAGGGATAGAACCACTTTACACTAGAGGGGGTTGAATAGTGTATATTAAAAACTTTAATTTATTTTTATAGCGGATTTAAAGTAAGTGATATATAAGTATATATATAAAACAAAAGATCACAGCACTCAAATATGAAGAATAACAATCACATACAACACAAGGAAATTTATAGTGGTTCCCCAATAAATCTGGGTACGTCCACTCTTCTACCACCCAGGTAGGAATCCACTTCAGATTTTTGATCAGGGGCCCTACTACCAGAAGATCTATTTTCTAAGGGAGATCTAGCACCCCTTTGAGCTTTTGACCAGTTGCCCAAAAACCAAGCTTAAGTATTTTGATCAGGAGAGTTAGAAACCCAAAGATAACTTTTTAAGGGAGTTAAAAAACCCTGTATACAGTTTATGAAATAAACTAAAAAGGTGATGATGTCTTCTCTGTCAAGATTCTCTGAGAAGACTGGTGGATGTCTTAAGCAAAAGCATAGTCGAAATTAAGATTCGACAAACCAAACTTCCTCTCCGAAGCCAAAATTTGCACCAACATGGATTTCAAGAATATTGTTCCTCTCCAGTAGAAATTTCAGACTGATATGAAATTGGTTATCTCTTGGAGGGTCAGAAGAAAATTAACCAAAGTCTCTGTGTGTCTTAATCAGTAATCCAAAATCTATCTCTTCATTTTTTAGCAATAATTTTCTGAATGTATATATATTCTCTGAGAAGAATTCAACCATTTGAATTTTAAAAACATTCCTTGAATTGTTTAAAGAATCTCTAAGGATCTGTAACGGCTAGATTCAAATATTTGGAATAAAATCATTCCTTAACTACCTTGGTGATTTAATTAGAATAATAACTCTGTGAAAATCCCATAATTAATGTTGCCAGAAATGGCTATATTCATTAAGAATATTTAGCATTAAATACCAGTTTATAACTGACTTAAATTACGCCATTTAAAATCAATCTGCCTCTGAATATAAAACTTCTTGGACACTACAAAGAATTAGTCAAACTGAATCCTGGAAAGCGTCAAACTAACTCTGGAATTTGTTGAACTGAGAATGGAGTTCGTCGAGCTGAGCTTGTAGTTCGTCGAGCTGAGCTTTTGAGAATAGATCAATGTTCGTCGAATGGAGCTCAGCATTCGTCGATCAAAGCTCAGAGTCAGAACTCTGAGTTCGTCGAACTGAGCTCGACGTTCGTCCAACAGAGCTCAGCTTTCGTCGAACTAAATTCTGCATTCATCGAACTTTATTTCTCTGGAATTCTTCTAAAGGTGCAACCCTTGAAATAATAACCTATGACCCTAGACTATACATGTTGGGTCAAACTAAACATCCTAAACAAATGATAGTGATCCTAGCCCAAATAAGTAATAGGGTTCCAACAATCTCCCCCTATTTGGGTGAGGATACTATCTACAATGGAAAAACACAAAGCAAAAAAATATCTAGCTGAAAAACTTTCAGTAGATACACAATAAAGTGCTTTGAGGGTTCAAAAACATAAACATAGTTTAAAGATGTAAAATAAGAAATCAAGTGTGTTTCTTAGGAGTATCAGAGGAAGATTCTGAAGATGGTTTAGTGAAGATTAACTTCCTGTTAGGATCTACAGCTTCCTTTTGACTCATCTTTAAATCTTGAAAGCCAATAATCTTCAAAGAAGTAGTCCTAGGCACCACTGCCTCTGGATGCAAGCCCATGTACTTGTCCACATTGAACAAGTTCTTTACATGATATTTATTAAGCTCCTTCTTTCTGCAAGAGAACATAGTGGATAACTGTGAGGTGTCCTTTCCTTTAGCTTTCTCTTTCTTAATCTGAGATAAAGAAACAACTTCATTAAATCTAGCCATTTTGAAATTTGGATTCATCTCTGGATCATAAGCTGGAGAAGGAGGCCTCTCTGGGCTTGATTGCTGTTATTGTCTACATTGTATTGAATGTTGCTGATTACTTTGAGATTCTGACTTTGAAGGTCTATCTTGACTGTCCTGAGAAGATTTTGAATAGTGAGAAGTAGGCTTTTGAGAAATTTTTCCTGCTGCTCCTGCTGCTGGAGGAGGAGGAGGTCCTCTGCTAGACCTTAGAGGTGAATGATACCTTTTCATTTTCTTCCTCCTTTTCTGCTCATTTTTTGTATATCTCATCCACATCATCTCATCCAATGTGGATGGTCTGGAGTAAGAGTAATCCCATGCAAAATATAGTAAGGGATACCAACAGTAGATGAAGGTTTAGGAGCAACCTTTACTAGAGCCTTCTTCTTCAATTTTCTCTTCATAGAACTTGAGTCTTCTGACTAATTAGACTTTTCATCATCAGATTATTCTTCTAGCAAATCTCATAGATCATCAATCTGTTTTATTAACTCAGTGTAATCAACAGTCTAAGCCTCTGGCTTTACATTTATAATATCTATTGTATCTGTTTGTATATATACACTGTCATCTTGTTCCATGTCTTGAAAAAAAAAGTCATCAAAATTAGGCATTGGAGTTTCATCCCATGCATAAGTAGGGGGTAAGAAACTTGCTCCATAATATCTATTATATTATCAGCTACTTCAGTCTCAAGAACTGGATTATTACTGGTAGAAAAATCTATAAGGTTGTTGCTTACTGTTTTTAAACTGAAGAATCAACTGGGGCAGTATAACATACTATAGCTTTAGAAAGATCATTGTAAACTGGAGAATAACTATGCAGAGTATTAAAAATTGATAGTAAAGAATGTAAGTTGACTATAGGAGGAATAAAGGCATCACCAACAGTAACAACCCTTGCTTCTGTTGCTTCTGCTGAACTTATCATCTCTATATTTGTATCAAGAACTGTTGCTGCTATTGGGACTGGAACTGCAAAATTGTTTGGAGCTTCTACATAAAGCATCTCCCCATACCTAAATCTAAGGAGACCTAAATCTAGGCCCCCATAAGAAAGTACAAAACTGGAGGAGGCAAGTTGAGAAAAGAGGGAAGAGATAGTTTTAACTAGAGGAACAACTACTTCTTCTATAAACTTTTTGAGGGTTGGAGTAATGAATTCAATAAGATTTGAAGCAATAGAAGAAAAATCCAAAAACATAAACTCAGAAGGATTCTGAGTAGATGTTGATGTTGGATTTGGACTAGAAGAAGATGGAGTGGATCTGTTTGAATAGATTTGATAGATGGTCAAAGCTTGAGTAATGGATGAAGATGGAATGTCAGTAGGAGTGTCATCAGGAATGATTTCCTAGATTGGTGAGTGTTGTGGAGATATAAGAGATTGGGGTTGAGATGAGTGTAGTAAAGAGAAGTGAGGAGGAGAAGAGAGTAGTGGAGATATAGGTTGTGATGTAGCTGGTGATTGAATAGGTGACTAAGGAATAGGATCATCAACTTGTGGAGTTAATGATGGAAGTTGTTCAAATATAGAAGGTAGTGGAGAATGTTGTGGAGATGGTAAAGGAGAATGATGTGGAGATGGTAGAGGAGAAGAAATAGAAGGAGATAAACTTCTGTTGGGGTTGGGAGAGTGTCTGTAACAACCCTTATGCTTTCAGAAGTTGTCGTGGAGGGTTCAACCCTTGATTGGTTAGGGATTACTGTACCACCCCATATTCGCCGAGTGGGACCCAGAGGCACCGAGGGTCACGTTTGGACTAGATTTGGGCTAACCTTGGGCCTCAGAGCAGAAGAGATCCCGCCTAGGAGTGGTGGGAATGCTCACGCTCAAGCACCGGCCGAGGCCTACTTATGTCCGAAGACGGGCGAGAAGGCTCGAGCCTCATAGAAGGCGGGAACTGTCTCGGTTCAAGGCATTGTTCAACATCTTTTTTAGCTCCCGTCGAGTGAGGGCGGGAGAGTTCTCGACAATGTTTAGTTCTCGGCATAGGGGTTCTCGCCGGGTGGGGACCAGGGAAAAATTACTAGTTACCCTCGGGTAAATTACCTATATACCCTCAGGGTCTACATTCAGTATTTCATGACAGTGGGATTTGGCTATTGGCAGACCAGCCAGGGGTAATTTTGTAATTTCAGGTCAGCAGAAGACTATAAATAGACCCATAGGGGCTCTTCAGAAAGCAAGCTTACATATTTCCCTAAGATCTTCTAGTGCTTTCTAAGGAGCTCCAAGCTCAGCTTTTGGCTTTGGAGGGGAAGCTCTCAGAGATCTTCCGGGTTAGAGGTGGGATCTCCCTGCTGAGGCTTTGAGTTAGTTCTAGGTCCTTTTCAGCCAGTCTGGGGTCGGAGCTTGGGAGAAGTTGGTGTTGGCTATGCCCCTATTTTCGAACTCTCGTTAAGGCTAGATTTTGGCTTCAACAGTTCTGGTGCGGTGTGCGTGTAAGGTATCTATTACAAGAAAATCTTGAGTTTAGCCCCTTGATAAGAGGTGGAGGTGAAGGATTTGGCTCAGGAGGTCCCCCCGGGGAGAAGAGGCGACAAGGAAAATGCTGGAAGACTTCAGGCGAGAGGTCCTGCAGACCATCAGCCAGGCCTTCTTGGCAAGGAGCGAGTGGGCAAATCCTCAGGTTCCAATAGAGGTAGTCCCGCTCTTAGGCGAGAACGCCCCTGGGCAGCTCCCCAGGAAGGAGGTCCCGGTGTAGGTTGGCGAGGGGGACGTTGCCACGCGGGAGCTCTTCCCAGGCCAGCATCCTGGGAAGGAGGTTCCAGCAGAGATCGGCAAGAGGGAGGCGGTTGCGCGAGAGCTCTTCCCTAGGCATGATCTCGCGGATCGGGCCAACTAGCTGAGGCCGCAAGACATGCCCTCTCGGCAGGCAGGTGGCGAGAGCCCCTTCAGTGAGCTCATCATCTCGGCTCCGGTGCCGGAGGGGTTCCGGGAGCCAGAAATGTCCTACTACTTGGGGAAGGATGACCTTGTGCAACATGTATAGTGGTTCGAAGATGTGGTCTCGATAAGGTAGATGACGGATGCCTTCAAGTGCCGGCTGTTTGCTATCACGTTGAAGGAGAAGGCCCGGGACTGGTTCCACTAGTTGCCGGCAAGTTCGATCTATAGCTTTGAGGATCTTCGCCGAGGGTTCCTATTGAGGTTCTCAACATCGAAGAAACAGAAGAAGGAGGCAGAATGCCTATTTGTGGTGAGGCAGAAGTAGGATGGGACGTTGGGTCATTACATTAACCAGTTTCACGAAGAGATCCTCTTGGTCTAGGAGGTCCCAGGGTACGCGCTGATGTCGCCTTCACCCTGGGGCTGAGACCAGGATTCTTTAGCATGGAGTTGAAAAGATTTCCCCCCTCTATTTTGAGGAGCTCATGGAGAGGGCGGCAAAGGAGAAAGACTTCGAAAGGGCCAATCCGGCTTTTGCCAGGAAGCTAACCCGGTTAGCAGAGGACGATGTGAAGGAACCTGCAGTAGGAAGACAGAGGGAGCCAAGGGAGCAGAGAGAAGAGAGATGGAAGGAAGAACCCCAAGGGAAGGGGAAGCATCATGGATGGGGGGCCCGTGAGCTGAACAACCGGTTGGGTTTGAGGCCCTAGAGGGTCGCCCCCAGGGTCAAGGAGGAGGCTTTCAGGGAAGAGACAACTTCCGGGAGTCAAGGAGGTTTGATTAACCGGCATGGAGGCAGGGGCCAAGGGGTCACCTCCCGAAGACGCAATAGGCCATGGAGGTCGGCAGAGGTAAAGGAGAAAGGAGAGGAGTTCGAGGAGGAGCCGAGAGAAGAGGAGCAGGAGAAGGAAGAGGCGGCAGGGCGGCATTGTTCTTATGTGACTTCCACTAGGAGGAAGGTCACGCAACGGCCACCTGTCCGGAGTTCTTGGAGATGAGATAAGCTATAGGGCTGGGGGGGCAGGATCCGCCGATAAGGATCGTTGATGTATAGCAGGGAGAGGGGGAAGACATATGCGAGGACAGGGCAGACGTGGGGACCCAAGGAGGGATCAGAGTGATCCACAGAGGAGTTGGGATTGAGGTAACTTGGAAGGGGAGCCGTCAAAACATGTTATGAAAGGGGGTTGCCTCGACCTCCTTGGCTCTCCCTCCGGAAGAAAAAATCACCTTTTCATCAGCAGACTTGCCGGACTACTAGGATCCGTTCTGTGACGCCCTAGTGATCCAGACGGCGGTGGAGAACTTTATGGTCTCCAGGATACTAGTGGACAATGGGAGCTCTTTGAATGTGATCTTCAAGAAGGCCTTTGATGAGATTAAGGTCGAGGGCAAGAGGGTCTTGGCTTCGGATGGACCGCTATTTGGGTTATTTAGAGAGAGGAAGGAGGTAGAAGTTGGGGTAGGCTTGCATGTGAAGTTGGGGGAGTATCACGGAACTGTAGGTTCGTGATAGTGGATGCCCCAAGCAGTTACAATTCCATCTTCAGATGCCCCCTCATCTTCGCGTTTCGCTGCATCCCCTCCTCATTCCATCAGTGCCTCAAGTTCAATAACGGAGGGGTGCAGGTTAGGATCAGGGGGGGCCTGAAGGTGGCAAGGAAGTGTTACGTGATGGAAGTCAACACCGTGTATTGGATGGCAGAGGTGGAAGGGCTGGAGAGTGAGATGGCGGAGTAGGAGGAGGTTGTCGGAGAGAAGGAGGTGAGCCCAGAGGAAAAAAAGGAGGAAGAGTGCATGAGGCCCAGAGGGGCGTGGAGGTCGAGCAACAGCAGCAGGAGAGCCTAAAGGAGGTGATGGAGGTAGAGGAGAAGCGAGGAGCAGAAGAAAGAGTTGAGAGGGAGGCCTAGAGGGGGGGTGGAGGTCGAGTAGCAACAGCAGGAGAGTCTGGAGGAGGCGATGAAGGTTGAAGAAGCAAGAGGGGAGGAAGAGTTTGGGTAGGAGTAAGAGACAAGGGCTGGCTGGGAGTAGTCGCGTCTGGAGACGGCTGAAGAAGTGGTGGAGATGGAGGTATTCACTAGTGCAGGACATGTGTAGAGGGTGCGAGTCAGCGTGTTTTAAGTCCCGAGGACCGGGTGCGAGTGCAGGCCTGCATCCAGAGCAATGTCGGCATCTTATCTTGGAGCACGACATATATGTCACGCATCAATGTGGATGTGGTCTGCCATCGCCTGAAACTAGACCCCCGGACGTGCCCCGTTCGCCAAAAGATGAGGACCATCGCTACCAAGATGGAGGAGCCCATCCGTGAAGAGGTCAAGAAGCTTCTAAAGGTTAGCTTCATCTCGAAGATCGAGTATCCAGGATGGATCTCCAACATGGTAATGGTAAAAAAGGGGAGGGAAGTGGCGAATGTGCATTGACTTTTCCTTATTGAATAAATCATGCCCCAAGGATTGCTACCCCTTGCTTAGAATCGATGCACTGGTTGATTCAGCCGTTGGTTTCTCTATTATGAGTTTCTTAGATGCTTTTTCAGGTTATCACAAGATCCGGATGCACCCTCCCAATTTCATGGATTTCTCCTTCATTACGAGGGAGGGGTGCTTCAGCTATAAGATGATGCCCTTTGGGCTGAAGAACGTAGGAGCTACATACCAACGCATGATGGATCGGGTCTTCCAGGGTTAAAGGTGGAGGAAATTGGAGGTCTACGTCGATGACCTGATGGTCAGGAGTAAGAGTATGGAATCACACCTACGGGACCTGGAGGAGACGTTCGCTACCCTACTGAGGTTCAGAATGAGGCTGAACCCCTCGAAGTGTGTCTTCGGGGCGAGTCGCGGGAAGTTCATAAGGAATCTTCTTACCCTGATAGGGGTAGATCCTAACCTAGGTAAGGTGAAGTCCATACTAGAGCTGGAGTCACCGTGCGATGCCAAGGAGGTCCAGCGCTTAACAGGAAAGCTAGCCGGGCTAAGCAGATTCCTCTCTAGGTCGGGGGAGAAGTTCTCTTGGTTCTTTAAGGTGCTGCGGGGGAATCAAATGTTTGAGTGGACCGCCGAATGTGAAGAGGCTTTTCAAGCGCTGAAGAGGTAGCTCTCCCAGGCTCCGCTACTTCAAAGCCTGAAGGAGGGGGAAGATCTTGTAACACCCAAAAAACCCTAAGTCCCAAAAAGGGTTCAGGCTGGGTGATACGGCCTAGGACACGGGCGTGTCCCAGGGCGTGTCTGGTGCACACGGCCTGGAACACATGCATGTCCTAGGGCGTGTCCTTTGCGGTGTTTATGTCGAGTTGAGTCGTCAAGAGGCGACACGGCCTGGGACATGGGCGGGTCCCAAGGCGTGTCCTGCTCAGGCGGCATTGAGTGGCGTTGAGTGTGGTACACAGCCTATGACACGGGCATGTCACAGGGGCGTACTGAGCACATGGCCGAGGACACAGGCGTGTGCCTTAGCCATGTCCTTCTCGGGTGATTCACCCTTGTGTTGATGATGTGACACAACAATCCACACGGTCGTGTACTGCTTGACATGGGCATGTTAGAGAGTGACACGGGCGTGTCATAGCCCGTGTTCTATTCCAGATTGAGTCAGTTCTGTAGCCGCTCAAGGGACACGGCCTATGATACGGGCATGTCACAAGCCGTGTCAGCTCTATTTAGATGCTTTTCAAAGCGATCGAGGCCGTTCGTTCCCTTCTATTTGGATCCTGTGGTCCAAGATCATCCCTTCTCTTATAAGGCCGAGAATGGAGATGAATATCTCATTCTTATATTGGCCATTCTCTTTCTAAGTGAAGAGAGAGAGGAGAGCAAGGAAGGAAGAAGGAGAATCTTTTCGACTGCCGGTGGAGCTTCAGCGGCCCGAATCGAGAGCCAAGTTCAGCGTTGCTAAGGCAAGGCCACTGCGGTGCTTTCCTTTTGGCTAGTTCTTTTATGGCATTGAAGCGATCGTTAAGGGTAACGGTCTTTCTTACTTGGGTAGGTGAAGCCCTTTGCTTATGCATGTATATCTGTGGAATCCTCCATCAAAAGATAGAAGAGTGTAAGTGATTCCAGCGGTTGAGTCTACATCTAGAGCCGGAAATGTGTAGTACGACATAGGCATGTTGTGTGAAGCCCATCTGGATAGATGTCTGGATTGGTGATGCTGCAAACCAGAAAATACTCCGTGTATACATCGGTTACCATACGAAGATGGTGAGGATGATTGTGATGGTGAGAAGGAAGCTTTGTATAGCTCTTGTGGTTGTATGCTCGGCATGAGCTGTATTGATGGAGTGGAAAGAGGCACTATGTGCTGGTGTTTAGGAGGAATGCGAGAACCTCTGAGTGGGTAGGACACCCACCAAGTTCATTGATAAGATTGTTGTAAGAGAACACCTCTGAGTGGGTGGGTACGAGAGGCCTCCAACAGGGGTTTGGCGGCTGATGCCCGTAAGACAACAAGTTAAGATCCTCTGAGTGGGTGGGCCACCCAACAAGTTCAGTGGTAGGATCGGGTGAGCGGTCGATTTGTAACAATACAGTAGGGAGATTTCCCTAGGCTTGTTACACTACGAGGGTAGGTCGACTGATATCACTCACAGTTTGCTATGAGGTACGTGCCTTTGAGTGGACGGGTGCGTGAGGTCTTCAACATGGGTTTGGAGGCTTAGGCCCAACCAAAAAGTAAACACCTCGAACCGGTGGTGGAAGCATGAGGAGCTTGGTACACCATAAGTTTGCCCTGACTGCACGGAACGTCTGGCAAGAAGGCCGATGTTTGTGATGATAATGTGTATTGTATATATGTGTTGAGATTGGAATACATGCAGGGAAGGAACCACTGCCCCGGGTAAGGGGTAAGGTCATTATAATTGGTCAGCTGAATGCTGACCGTTGCTTTTTTTTGTCACCCATGGGGTGGATGTCTATATGCAGGTTCTGCCCTTGTAGGTGCTGAAATGGATTGAGCAAGCTAAAGCCCTTGTTGTTGCTGTTAGGCCCTCGAAGGCCGTGCGAAGCTTTGGATTTCATGTGTGGTCGGCCTGCGTGCCGATGTATTAAGTCGTATGTTTGTAAAGAGAAACTTTTAAGGCCTTAAGGCCATGAGCGGTGTGCTTGTTTACATTCCTGGTCTTGTATATAAATGAGTTATTTATATATTATTGGACATTCATGGATTTAGTTCGTGCAACTTATAAGCTTTCGTTAGAATTATCTGAGTTAGGATGCGTGGTATTTTGGTATTAACCTGTGACCTCGCCGTCTATTTGTGGCATATAATGTGGGGCCCCGGCCAGACCTTCTATTATATGTTATTTAACGGGTCAGATTGTTACATTTTGGTATCAGAGGCCTCTCGGTTTTCCGCTTTCGAATTCATGGCCGAATTCTTTTCTCAGGTGGCGAGCACGTGTACGTGTGAACCATTTTAACATAATTGAACTCAAGAATGTCCACTAGGAATGTGCGTGTGTATATTCAGTATGTTTGTCATTTTTGGAGGTTGATTATTGATATCTTGTTCACATATAGGTGACAAGGAGTGGTGCTGGGCAGTCTGAGCCCAGCGTTTGGATGAGAGTGTGGAACCAGCCGAGGTGCCCACACCTCCTCCTTCTGTGGAAACTATACGCCTAGTTGCGGAGGCGGTATTTTCCATGATTCAAGCCCAACCTGTTAGGCAGGCAAGGCCTGTAGTGGAGCCAATTCGGTTTGGTGCAAGGAAAGAGCGTGTGGAAGCTCGGGTAGACGAGCGAGCGACTGACGAGCAATTGAAGCGGTTTATGTATTTTCATCCACCTACGTTTGTCGGGGCGCATTCCCCAACGCAGGCGGAAGATTGGCTATCAAGTGTAAAGAGGATCCTGACAGCGCTCAGGATTGATGAGGGGTAGAGAGTGACGTTAGCCACTTTCCTACTGGAAGGAGAGGCGAGACTGTGGTGGGATGATGTCGAGATGCACCAGTTGGCAGGCAGAGGTCTGGGAGAGATTTCGATGGACGAATTATCCAGATTGTTTTGGGCAAAATATATGCCAGTATCGCAGAGAATTGCTATGGAGACTGAATTCCAACGTCTGGTGCAGGGTGAGAAGACTGTGGATGACTACCTGCATGAATTTACAAGGCTGGGGCATTATGCGGGGTCGACTTTTGCGGAAGAAGCATGGAAGACGAATAGATTTTATGAGGGACTCTGAGATGAGTTGAGATTGGCGCTTCCGAGTTCAGTGAACCAAGGCTTCCAAGCCTTAGTAGATACAGCCTGTGTGCTGGAAAAAGATTTGAAATGAGTACACGACAAGAAGAACTTGGCGGCGGACAAGTCGGAGTTCAAAGTCTCGCAGTCCGAACAGTCGGAGTTTAGGAAGCGGGATAAGAGGGGGTTCAGGCCTGCTGAACAAACGTCTTTGAATGTTGCTTCGGGCGCGACGTTGGGTCAAGGACGTGTTGAGTCATGTACCTGTTTCATTTTTGGGAAGCAGGGGCATATAGCCCGTTACTGTTGGAAAGGCCCGTCAAAGAGTGAGCAAAAGACAGGCACGTCCTATGAGGAAAAGGGTAAGGCAGTGGCGGAATCATCTGCATCCCGGGCGCAACCGTGAGTGTATAATCTCGGAGTGCGGGAGCCACAAAGCTCGCATTATGAAGTGCAACAACCTCAAGTGTTTAACCTGGAGTTGCAGGAGGCTGTCAAAAAGCTGCTTAGAGACCCGGATGAGCGGAAATAAAGTGGAGGGTGCACTTTATTGCTTGTAGGTTGTACATTGTATATATTGTATGTATGTGTGTTTGTGAAAACACTTTTGTTGGTGCGAAAAACATGGGGAGAGTAACCCCGGATCATCGTGTGTATTTGTACCAAGGAATGGTTGTATTGTTGGATATGTTGCGCTAAATTTCGGGACAAAATTTCTATAAGAAGGAAGGTTGTAACACCCCAAAAACCCTAAGTCCCAAAAAGTGTTCAGGCTGGGTGACACGGCCTGGGACACGACCATGTCCCAGGGCGTGTCCGGTGCACACGGCCTGGGACACGGGCATGCCCCAGGGCGTGTCCTTTGCGGTGTGTATGTCGAGTTGAGTCGTCGAGAGGCGACACGGCCTAGGACACGGGCATGTCCCAGGGCGTGTCCTGCTCGGGCGGCATTGAGTGGAGTGGCGTTGAGTGGCGTTGAGTGGCGTTGAGTGTGGTACACGGCCTGTGACACGGGCGTGTCATAGGGGCGTGTTGAGCACACGGCCGAGGACACGGGCGTGTGCCTTAGCCCTGTCCTTCTCGTGTGTTTCAGCCTTGTGTTGATGAGGTGATACGATGATGAGTACAATTATGATAGATTCTGACTATCATAATTGTAATCATGTCCACTGTTTTCTACCTCTTTACTCAAGTAATTGCGCAAAATAGTTGAGAATTGGTATTGTCATGAATAGTAGAGCATAGGTTAGAGTCTTTACTATTTTATGTATTGAACTCCCCACTTACTACGTCATTTCTCTAATGCAGGTACGACTAACCAGTGGAACTAAAAGTCTTGGAGAAAACAGGGGAGGTTACGGGACCAGCAGGGCTGATCAAAGCAGAAGAATTGGTCGAACATGGGTAGGAACACGCCCGTGTGTCCAGACCGTGTCCTTTTCGGGACAAATTGAAGAATTAAATCCGGCCTACCCGTGTCCGAAGAACATGAAGAACAACACGGCCGTGTTCTCCAACATGGCCGTGTCAGTACCCGTGTCATCCAACACGGCCCATGACAAAACACGTCTGCTCGTGTGGAACTGCCGTGGAACTGCCGACACGGCCTGCAACACGGCCGTGTCGAAACCCGTGTTTGACCATGTTTGCTATGAGACTATAAAAAGCTGGAGAAAAATTGTATTCTGGACTTTTGGATCATTTTTGTTTGGAGATTTTCTGGAGAACGAAAGTGGAGCACCCAAGAGAAGGAAGGCTTGAAGGAGATATTCGTATGCATTTATTCTTCAATTTATCTCACTTAATCTTGTATCTCTCTTGTTAATCCAACTTTATTTATCTTTTAATTTTCATGAACAATGTGTTTGAACAAATTAGTAATCATGTATCTTCTTGTTTGAATCAATTTCATGGTATTTTGTTCGTATATGGGTTTGCAAACATTGAGGATTATCCTTGTTATGAATGATTATTTACTTTTACATGAATTCCAAATGTCTAGATTGAAAAATTGGATTCTTTGGATGATTGTTAAATCTTCATATTCATGTGTTATTTCTCTTTGTAATCTAAAATGCATGATCGAGAGATATGTTTCTTGGAAAATTAGAATATGAAATGATGGAATTATGGTATTTTAGAGATAAAGTTCCATGAATCTATGTAGTAGATAGGGTATTTCATTCAATGCAAATTTGAGTATTGTAAATTGTTCGAGAGAAGATTTACTTAACTTAGATTTAAATTTCAAATTGCTCGAGAGAGAATTTGATAATTAGTTTAACCCTTTACAATACAATGAATTTGATAGTTTTGTTATTTCATGATTACACAAAATGATGATGTTCATTGAATGCCTTTAACTTTCGGCTTGAAATTATTTTTGTAACTCTCCAATACAATTTTTATCCAAGTAGTCATAGTTAGGATTAATCTATGTTAGAACGCAATTTTAAATGTAGGTATGATAATAGAGTGAGAGTGAGTACAAGTAGTTGAAAGGACCCTGTGGAATACGATACGAGATGTAGGCTTCTCTTATACTATGATTGATAGGTGAACTTGCCTGAAAGATAATTCAATCTAGCTTATGCCCATCTACATAGTTATGATAAAATGTAGAATAACTCCGCATCAAGGTTAGACTTAGTGAAAATTATCATCAAGTTTTTGGCGCCGTTGCCGGGGAAACCTTTTTAATATTTTGAAAGCTTTAACTCTATTAATCTACCATTTTTGTTCACTAATAAATATATGTAACATAGTTTATAGTATAATTATATTATTTAATCTCTGTTTTATAGTCTGCTAGTCTATGACCAGGGCAAGAAATTCTGGGCTAGAACCATTTCAATCTGATCCAGAACGACTTATTCATACCACCAATCAAAGAGACGTGGGTATTAACACCACAGATATTGTAAACGAACTGTTAGAAGAAGAAACAGTGAATCAAGGAGAACACCATCCTGAAGATTTAGATATCATGGCAAACCAAAATGAGCAAACCATGTCTGACTTTGCTAGACCCAATCTCCAAGGAACTGGGTCAAGCATTGTTCGACCTCCCATTCCAACCAATAATTTTGAACTGAAGCCGAGCGTGATACAAATGGTCCAACAATATGTTCAATATGATGGCTTACAAGACGAGGACCCCAATACACACTTAGCCAGATTCCTAGAGATATGTGATACTTTCAAGATTAATGGTGTCTCCAACGATGCCATTCGATTGAGATTGTTCCCATTCTCATTAAGGCATAAGGCAAAGTAGTGGCTCAATTCGTTACCTAGAGGGTCCATTACTACTTGGGACATGATGGCTGAGAAGTTTTTGATGAAGTATTTTCCACCGGCAAAGACCGCAAAGTTAAGGAATGACATCTCTACGTATGCTCAATTGGAGGCTGAATCATTGTACGATACTTGGGAACGATTCGAAGAATTATAAAGAAGATGCCCCCATCATGCCTTACCTTCTTGGCTTCAGATTCAGACCTTCTAAAATGGTCTAAATCCAGCCACCAGACAGATGATTGATGCGGCTAGTGGAGGCACCTTGAACAATAAGACACCTGAGGCAGCCCAGCAGTTGATAGAAGAAATGGCAATGAATAGCTACCAATGGACTACCGTGCGGCCAAAGTCTACTAAGCCGGCCGGAATGTAGACACGGCCGTGTTGTTGACCGTATCTAACTGACACGAGCAGTTTCCCGCAAAATGACCACACGGGTTGTGGACACGGCCGTGTTGTTGACCGTGTCTAACTAACACGAGCAGTTTCCCGCGAAATGACCACATGTCTCCTTGAAGACCGTGTTTCCCGCCCACGTCGATTCCTTAACACGGGTGCACACACGGCCGTGTGTACACCCGTGTTCGACTTCTTTTTATAGGGGCAGATTTTTGAGAGTTCATTCCAACATTTCCACCTTCTCCCCTATCCATTTCTGCAACCAGTACAGCCGGAGCTCCCCCAATTTCGTGCAATCGCCTCGTCGCTTTGCTATTAACATCATCGGTATAATTCCTAGGTTTACATCCATCAAATCTCTTCTTATTTATTTGATTTTTTTTATTTCCTCTCTTTTCTCCGTCTTCATTCTCTTTAGAATATTTTGTTCCTTTATTTTCAGATCATGTCATCTTCACGTAGCCAAGGCGGTCGCCGACGTAAACCGGAACTTCAAGCGTTGTCTACTGAGAGACAAGACGTCGTTCAACCCTTAGTTTTCACAGATGCAGTGCATACTAACCGCTATAACCGCCTGCAAGCCAAGAAATTTCAGGACATACGAATGATAGACTGAGATGTCTTGGAAACCATTGGTCTTGCTGCTAATGTTAAGGAATTAATTTCTATAATAGGGTGGCAAGGTTTTTTTGCCATATAAGAGTTAGGTTTCCGCGAACTCACGCTCGAGTTTTTGTCCACCTTCTATTTAAACCTTCGACCCTCCTTGACCGATAATGGAAGACCAACCGAGGGGAATATCTCCTTTCGGGTAGGAGGCACCTTTTATACGCTATCTCTCATCCAGTTTACACAACATTTAGGAGTGTACGAAGAAGCATTCCTCATTAGTGACGCCTACTCTGATTTGAATTTTAGTCTCCCCAGTCGCGACCAGGCGGGCGATATTTGGCGCCGTCTATCCTTTGACACCGATCCCTACGAAGCCAAGAGGTCTAAGGCCTCAAAGCTAGTTTCCCCCGCCGTACATTACGTTCATCATCTGCTTAGCCATACTCTGAGCGGCCGGGGCGAAAGCTCTGGCGTAGTTAGCCGACAGGACATCCTTTATCTGCAAAGCATGACAGCCCGTTACCCCATCCACTTAGGTTATATGCTTGCTCAATTCATTCTTCATCAGGCGGAGAACTCCCGCGTCGGGTCCATTTGTGTAGCCCCTTACATTACGCTCTTGGCAAGGAATATGGGCATATTCTTGCCTCTTCCCCCGATGACGGTGGTAGCAAAGACTATGCCCATCACCATGGCAAGTCTTCGATCCATCCGCCTCATTACAGTACGTCAAGGCCGGGGTGGAATTACATATACCATTGCGAGTCGTGGACGTCATGTCCACGACGACGACGACGATGAGGTAGATCTAGACCTCAATGAGCCTCTAATTCCCCCGTCCCGCTCGACGTATACTCAGGGGGAGTCCTCTTCTGCCCAGCCTCCGCGGCAGTCTCGATAAGCACAGGAGATCCAACGCTTCTATGACACTAAGCTATCGTCGCGCCTTCAGCGTATCGAGGAGACGCAGCAGCGGACTGAGGACGTCATATATCAGATCCGGCAACACTTAGGGATTACTAGCCCACCACGGGCAGCTCCTCATCGATCTCGCACTCAGGATGCTCCGGCTGACCAGGATGATACGCCTATGTATTTTTGATTTTATATCCCTGTATATCTGGCTTTGTAGCGTTGTATCATTTTTATTGTTATTATCATGATCTTGTATTAGCATGTACAGTATATCTAAAAGAATTTAATTTTTTTGCTCATTGTTTTGTTCTGTGCTCCTTTATATTCATGATCATCAGTTCTCTCTATCCTGGTGCAATTTTTACCTCAATTCTTTTTTATATTTTTTAATTTTTTGCAATGAGGACATTGCAACACAAGTCTGGTGGTATTGGTGTTGACAGTGGGGTGCATGATTACAGTTACTTATATTATCTCTATCATAGTACTCTATTTCTCTATCATAGCATTCTATTACTTCTCTTTAAGCTTTCAGTACTTCACTCATTGGGAATATAACTATCTAATTTACTTTCGCACGCTGATTAAACTGAATTCATGTTCAAATTCGTTGATTAGTAACTACGTATAGAAATTCATTAGCCTACTTTTCTCCATATAATTTGGTTTAAAAAGATTGTCCTTTATATTATTAACTAATAATCACTCCATTTTAGAAAATATATTTATCTATACTAAAGTGAGTCGATGAATGCAATATTTTGATAATTTTGTATTAGGAGATCAAAATAAAATAACAAATCTTTTTTCTATTGGTGTCTAGAACTAACTAACGATCCTCAAACCTTTTGCACATGTTAATTAGTAAAGGTGGAAATGACTTAGGCCTCCTTTTGGATAGCTTGAGCCATTCAAATCCCAAAACCTTAAACATTATACCCTTGCTCACCCAATTTGGACCTTATCCCTATATTTTTGTGATATTCCAACTCTAAAATTCACCAAGGCAAATCCTCACCTAGTAGCACACCTATCATTGAGTTCGTCATGAAATGAATTTTCATAGTGATATGTGGCCTGAGAGCGTGTACACTTGCACCCATTCGGAATGATCCCTACTATGAAGTCCCTAAAAACAAAAACAATAATAATAATAATAATAATAAACATAGTGATATGTGGCCTGAGTGAATGTGACTTTGCACCCATTCGGAATGATCCCTACTATGGATCTTTGGTTAAAAAACAAAGAAAAAAATATATATAGAGTATCTATCTTCAAAAAAAAATATGGGAAGTATAATACGTGCAAAGTCTGGGGGTGTTCGTAGAATATCAATGTTTGTTAAGGTATTGACCATACCAAGGGCTCAATTGTGATCTAGGTGTGCAAAGAAAGCTTAAAAAACCCATCGAATTAATTTTTTTTGCTTACCCCACCTATAATTACCTATCCCAAGCCAAAAAGGTTACACCACCATACAAGTCCTAAGGATCCAACTTTACTAATTCTCATTAGTGCTATGGAGAGGGTGTGTAAAGGAAAGTGTATGATTATCAATAGGGGTATGTTTAAGTTTTGAAAGACTAATGCATATGTTATTAAGATTGTTCTTTTCTCCTTACAATAGTAATGGATAATTATAATCCTAATTCTAAGAAAGAGCGAAAAATAGTTAAGATATGTATTGGAGGAATTTTTAAGAAAAAGTTATATTTAGAAAAGTCTGCTATACTATTTCCTACACAATTACAGCATCAAATTTCTATTTGAATTCAAAACAATCAGTGTGCGGAAGAAGAATTATGTATCGGTAACTCAATTGTTTGAATTAGTTTGCTTAGGGACAAGCAAACACTCAAGTCTGGGGGTATTTGATGAGTATAATTATGATAGATTCTGACTATCATAATTGTAATCATGTCCACTGTTTTCTACCTCTTTACTCAAGTAATTGCGCAAAATAGTTGAGAATTGGTATTGTCATGAATTGTAGAGCATAGGTTAGAGTCTTTACTATTTTATGTATTGAACTCCCCACTTAGTACATCATTTCTCTAATGCAGGTACGACTAACCAGTGGAACTAAAAGTCTTGGAGCAAACAGGGGAGGTTACGGGACCAGCAGGGCTGATCAAAGCAGAAGAATTGGTCGAACACGGGTAGGAACACGCCCGTGTGTCCAGACCGTGTCCTTTTCGGGACAAGTTGAAGAATTAAATCCGGCCTACCCGTGTCCGAAGAACATGAAGAACAACACGACCGTGTTCTCCAACACAGCCGTGTCAGTACCCGTGTCATCCAACACGGCCCATGACCAAACACGCCTGCTCGTGTGGAACTGCCTTGGAACTGCCGACACGGCCTGTAACAAGGCCGTGTCGAAACCCGTGTTCGACCATGTTTGCTATGAGACTATAAAAACCTGGAGAAAAATTGTATTCTGGACTTTTGGATCATTTTTGTTTGGAGATTTTCTGGAGAACGAAAGTGGAGCACCCAAGAGAAGGAAGGCTTGAAGGAGATATTTGTATGCATTTATTCTTCAATTTATCTCACTTAATCTTGTATCTCTCTTGGTAATCCAACTTTATTTATCTTTTAATTTTCATGAACAATGTGTTTGAACAAATTAGTAATCATGTATTTTCTTGTTTGAATCAATTTCATGGTATTTTGTTCGTATATGGGTTTGCAAACATCGAGGATTATCCTTGTTATGAATGATTATTTACTTTTACATGAATTCCAAATGTCTAGATTGAAAAATTGGATCCTTTGGATGATTGTTAAATCTTCATATTCATGTGTTATTTCTCTTTGTAATCTAAAATTCATGATCGAGAGATATGTTTCTTGGAAAATTAGAATACGAAATGATGGAATTATGGTATTTTAGAGATAAAGTTCCATGAATCTATGTAGTAGATAGGGTATTTCATTCAATGCAAATTTGAGTATTGTAAATTGTTCGAGAGAAGATTTACTTAACTTAGAATTAAATTTCAAATTGCTCGAGAGAGAATTTGATAATTAGTTTAACCCTTTACAATACAATGAATTTGATAGTTTTGTTATTTCATGATTACACAAAATGATGATGTTCATTGAATGCCTTTAACTTTCGGCTTGAAATTATTTTTGTAACTCTCCAATACAATTTTTATCCAAGTAGTCATAGTTAGGATTAATCTATGTTAGAACGCAATTTTAAATGTAGGTATGATAATAGAGTGAGAGTGAGTACAAGTAGTTGAAAGGACCCTGTGGAATACGATACGAGATGTAGGCTTCTCTTATACTATGATTGATAGGTGCACTTGCCTGAAAGATAATTCAATCTAGCTTATGCCCATCTACATAGTTATGATAAAACGTAGAATAACTCCGCATCAAGGTTAGACTTAGTGAAAATTATCATCATACGACCATCCATACTGCCGTGTACTTGTTGACACGGGCATGTCAGAGAGTGGCACGGGCATGTCGTAGCCCGTGTTCTGTTCCAGATTGAGTCGGTTCTGTAGCCGCTCAAGGGACACAGCCTGTGACATGGGAGTGTCACAAGCTATGTCAGCTCTATTTAGATGCTTTTCAAAGCGATTGAGGCCGTTCGTTCCCTTCTATTTGGATCCTGTTGTCCAGGATCATCCCTGCTCTTATAAGGCCAAGAATGGAGATGAATATCTCATTCTCATATTGTCCATTCTCTTTCTAAGTTAAGAGAGATAGGAGAGCAAGGAAGAAAGAAGGAGAAGCTTTTTGACTGCCAGTGGAGCTTCAACGGTCCGAATTGACAGCCGAGTTCAGCATTGTGAAGGCAAGGCCGCTGCAGTGCTTTCCTTCCTACTAGTTCTTTCATGGCGCTGAAGCGATCGTCAAGGGTAACGGTCTTTCTTCCTTGGGCAGGTGAAACCCTTTGTTTATGCATGTATATCTGTGGAATCCTCCATCAAAAGATGGAAGAGCGTAAGTGATTCCAGCGGTTGAGTCTGCATCTGGAGCCAGAAATGTGTATTACGGCATGTGCATGCTGTGTGAAGCCCATCTGGATGGATGTCTTGATTAGTGATGCTGCAAACCGGAGAAGACTCCGTATATACATCGGTTACCTTACGAAGATGGTGAGGACGATTGTGATGGTGAGAAGGAAGCTTTTTATAGCTCCTGTGGTTGTATGCTCGGCACGAGCTGTATTGATGGAGTGGAAAGCGGCACTATGTGCCTGTGTTGAGGAGGAATGCGAGAACCTCTAAGTGGGTAGGACACCCACCAAGTTCATTGATTGGATTGTTATAAGCGAACACCTCTGAGTGGGTGGGTACTAGAGGCCTCCAACAGGGGTTTGGCGGCTGATGCCCATAAGCCAAGAAGTTAAGAACCTCTGGGTGGGTGGGCCACCCAATAAGTTTAGTGGTAGGATCGAGTGAGCAGTCGATTGGTTGCAATGCAGCAGGGCAATTTCGCTTGGCTTGTTACACTACGAGGGTAGGTCGACTGATAGCGCTCATAGTTTGCTATGAGGTGTGTGCCTCTGAGTGGACGGGTGCGTGAGGTCTTCAACAGGGGTTTCGAGGCTTAGCCCCGGCCAACAAGTAAACACCTCAAAGCGGTGGTGGAACCATGAGGAGCTTGGTACACCGTAAGTGTGCCCTAAGTGCACGGAACGTCTGGCACGAAGGCCGACATTTATGATGATAATGTGTATTGTATATATGTGTTGAGATTGGAATACATGCAGGGAAGGAACCACTGCCCCGGGTAAGGGGTAGGGTCGTTATAATTGGTCAGCTGAATGCTGACCGTTGCTTTGTTTGTCACCCATGGGGTGGATTTTTATATGCAGGTGCTGCCCTTGTAGATGCTGAAATGGATTGAGCGGGCTGAATCCCTTGCTGTTGCTGTTAGGCCCTCAAAGGCCGTGCAAAGCTTTGTATTTCATGTGCGGCCGGCCTGCGTGCCAATGTATGAAGTCATATCTTTGTAAAGAGAAACTTGTAAGGCCTTAAGGCCGTGAGCGGTGTGCTTGTTTACATTCCTAGTCTTGTATATAAATGAGTTATTTATATATTAGTGGACATTCATGGATTGAGTTCGTGCAACTTGTAATCTTCCGCTAGAATGCTCTGAGTTAGGATGTGTGGTATTTTTGTATTAACCAATGACCTCGCCGTCTGTTTGTGGCATATAATATGGGGCTTGGGCCGGACCTTCTATTATATGTTATTTAACCGGTCGGGTTGTTACAGATCTATCCTTATACCTTGGAGTAGGAGTAGAGGCTGTGAGCTCCATTCTAGTAAGGGAAGAGGGAAAGAAGCAACTGCCAATCTACTATGTTAGTAGGACCCTGAAGAAGTGGAGCTCTGCTATCCCATCTTAGAGAAGCTGGCGTATGCTTTGTTTGTTTTAGCAAGGAAGCTTCGACCGTATTTTCAAGCCAATTCGATCAAAGTGGTGACAGACCATCCCCTTCGCAAGATCTTTGAAGGATTGGAACACTCAGGCAGATTGGCCAAGTGGTCTATTGAACTGAGTGAATTTTACATCTCATTTGTCCCAAGGCTCTCCATCAAGGCACAAGATGTTGCAGACTTCTTGGCCGACTACGTGGTTGAGGTCAGAGCCGAGGAGTCGCATCCCCAGGGGGCGTGGAAGATGGTGGTAGATGGGGCCTCGGGAAAGCATTCCCTAGGGGGAGGAGTCATGTTGATAAGACATCAGGGGGTCACTATAAAACAAGCTGTGGTCTTGCACATTCCGGTGACTAATAACCAAGCAGAGTATGATCATGATAGTTGGCCTTCATTTGGCAAAGGAGCTTAAGATCCAGGATATGGATGCCTTTACAGACTCGTTGGTGGTAGCCTCACAGATCCGGGGAGAATTTGAAGCCTGGGAGCCCACTCTTGCAAAGTACTTGTCCAAGGTAAGGGTGATCATCAGAGGGTTCTAGATGTTCTCGATCAAACACGTTCCCAGGGAAGAAAGCACAGTGGTCGATCTGCTGGATAAGTTTGGACCTCGGGGGGGGGGGGGGGGGGTAGAGGAACCTTGACTGAGTTGTTTCGACCTGCAATCGAGGAAGGAGAATTGATGGAGGTAGATCGGCGACCCTCATGGGTGGACCCCTTGGTGACCTTCCTGACCACGGGTGAGCTTCCGGAAGGGACTAAGGACGCCAAAAGATTCAGGCATAAGGCATCCCATTACCTAATGCTGGAGGGAGGGTTGCATTGTAGGATGTTGTCAGGGCTCCTAGCAAGGTGTGTGACAAAAGAAGAGATCCCAAGGATCCTGGAAGAAGTGCATTCAGGAGAGTGTGGCAATCACTCAGGGGGAAGGATGTTGGAAGCAAGGGTGGTAAGGCAAGGGTATTTCTGGTAGACCCTGAGGAAGGATGCAGCTAAGTTTGCGAGGAGGTGCCGAAAGTGCCAGTTGTACGCTCCCCTCCAGATCTTTCCTGCTCAAAGGCTACGAAGCATCACGACACCATGGCCTTTCGCCATCTGGGGGATGGATCTAGTTGGGCCCATCCCTATAGCTAGCGGGCAGAGGAGGTTTCTCCTAGTCATGATTGACTACTTATCCAAGTGGATGGAGGTCAAGGAACCCGCCAAGGTCACCTCCCAGGTCATCTAGAATTTTGTTTGGGGAGAGATCATATGTAGTGCGGCTACCCCAGGCGATAGTAATGGATAATGGTCCCCAGTTTGCCAGCGAGGAATTCATCAGCTTCTGCACCCAGTTGGGGATAGACCTCAGGTTAGCCTCCGTCCACCACCCCAGGAACAACGGACAGGTGGAGGCGGCAAACAAGATCATCGTGAACTTACTCAAGAAGAAGGTGGAGAACTTGAGGGGGAATTGGGTGGAACAACTCCACTCCGTTTTATGAGCCTTGTGAATGACCCCGAACACAGCCACCAGCGAGACCCCCTTCAAACTTTTGCATGGGTGTGAGGCAGTCCTGCTAGTGGAGTTTGAGGTTCGATCCCCGCGGGTCATGACGGCGGGAGAACGAGACAAGGTTTGGAGGTTGGAGAATGAGGGGGAGTTGTGCCTCTCATTAGACATGGTGGAATAGCTGTGCGATGTCGCGGCTATCAGGCAGGAGGAAATCAAGCAGTGAATGACAAGATTACACATCAGGATTAAAAAGTTCGCAGAAGGGGATCTAGTGTTAAATAAAGTCGATGCTGCGGGAAGAATTGCCCCCGTTGGCAAGCTCAATCCAAATTGGGAAGGACCTTACATTGTTGAAAGGGTTCTAAGAACGGGAGGTTACCACATCCAGGATGTGGAGGGGAGATCCATGAGCCACACCTGGAGCGGTGATGATTTGAAACGTTTCTACCCATGATGGGGGAACGTGAAACTGTATATTCAAAGTTAAGTTTTTACATTGTGTTCACCAACTTGTTATTTCTTTCGTCTTACCTATTGTGGAATGCGGTTGAAAGAAGGGTTGGATGTTTACACTACCCTGAACTCGGATCGGCCACAAGTAGACCCACTGTGCAGGCTCTCATCTAGTTTGAAGGTCCGAAGGATCACCTGTGGGGGAGAGGTTTGGTTCTTGGAGATACTTAAGTTTGGAGACTTTTGCACTACCCCGAGCTCAACTCGGCCCCAGGTAGACCCGCTGTGCAGGCTCTCATCTAGCTGGCAGGTCCGAAGGCTCTCCTGTGGGGGACAGGTTTGGTTCTTGGAGATACTTCAGTTTGGAGAATTTTGCACTACCCCGAGCTTGGCTCGGCCCCAGGTAGACCCACTGCGCAGGCTCTCATATAGCTGGCAGGTCCAAAGGCTCGCGTGTGGGGGAGAGGTTTAGTTCTTGGAGATACTTGAGTTTGGAGACTTTTGCACTACCCCGAGCTCGGCTCGGCCCCAAGTAGACCCGCTACGTAGGCTCTCATCTAACTGGCAGGTCTGAAGGCTTGCTTATGGGGAAGAGGTTTGGTTCTTGGATATACTTTAGTTTAGAGACTTTTGCACTACCCCGAGCTCGGCTCGGCCCCAGGTAGACCTGCTGTGCAGGCTCTCATCTAGCTGGCAGGTCCGAAGGCTTTCCTGTGGGGGAGAGGTTTGATTCTTGGAGATACTCCAGTTTGGAAACTTTTGCACTACCCTGAGCTCGGCTCGGCCCAAGGTAGACCCACTGCACAGGTTCTCATATAGCTGGCAGGTCCAAGGGCTCTCCTATGGGGGAGAGGTTTGATTCATGGAGATACTTAAGTTTGGAGACTTTTGCACTACCCCAAGCTCGGCTTGGCCCCAGGTAGACCCGTTGCGCAGGCTCTCATCTAGCTGGCAAGTCCGAAGGCTTGCCTGTGGGGGAGAGGTTTGGTTCTTGGAGATACTTAAGTTTGGAGACTTTTACACTGCCCTGAGCTCGACTCGGCCCCAAGTAGACCCACTGCGCAGGCTCTCATCTAGCTGACAGGTTCGGAGGCTCGCCTGTGGGGGAGAGGTTTGGTTCTTGGAGATATTTCAGTTTGGAGACTTTTGCACTACCCCGAGCTCGGCTCGTCCCCAAGTAGACCCGCTGCGCAAGCTCTCATCTAACTGGCTGGTCTGAAGGCTCTCCTGTGGAGGAGAGGTTTGGTTCTTGGAGATACTTCCGTTTGGAGACTTTTGCACTACCTCGAGCTTGGCTCGGCCCCAAGTAGACCCGCTGCGCAGGCTCTCATCTAGCTGGTAGGTCCAAAGGCTTTCCTGTAGGGGAGTGGTTTGGTTCTTGGAGATACTTCAGTTTGGAGACTTTTGCACTACCCCAAGCTCGGCTCGGCCCCAGGTAGACCCACTACGCAGGATCTCATCTAGCTGGAAGGTCCGAAGGCTCGCCTGTGGGGCAGAGGTTTGGTTCTTGGAGATACTTTGGTTTGGATACTTTTGCACTACCCAGAGCTCGGCTCGGCCCCAAGTAGACCCGCTGCATAGGCTCTCATCTAGCTTGCAGGTCCGAAGGCTAACCTGTGGGGGAGAGGTTTGGTTCTTGGAGATACTTCAGTTTGGAGACTTTTTGCACTACTCCGAGCCTCACTCGTCCCATGATAGGCCCGCTGCGTAGGCCCTCATTATCTGGCAGGTCCAAAGGCTCGCCTGTGGGGGTAAGGGACTCCGAGTGCTGCTCGGCCTCGGGTAGACTTGCTTCTCAGGCTCTCATCAGCTTGGCATGGCTATAGGAACACCTGGGGGGAAGGACTTGTTCTCGGATATGTTTTTTGAGGCACTGTGACTTGGCAACTTTTGTACTACCCCGAGCGATTCAGGACCTGGGTGGACTCGCTGACCCCCTTCTGGGCAAGACAGGAGGCACACCTGGAAGGCAGGAGAAAAAGATTGAAAACCCCCTCGGCCAAGAGAAGTCTCGGCCAAGAGGTATCGGCAAAGAGGATATCGACAGAGGGAGTTCCCGGCAGGAAGGATTTTGGCGAGGATTCCGTGGTGAAAAACTCTGTTCGCTTGCGCAAGGTGAAGGGGGGGGGGGAACTCCCCTTAGAAACCTACGGACATCGCTCCAGAAAATAGGGTCTCGGCAGAAGGTACTATGAAACGGCACGCTGGGCCTTGAGATCTCGGCAGGTCTCCACCAATTGATCGCTAAGGGTGATGACTATCCTAGGGAGACCGAGGGACTCGGCAAGAACGTGCTTGAGAAGCATTCGACTCTACAACACTTATAAAGAGGTAAGAAATCAATCACAATATGCAAACATGTACAATATATCCTTCAAAATGTGATTACAGGCGAGAGCATCTAGCGCATTTAAAAGACAAAAGGAGGGGGGAAGAAACCCATCAGGGGGACGCGCTATACCCCCCGCTCGAGCTCCCACTAGAGCTCTCGCCAGAACCCTCCCAGAATGTCTCGCCAGTAGCAGTGGGAGACTTCGGGACATCCGAGGGCGGGGAGTTAGATGTGCCTGGGGGCTTAGGGATGGGCTCGAAGAGCCACGGGAGAAGCTGGCGGGTGACGATGGTTTCGCCTCCCTCATTCAGACACCCCACGTCCCACAACGTCTCTATTGTAAGTCTTTCCATTGCTTGGGCTTTGGTCTGCATCAGCTTATTGATATCGTATTCTGAGAAGTGGCGGCTCCTCAGCCTCTCGTACAGCGAAGGAAGAGTTGGGGCCGCAGCCGCCTCCATGCGCCGTAGCTGGCCCTTCAACAGGATGTTCTCACACTCCACCCCGGCAAGCTGCGCGCGAAGCACCATGTTCTGGGCAGAATCCTGCGTAAAGGAGAAACAAGTCAATATAGAGGAGAGATGGGTACTGGATTATAGGGGCGAGAGCGTGTGCCTTCAAAGGTCTCACTTACCTCTTCCGTCGGGTACGAGGATAGAAGGCGCTGAGCATCCACAAGCTCGACCTCTAGGGCTGCCGCGCGGGCCGCCTCCTGGTCTCTTGCCTTGAGAATATCGCCGAAGTTACGGTCGATGATGATGCTCAGACGTGTACACATATGCACGAGATCAAACCAGTGCAGTAAGGCCCGGATGGAGTCAAGGGCCAGGAGCCGTGTGAATATCTAGTCGAAGATGCTTGCATCCTCCCTGCTGTAAAGGTCGTAGCCCAACGCGAAAGCATCGCCAGTGACCTCGTCGTGCTCCGCACAACTAGGGATAAGGGTAGAGACAAAGACTCGGTTGGTCTCAGGATCCCACTGGAGCAGAGGCTTCCCTTCCGCATCAATACACTTCACGCCGAAGCCGAAGTTCCGGTGCCCCTTTGGCACCTGCTTGGATGGGGCCTGAGCAGAGATTTCGACGGCTGCCCCCTCGTCACTAGTCCCGCCTGCGACTGGAAGGCTCTTGGCAGGGGCCCCAACAATGGTCCTGGTGGCAGTGATTGCCTCCCCGGCTGCGGATAGGATCTCGGTGAGGGATCGACCCTCGACGACAGGTCGGGAGGGAGAGGCCGCCACAGACTTCCCCTTGTCTGCGACAGTTGGCTTTGGTCTTTTGAGTGGATTGGATGAAAAGGTGTTGGGCTTTCACTTCCCGACACAGGACTGAGGGGGAGGAGCTGGCTCATCCCGGTAAGAGAGAGCCGCTGTTTTTGCAAGAGCCAGTGGATCTCTCGCAGACCTGTCTTGGCAAAAGGCTGGCGCTGAGGGATTTATCGCTCTCCTGCAAAGTCGACAACATTCAGCGCTATGTTTTAGAGTATGGAATGCCAAGCTAAAGGCAAGAACATACCCTTGCCAGGAGGCACGAGCAGGAGAGAGTCGACGTCCCGCCTGAGAAATTGGACGTCAAAGTCCTTGGCCCCGAAGAACTTCAGGAGGGCGCTCTCGCATGACCCCAGAGTGGGCGGCTTGTAGGTGGCGTCGTTGTATTGGACTTGCGCGAGTGGCACATTATCGAAGTCGCCAGAAACATAGACAAACTTCTCTCCCCAGTGGTGATGCTTGTTGGCGAGACCACAGGTTTTGAGTAGCTGGCCGGAGAAGAAGACTACCCCGCCCTTAGCCCGGAAGACGAACAGCTTTCGGAAGATAGGTAGGTTGAACTCAATCCTCTCTGATCGCATATAACAGAAGAATTCCACCAGGATGGCGACCGAGTTAAGGTTGAGCTAGGCAGGAACCACCCCGTAGTAGAGAAGGGCCTGGCGCATCTCAGGCCAGAGGGGGAGGTGGAAGCCCACCTCGAAATGCTCGAGGGGGATGGCAAGCTCTCCCTCTCCTGCGAGATTTACCCTATCGCCGTTGCTCGGGTTTCTCGCGGAGAAATCAGCAGGGATGTAGCGTGAGGTGATCAGGTTGTACTCGTCCATGGTCAGTCGACAAGGAGGGAACTGGTTCCTCCAAAATGCTTGCGCATAGTTGGAGCGTCCTTCACTCTAGTCCGGCATCGTGGTTAAGAGGTTGAAGGCGAAAACTCGGGGAGAAAGGCGAGAACGAGAGAAGGTGGAGGAAGCAAGGGAAGGTCTCGGCAAGGCGCGAGAGCAGCAAGAAGGAGGACAAGGGTTCCGGATCGGAGAAATAAATGCGGTGGGTGGACCGGTATATTTATAGAAAACCGTAGTAATGATTATTTTCCCAAAAAGGCGGCAAGGGTACGATCGCCATGTCCCGAGGAGACAGCACCTCGTTTTCCACCCTGACACACCTCGGGCACCTAAGCCAACAATAAGATTCTGGCTCAAAGGTGTCAGCGATTGACAGATGACTTGGGTTCGCGCCTACCCCAAGGTAACAGCATGAGAAAGAGCAATGAAGTAGAAATAGAAAAAAGAGGGGCTCTCACAGGGCGAGAGCCACATAACAAATAATAAAAATAAAGTCTCATGCAGTCAAGGTTAAAATTAAAAAATGGGGGTAAACTGCGAGAAAGGTAGGCCAAGGGATGAGGGAGGCGAGACTCCGTTATTTATAATGGTTCCCATCGCCATCGCCCTTGTTCTCGCCTTCTGGTCCTCGGAGGAGCTCGCGGGTTGAAGTAAGACGACAGGGTGGTGCATCCCAGGTTGATCTAGCACGCCTGGTCTCAAATCCGCGCAATACACCGCCTTGGGGACGACTCAGCGGTAGGCATATCCTGCCACTTCGTCTCGCCGAGGAAGTTATAATCCCGCACGAGGGCCTCTAGCCTTTACTCCATCATCTCGCGATGTTCCTTCGCCGCAGAGGCATTGGCCCGCTCTAGCCGCACGAGCAATAACAGGATTGCCGCTATCCTTTTCCGCCATCTCTTGACGATCCTGGTACCGTCCAGGATTTCTTCCATCTCATCAGAAGAAGGAAAGGGGGAGCTCTCGGCGTCTTCCCCTTCCTCTCCACCTTCATCTTCCTCGTCAGTTCTCTCCCCAGGGTCCACATCCCCTGGAAAAAGCGAAGTTCCATGGTTATGGTGAGAGCAAAGTAATGGCTATGATAGTACCTCGCATACCTGTAGTACGGCGAGAGCTACCAGTCGACGGCAGGCGAGAAGGACCAGACTCCCCCTCAGTCTTTAAGACCACCTCCTGGAACATAGAACACGGTACAAGAGGGGTCTTATGCCCAGAACAGCTGCCTTGCGGTAGCACTAACACTCGGGCTAGTCTATACCACAAGACGCCTATTCTGCTTGCTACAACCAATATCATTCATTGCCAACCTAACCAGAATATAGAATAGAAGTCAAATCCACATCAAGCATATAGTCCATAATATAACAACAGTAGAGAAGATACAACAAGCTTCTAATATCAGAATACATAAATAGTTTTCCCAAAAAAAAGGGTACAATAAAACCTCTCACACTCACATCAGTAACTGACGGTAGCGATGGTACCATCCCCTCAGGCCCTATCGTCCTAGCCTGGCTGTCTGGCTGCAAACCTGCTGCTCCACCTACGGGGTTTCCTCCTAAAAATGAAGATGTAGCAACCGTTAGTCATAAAGACTAAGTGGATTCACATCCGCTCCCCCGACGACTCCTCGGTACCGGGCGGAGAAAGGAATAGGGTACAATATATATAAACATAGGTGCTCGAACACCCTACTACTAATTTGGGCAAGGATCACTATGTTTTTAGTAAATTGGTTTGACCTAGTTGTATAGTTGAAAAGGTCCAATTAGAATGAGTCTAAGGGTTAGAACTTAGGTTTGAAGCTGCCCCCAAGTCCATTCAAAGATCAGGATTCAGTGCTGAGATAAAGACAATTCTCGTCGAGCTCAGGTCGATGAAACGTCGAACTCAGTTCGACGTTCTCTGAGCTCAATTCTGTAAGTTGTCGAACTCCGGTCAACGATCTTTGAGCTCAGATCGACGCCTTGTCTCTAGTTATTTTCCAAGTCGCTGAGCTCAGGTAGACGATCGTAGAGCTCAGGTCGATGTTTTCTATCTCTAGTATAAATCCAATCTCTGAGCTCAGGTCGACGATAGCTGAGCTCAGGTCAAAGATTTCTGTGAGAGATCGACGCTTTCAAAATTCAAATTCAAGAACAGTTATGGAATTCATTCAGATTTATTATCAGCATTTATGACAAAGGATTATGTAGCCGTTTCAAGCAAACTGGAGAAAGTTTCAAGGAAGGCTAAAAGGAATGTTACTTTGGACTTTCCCCGGAGACAGTTGTCAATTATGGAAGTCATTTATGACTGAGTAACGACCATCTAAGTCAGAATCTGATATACTCCTACAGAATGTGTTTTTGAACAAGATATAACAGATCAATACAATAAGATAGACAAGAGATATACGGGATTATTAGATTGAGAAAAAGAGTTACAGAAGAGAGATCAAAATATACTCTGATCAAGAACTCATCTTCTGGAATATACAGATTCACTGAGTAAAAATCTTCAAGAACACAAGGAACTTTTCTGTGGAGGAGATCATCTGCTATTCCACTCCTCCAAATCCCAAATGTTCAAAAGCTTCAACATCAAGGACTCCAGACATCACACATTTCAGCATCTGCTGAAATCATCTTTTGCTGGAGATCTGAAGCAACTGAAAACCTATCACCCTAGCAAAGCTAACCTTCCTTAACCCTTACAGATCTCAGGGGGAGCTTTAGCAACATCTTCCACTTGTCTTCTCTCAGATTGTTGACAGAGAAGAACATCTTCAAACTACTTTCTTTTTCCTTTCCCTCCTGTAAAAGGGTTTATCAAAACTCCCTTCAAAAGTTCTGAAACTGGTTTCTGAGACCTTGTCAAAACTCAGTGGTGGCAAGACACCTTATCAAAAAATCTAGTATTGATTTTTGAGCACCTTATCAAAAGCTCATTGGTTCCCAAGACACTTGATCAACTATTCCTGCAGTGGATTCCTACCTAGGGTGGTAGAAGAGTGGATGTACCCAGGTTGTTGGGGAACCACTATAGCTCCTTGTGTCATCTAGCTTGTTGTGCTTCTTTGCTTTGCTGTGTGTTGTGTGTTTCTGTTTACTTACTGCTTTAGTGTTTACTTTTCTGCTAGCACATTACACATATAAGTTAATTAAGTCTTCCACTGTCTTACAGTTTTAATTGTAAATTATTTTAAAATACTCTATTCACCCCCCCCCCCTCTAGAGTGAAGCTAGATCTTACCCTCACTTTCAATTGGTATCAGAGGGAGGTTGGTTTCTCAATAACTGAATCTTCAACAGATTGGTTGAACAGGCTAACACCTGAACCAAAAGATCCTTGATAAGATAAATCTTCTATAGAGGGTTATTACTTTTTATATTATATTTATTTTCATACAAAACCATGGCACAGAACAAAGATTATGCTAGCACCAGACCTCCAGTGTGTAACCTTTCTAAGTTTGCACTTTGGAAGGCAAGGATCTGGCTTTACATGAATTCTATTGATGAGGACATTTTTAATTCTGTTTTGACAGTTTGTCCAAGACCACCAGTAATTACAAGTACAAGTGCTGTTCCACCTCCTTCAGGAACAGATGTAAAAATAAAGAAATAGAAAGTTACAGATACAAAGGCTATGAATATCCTTGCTCAGACTATGTATGATGAGATATTCCAAAAGGTGTCTGAATGCAGTTCAGCAAAAGAGATATGGGACAAGTTATCTGAAATTGTCTCAGGATCTGCTGATGAAAGGAAGGACGGGAGATCTCATCTCATAAGCCAATATGAGAACTTCAAGAAGGGAGAAACTGAATCAGTGGCTGACATGTACAACAGGCTAAGCCTAATAGTCAGTGAATTAAAAACACTGGACAAGGAGATCTCTCTAACTGAATTAAATGACAAGATCCTAATGTGCTTCCCTAGCACTTGGGACTCAAGGATCTGGCCAATCAAGGATGCCAGAAGCCTAAGTGAGATCACCACAGAGGCTATTTTGGGCAAGCTCAAATCTTATGAGCTGCTCATCAAGAACAGAGAGGAAGAACAAAAGGTTGCTTCTCCAGCTATCAGGAAGGAGAAGACAATAGCATTCAAAGCTACAGAAGATCTGCTTGAAGACAAGGCCACAGGCAATGAAGAACTAATGAGCTTACTGGCCAAAAGATTCTATAAGATGGCCAGGAAAGATTTCAGAAAGAGGTCATCCAGAGGGCATGAGAAGCCAAGGTATGACCAGTCAAATAATAAAGAAATAATCTGTTTTGGATGCAGGAAACCAGGCCATATTGTGCCTGACTGTACAGAAAATAAGAATAAGGACAAGAAGGACAGGAAAGATAGGAGAAAAGACAAGGACTCCAGGGGAAACAACTAAACAAATCCTCCTCCATCAAAAATAAACATACAATGAAGGGATTTGTAGCAGAAACCTGGAGTGAAACTGAAGAAGAATCAGAGGTTTCATCAAGCTCAAGTGATGATGAAGATGATGCTGAACAAAAAGAATTATGCATGTTGGCTATCAATGCCTCCCAATAAAATTCTGATGCAGAACAAGAGTCAGAGTCTAAATCTGAAACTAAAACTGAAGAAGACCAGGTAATAGACTCCTTTGACTTTGATTCAGAGGACTTTAGTTTTGAATTTAAGGCACTCTGTTTAGACCTGTAAAAGACTGAGAAGGAGATTATCTCTCTCAAAAATCAATTGTCTGAACATAGCACCTTAAAATCAGACAACCTCAAACTCTCCGAGGAGTTAGAATGTTGTAGGGAGGAGATAACTTCACTGAAAAGTGAGCTATCCTAGGCAAAGATGTTTGAAGAATCCCTTAATGGGAGAAGCATCAGACTGATGGACATCACAAGCACAGTGAACTCAAGATTTAACAGTATACTGGGCTTGGGTGCTTCATCCAGCCAACTTATAGTATTAACAACCCCAATTAAATTTATTTCTGATAAAGGAAAGGGTGTTGTAGAGGTAGCTAGGAAGAATCCTGATTTACCTAAGGAAAACAAAGTTCAATAGAAAACGTCGAACAGAGGTCGATGATCGTCGAACAGAGCTCAGCGATCTCAGGCTGGATCGCCGAACTCAGATCGACGACTTCTGAACTCTCAACTCTGGTATAGTCGATCTTCGAACGGAGCTCGACGATCTAACCCAAGATCGTCGAACTCAGCTCAACGATCGTCGAACGGAGCTCAGAGCTTTGAACATTCTTTTAGAGGTAAATCTAAAATCAATCCTAGAAGTCCCTCATCCCAAAGCTTCAACCATTATACTGAATGGATAGTGCCTCCTAGGAGATACCATCCTGAAGGATATAAGAGTTAGCCAGGGATGTCTTTTATTTCTGAGTTTAAAGGTTATCAACCTAGACCCAAGGTAAACTGGGTTAAAAACATATAAGCTGTTTATGTGCAGGTGAAGACCTATCCAGTAATAAACCAACAATGGTATCTAGATAGTGGGTGCTCAAAGCATATGACAGGGAACAAGGAGAACCTAACATCCTTCAGAACCAAACTTGGACCCAAAGTGATTTTTGGTGATTCAAACTTTGGTTAAACAAAAGGATATGGTGCTGTTCAGATTGGCTCAGTCACATTCAAGAAGGTGGCTTATGTGGAAGGACTGAAGCACAACCTAATCAGCATCAGTCAACTCGGTGATAAAGGATATCAAGTGACATTCAACAAATCCTTATGCAAGATCAAGTCAGAGGATAACACAAAAGTGTTAACAGGTAAAAGGAAAGGTAACATTTATCTTGTAGATTTCCTTTCAACCAACATAGATATCTGCTTATTTAATTCAGTCTGCAAACCAAATGATTTATGGCATAATAGACTAGGACACTTAAACCTTATAACCATTGCTAGATTGTCCAAGGACAACCTTATTAGAGGACTACCTTCTGGCCCCTACAAGGAGGAAGGACTCTGCAGGGCTTGTCAATTAGGCAAGCAAACTAAAAACAGTTTTAAGTCACTTAATAAGAGTGATTCACCTAGGATTTTGTATCTGTTACACATGGATCTTTTTGGACCCATTACAATACAAAGCTTAGGAGGGAAATCTTATACATTAGTGATTGTAGATGACTTCTCTAGATTCACTTGGGTATTCTTTCTAAGGAAGAAGTCTGTTAACTTTAAGTGTTTGACAGAGTTTCTCAAATGTATACAGATTGAGTTCAATACTCACATTGCCCTGATCAAAAGTTATAATGGGACAGAGTTTGATTCTCTTCTTATGCAAAAGTTCTGTCAAAGTGAAGGGATCAGGCATACTTTCTCAGCTCTTAGAACTCCTCAACAAAATGTGGTAGCTGAAAGGAAGAATAGAACCCTAATTGACTCTTCTACTACATTATTGACATATGCTCACCTACCTCTATCATTTTGGGCTGAGGCAGTGAACACCTCCAACTATGTGTTGAACAGGAGTCTAATACATAAACTGAAGGGCAAGAATCCCTATGAATTGCGCAAAGAGAAGAAACCTAAAGTAGACTATTTCAAAATTTTTGGCTACATTTGTTATATTCACAATAATGACAAGAAATATTTAGCAAAATTCCAAGCTAAAGCTGATGAAGGAGTGTTTCTGGGATACTCCATAATCAGTAAAGCTTATAGGGTGTATAACAAATCTACTCTGAATATTGAAGAATCTATTCATGTATCTTTTGATGAGACTAATATGTTTTATAAGGAGAAGTCTACTTCTACCATAGAACCATTGCAGGTACACTCTCTTTCAGAAAATTTGGACAGGTTACATATTGTAGAAAAGGATTCAACACATCCACCTATCCAGCAGAGAGAAGAAATCAGTGAAGATGAAGAGGATACTCAACATCTTGGTGTTCAACATCTTGGAGAAAACCATCTTGAAGAGCCAGTTGTTGTTCCACAAGAGGAAACAACAACACAGGTTGGTGAATAATCAACACCCCCTGTTGATTTAGTAACAAGAAGAGATCACCCAATCTCCCAAGTGATTGGAGACATCTCAGCTAGTGTGCAAACCAGAAATCAGGCCAACCTGAACCTGATGCATACTTGATTTCTATCTCAAGTTGAACCTCAATCCATTCAAGATGTAGAACAAGATCCACACTGGATCATTGCTATGCAAGAGGAACTACATCAATTTGAGAGGAATCAAGTTTAGGAACTAGTGCCAAGGCCTAAGGATCACTCAATTGTTGGAATAAAGTGGGTGTTCAAAAACAAGTTGGATGATCAAGGAGTTATTGTAAGGAACAAGGCAAGGCTACTTGCTCAAGGTTATTCTCAAGAAGAAGGAATAGACTATGATCAGACCTTTGCACCAGTTGCAAGGTTAGAGGCCATAAGAATATTCCTAGCTTATGCAGCTCACAAAGGTTTCAAGGTCTACCAAATGGATGTGAAGAGTGCATTTCTTAATGGAGACATCAAAGAGGAAGTCTATGTTAGACAACCTCCAGGTTTTATCTCTTCAACTTATCCTGACCATGTTTGCAAATTACATAAAGCATTATATGGCCTCAAGCAAGCTCATGGTATGAGACCTTAGCATGCTTTCTTCTGAAAAATGATTTTATAAGGGGTAGAGTAGACCAAACTCTTTTTATTAGAACCCATAAGTCTCGTACCCTACTAGTACAAATATATGTAGATGATATTATCTTTGGTTCTATTGATTCAAATTTGTGCAAAAAGTCTTCCAACCTGATGCACTCTTAATTTGAAATGAGTAGCATGGGTGAGCTTTCATTCTTTCTAGGATTGCAAGTCAAACAACATGCTGAAGGCATATTCATTTCTCAAAACAAGTATGCAAAAGAACTGGTTAAGAAATTTTGTATGTCTGAAGCATCTTGTATGAAAACCCCTATGCCTACCAATGCTGTATTAGATGCTGATGAACATGGAAAACATGTTGATCAGACAACATATAGAGTAATGATTGGCTCTCTATTGTACCTTACAGCTAGTAGACCTGATATAATGTTTGCTACATGTATATGTGCTAAATTCTAAGTAAGCCCTAGAGAGTCACACCTAACATTAGTTAAGAGGATTATTATGTATGTAAAAAGTTGTCCAAATCTAGGCCTCTGGTATCCAAAAGACTCAGGATTTGATTTAACTGGATTTTCAGATGCTGATTATGCTGGATGTAGAGTAGACAGGAAAAGCACCAGTGGAACTTGTCAGTTCCTTGGTGACAGACTTGTCTCCTGGTTCTGTAAGAAACAGACATCTGTGTCCACTTCAACTGCTGAAGCTGAATACATGGCAGCAGGCAGTTGTTGCTCACAGATTCTGTGGATTCAAAACAAGCTCGTAAACTATGGCTACAACTTAGAAGGGTCAAAAAATTTTTTGTGATAACACCAGTGCTATTTCTATAGCATAAAATCCAGTCCTCCATAGTAGGACAAAACATATAGTGATTAGGCATCACTTCTTAAGAGATAATATTGAGAAAAATAAAATTGAAATTCAATATATCCAAACTGATTTGCAAAGGGGAGATATTTTCACCAAACCTTTGGATGAAAAGAAACATACCTTCTTCCTAAATTAGTTAGGAATGTTAGATGGAGGAAGTTTAAAATAAATCCCAAGATTTTAAAACTCTAAAAACAGACCAAGACTAGGCTAAAAACTTGTATTTTCTAGTGTCTGTAGGTTTTTTTGTCTCTGAACTGCGCTCGACGTTTTTCCCAAAAAGCGTCGAACGGAGATCGACGCTTTCCAATAGCGTCGACCAGAGTTCAGCGTTTTCCAGATAGCGCTAGGAAATCTTCTTCTGGTCGATCGGAGATCGACGTTCTCCAGTATCGTCAAACGGAGATCGACGTTATTGAAGGCTCTTCAGATTCCATTAGAAGCCCAGAACGTCGAACAGAGTTCAACGGTCTTTCCTTTCCGGCGTCGAACCCTAATATAAAATCATTCTTTCGCCGTCGTTCTTCTTTTGCACTTTCATACTCTCTGCAAACTTTTTCTTTCCCTCCAAACTCTACTGCATTTGGTTGTGTTTGTTACTTTTTGCAGGTATACAATGGTCGTGAATGTTGTCGCTCTCGCCAAGATGAAATTTGATACATGATTTGATATAGATATGGATTCATTTGACGGAAGCGATCAGGTTTTCAAAGACATTCTGTAATTTTTCCGAGAACAAAAGTTAGTGCATATAATGTCCACCAGGATGAAGATTGCCGCAGATGATATTAAGGAATGGGTATCTACAACCCATAATCTGGATCAGAATACCCTTGTTGGTACTATCAGTGGGACTCAGGTATCATTATCACCTACTCTCCTGACTGAAGTATTTCATTTGAGTACTGGAGATGATTCTGTTGAACTTTCGGGAGTGGAATTTGTTTCAATGTTAGACTGAATGGGTCACTTTGCAGAAAACCCTAACAAATTATTTAAAAAGAACTTATCTATTGAATTTAGATTTCTTGCTGATGTTGTGTGGAAAGTGCTACTAGCAAAGCACTCAACACATGATACCATATCCAGGTATCAGTTCTGTTTGATGGGAGCCCTAGTGGATAAGAAACACTTGAACTGGGGAGAAATTTTCTTTAATTTGATAAAGAAGAAAATAAACAAAAGTTTTGTGAACTTTGGGAGGATCTTAGGGGTATTCCTGCACTCCAGGTGCCATGAACTGCTAGTATCAAATGGGATGCACATCAATGCATCAAAAAGGCTAACCTGTGCCCTGTTTGGGAAATGGGACAGGCAGATAATCAAGCCAACCAGGACTACCACTGCTTCAGGCACAAGGACTATTGGAGTCTCTTCCCATCAGGCCCCTGCCATCATTGAGGAATTGCCTGCCTCCACCTCTTCTCCTCCTTCTCCACCTCCTGCTGTTTCTACCTCCATCTCTACATCAACCATCTCCACATCCATCTCCTCCCCCATTACCATTTAATCACCAATCTCACCTCCAGCCACCTCAGAACAATTCCATCCACTCCACTACTATCCACCTCTTGACATTCCATCCTTCAACATTTTGGAAGATTCCTTCATGGATGCTTCCCCTTCCTCACCTGCTGAGCTTCCCTCTACCTCTTCATATAAACAACTCCTGCATGATATTCTTACCCAACCATCTTTCACACCATCCATCTCCACACCCATACCATCTATCTCCACTATCCCAATCTCTCAACCAACCATCCTACCATCCATAATACCATCTCCCGCAGTCCATCCATCACCAGCCCAAATCATTCCATCCTCCACCTCTACTCAAGTCACACTTGAGCAAGTGGATCTATCAGCTTTGGCAGATAAGCTATATGGGATACTGGCCCCCAAACTAGTAGACCTGCTGGAGAACTCCATGGCTCCACTCCTGAAATCAATAAAGGAGTTATCTGACAGGCTATCCTCTCTCTCTTCTCCTCAGGCAATCCCTTCTATGGGTTTCCTTGATCCAATTATCACTGAATCAAGGCAGGGGGAGATGCCCTAAGAAGCTGAGGAAGTGCCTGCTGCTCCTGAGGAATTGCTGCTGCAAGAGATTTCTACTCCAGCTCCAGTACCAGTACTCACAGTGGACCTCATGTCACTGTTGTCTGAATTTGATTTTATTCACAAAAGCTGCTTACCAACTCAGGGAGTTGAAGACCTTACTAAGGCCATTGTGCCTATTGCTATCTGTGATCCCAGCCTGAATATCTCTTATATCAGTTCTCTTAAGGCTGAGGAAGTTTCTGCTTGTGTTGTTGCTGCTGCTGCTGAAGTTGCTGAATCTACATATATTGATATGTTATCTGCTGATGTTGCTGCTGCTGCTTCTGACAAGTCCAAACAACAAGAGGAGTACATCAAAATGATTGATGATCTCTATGACAGACCCCAGAGCTCAGATAGTGACAAATTCAACACTGACTCTGATGATTCTTCTGGCACCATTGCCAAGAAAAGGAAAGCAAGAAGCAAAGCAATGATGAGAGTCCCTCCTGCTAAAGCCAAAGATGTCAATGTTATACCATATTACATTTTGCATGACTGTTAGATAACAGAGCCTTGGATGCAATACTCTAAGAATCAGCTAAAGGGTATGAAGAAAAGAAGAAAGCTTGAAAAATATGAGAAATGATCTTCTCAGTTTCCTCCTCCTCCTTCTCCAGACTCAGGATCTTGTGGAGGCTCAGCTTTTCATTCATCTGCTTCAAAGCACAGTTCCTCTCAATCTTCACAAAGATATCAACCTAGAGGACAATATCAAAGAGGCTATCATTCTAGAAGAGGTCAGTATAGAGAAAATCAGAGAGAGTACAGAACTTACTCCAGACAACAAAGGGAAGGACAAGGTCCTATTGATTCTACTCAAGGTCCTTTCCTTTACAAGCTTATAGATACAGTTGTCACCAGGACTCCTACTGATTCAGAATCAATCAATAGATATTAACCTCCAATCCTATTTGAAGATCCTGAAAACAACCCATTGTCATGGACTACCAGAATGAAAGAGCTTGCTGCACTAGATCAAATGAAAAAGGCCAAAGAGCAAGGCAAAGACATTTCCAACATTACAACCCTATCAGATCAAAGAAAGACAGAATTAGAGAGATATTCTTCAAGAAAATTCTTTGATCCAGAAGATTATATGAAGCTGTATCCTGAGGCTGTAGTTCCAAGGCCTAGATCCCAAACCTCCTTAGGTGCAGATGATGACAGAAGATCAAAAAGATAAGCCCTCAATCCTAACAGGGAAATTCTATTTAAAAAGGGAAATGAGAAGAAGTGATTTCTGTAAGCTGAACAAACATCTATCTCTGAATATATGCTGATATTCTATCTGTGATCTGCAATGTTGCTATGTCACTGTTGGTTTAGCTTTTGCTTTGTCTGTATGCTTATTTATTTCCTCTTTTGTCTTGTAAATAGTAATCCTAACCCAAATAGGGGGAGATTGTTGGAACACCCTATTACTAATTTGGGCAAGGATCACTATGATTTTATGAAATTGGTTTGACCTAGTTGTATAGTTGAAAAGGTCAAATTAGAATGAGTCTAAGGGTTAGAACTTAAGTTTGAAGCTGCCCCCTAGACCATTCAAAGATAAAGATTCAGTGCTGAGACAAAGACAATTCTCGTCGAGCTCAGGTCGACGAAACGTCGAACTCAGTTCGACGTTCTCTGAGCTCAATTCTGCAAGTCGTCGAACTCCGGTCAACGATCTTCGAGCTCAGATCGACGCCTTGTCTCTAGTTGTTTTCCAAGTCGCTGAGCTCAGGTCGATGATCGTAGAGCTCAGGTCGACGTTTTCTTTCTATAGTATAAATCCAATCTCTAAGCTCAGGTCGACGATAGTTGAGCTCAGGTCGACGATTTCTGTGAGAGATCAATGCTTTCAGAATTCAAATTCAAGAACAGTTATGGAATTCATTCAGATTTATTATCAGCATTTATGACAAAGGATTATGTAGCCGTTTCAAGCAATCTGGAGCAAGTTTCAAGGAAGGCTAAAAGGAATGTTACTTAGGACTTTCCCCAGAGATAGTTGTCAATTATGGAAGTCGTTTATGACTGAGTAACGAACATCTAAGTCAGAATCTGATATACTCCTACAGAATGTGTTTTTGAACAAGATATAACAGATCAATACAATAAGATAGACAAGAGATATACAGGATTATTAGATTGAGAAAAAGAGTTATAGAAGAGAGATAAAAATATACTCTGATCAAGAACTCATCTTCTGGAATATACAGATTCACTGAGTAAAAATCTTCAAGAATACAAGGAACTTTTCTGTGGAGGAGATCATCTGCTATTCTACTCCTCCAAATCCTCAAGTGTTCAAAAACTTCAACATCAAGGACTCCAGATATCACACATTTCAGCATCTGCTGAAATCATCTTTTGCTGGAGATCTGAAGCAACTGAAGACATATCACCCTAGCAAAGCTCACCTTCCTGAACCCTTACAGATCTCAGGGGGAGATTTAGCAACATCTTCCACTTGTCTTCTCTCAGATTGTTGACAGAGAAGAACATCTTCACACTACTTTCTTTTTCCTTTCCCTCCTATAAAAGGGTTTATCAAAACTCCCTTCAAAAGTTCTGAAACTGGTTTCTGAGACCTTGTCAAAACTCAGTGGTGGCAAGACACCTTATCAAAAAATCTAGTTTTCGTTTTTGAGCACCTTATCAAAAGCTCATTGGTGCCCAGGACACCTGATCAACTATTCCTGCAGTGGATTCCTACCTAGGGTTATAGAAGAGTGGATGTACCCAGGTTATTGGGGAACCACTATAGCTCCTTGTGTCATCTCGCTTGCTGTGCTTTTTTGCTTTGCTGTGTGCTATATGTTTCTGTTTACTTACTACTTTAGTGTTTACTTTTCTGCTAGCACATTACACATATAAGTAAATTAAGTCTTCCACTGCTTTACAGTTTTAATTGTAAATTATTTTAAAATACTCTATTCACCCCCCCCCCCCTCTAGAGTGAAGATAGATCTTAACCTCACTTTCAATAGTACGAGCAGGTGGTATATCACTATATATATAAAGTAGTATATAAATAAGTAACTTGTAGTTCTAGCATTTCTATCATCTACAACAGCATATGAGTAATGATATAATAGGAGGTAACTCAACTTATATGAATGCCCATACAAACTTATAAGTTGAGGATCGTTCAGCAATAAGTAACTCATCGTATAGGAGTGCCCATACAAACTTATACGATAAGGATCTTGTGTATGTATTGAGGTGTAATGGTATGTATGCAATGCAATGACTCACCCATGATCACGCACATGCAATCGCTATGTCGACAAAGACTTGAAGTTCCAACTTTTTGAGCAGGTAGCTAACTTCTCAGGTGTCATCCGTCGTGGCCAGATGGTGAAAGTAGAGTTGGCATCTCCACTACTAGGCTGGTCTCCACACAACCTGGCCTAGGACTTTGTATGCCTCAATGCTAAGAACACAATAACGGAGCTCACATGCGTACTACGGCTCAGTGGGTGTCTCGGGTAGATGTGCACCGAGATCCTAGCCCCGAGCTGGCCTAAGGTATGATACGGAAGGAGCCTCGGAAATGAGCACGAGGACCAATCCCAACCGTTCACTTGGCACGGAAGGAATCTTGGGACGTGAACACCGAGGACTAAGCCCAACTGCCCAAGGTCTAGCTGTCAACTTCCATCGGTGTGACAATTGGCGAGCCCGTAGTCCTGCCACACTATCCTTAACCCGGGATTACAACACCGCGTATCGACTCACACCACATGCATTATATCCACATCGTGATACAGAAGGAGCCTTGAAAACTAGCACGAGGACCAAGCCCAACCGACCACTTGGCATGAAAGGAGCCTCAGGATATGAACACCGAAGACGAAGCCCAACCGACCACTTGGCGCGAAAGGAGCCTCAGGACATGAACACAGAGGACAAAGCCCAACCGTCCAATTTATGATTCTTCTCACGACACCAACAACATATATTCTACCAACCTAATTACTCGTGAGCACATGAGTTACTAATCCGATAATCAACAAACAAGTTCATATCAATCAACACTGAGCAATTACCCAAGCTCTAGTAATCATTGTTATTAAATGACTAAATAGCATTCGTTCACTAATCCCCATCAAGTTGTTTCGCTCAACCGCATATCATTCACCCTTTGTTTACGTGGGGTTTATTCCAATACTATCATCATGCACTGAATTATAACAGTGTACATATAATGATTTGCCTACAACTTAATGTCAGATTATTACAAGACCTCCTCCGAGTCCAAATTCATTTATATAACTAACCCAGGAATTCAGGTGCACAATCCTTCTGGACAACAACTTCAACAAAAGGTTCCCGTGGCTACAGGAATCCCGTGAGTGCGTGTAACACCTCAGGTCTTTCCATGGGATACAACTTTCATGTTCAGTCCGCAACCCATATCAGACTGTATCCCACATGCAATTGCCTCCAAAGTCTGCTGCGTACAGAATACAATTTTTGCACGCTTAGTTCGACAGCCCTCTACTTTGATTAGACATTCCCGTGGCTACAGACTTTACCCGAAGGTGTGTAACCACTCTTCGGAAAGGTAATTCAGAGGGCTACGACTCTCGTGTTTAGTCGAAAGCCCAGATCTTAACATATCTTGCCTGAAGATAGCCAAGAAGGTCGGTGTGTGTAGAACACAGGTTTCTGCACGCATCTTGAGGCAAAATGAATGACATTGGTTCATCTCTCTCCTCAAGCCAGTCCTCCTTAAATCACAACCAGAAGTTCCTCCACCCTTATTCACCCTCTTAAGGCCATTCCTCTTCACAAATCCACCCCCATTATCACTTTGAAGAAGGGGAGGTTGAAAATGACTAAACATTAGAACACAAGTTCTAGAAAGGCCCTCCTAGAAACCTTCACCTCACACATCAAGAATCATTTGAGTCGATGTCTCGCCTAAGAATAACCATGGATCTAGCATCAAGGTAGAGGCGGGGGGAGCTCACCTCATTTCCAGTGGTTCCGCCTTTTCTGGCCATGGATCTTATCATCCTTCTCATTGGCATCATTTTTCCCTTGACTGCGGTGGCGTTTCCTCACGGGGTTGGTTGCCTCCAGCAAGATCTATCTCCTTCTGAAGTTCCTCTCCATAAAATAGGGTTTGGAAGAGAATAAGATGGCTAGGGTTTCATTTTTATCTTTTATACAAAGGTGACACGGGTAGAGACACGGCCGTGTCCTTACCCGTATTCTGCTCTAACGAAACGTCATCAACGGTTTGACTGCCGTTGCATGCTCATACACGGTTATTAACACACCTGTGTCTGTACCCGTGTCCAGGTGACACAGTCGTGGTTCTGGCCATGTCGATACCCGTGTCCTGCTCAGGACACTTCTCGTTTTGCTTGCCTTGGAGCACACGGGTAGGGACATGCCCGTGTCTCTACCCGTGTCCTTCTTTGGTCAGCCATGTCTGCCACTCAAAGCTATGTCACTCAAAGCCATGTCACTGAATGCCATGATACACGGTTAGGGACACGCCCGTGTCTCTACCTGTGTCCTCCTCATTACAGTCCACTCAATGCCGTGCCACTCAAAGCCATGGCACTCAACACCACGACACACGGGTAGGGATACGCCCGTGTCTCTACCTGTGTCCTCCTCGAGACAGTACACTCAACGCCATGCCAAAATCACTCAATGCCACGGTCACTCAACGCAACTGAACACGGGTAGGGACACACCCGTGTCCCTACCCGTGTCGTACTCAACACAGGTACTCAACTTATTTCCTTTTCCCCACGAGTGCGCGCCTAATCGCCTGCACCTCCTGAAACTAAATCAGGTCTCCTAACTTTAAAAGTGCGCACAAGGGGCCTAGCGCGAATCGGGTCGTTACAAATCCTATAAACAAAATAAAAGATTTTGTCCCCGAAATCAGGTTAAGGCTACAGGGAGAGAAAAAGCATAAAATAAACATGAATTAAAACATGCTTTTAAAGGTTACCTTGATGAAATAGCTCCGGGTAGCGCTTTTTCATCAAGTCCACCGGCTCCCATGTAAACGCCTCTTTCCAATGATTGAACCACAACACTTTTACTAGAGGAACACTTTTGCGGCGCAAAATCCTCGTCTCACTGTCTACTATCCGCACCGGCTCTAGTCGCACTGAGCTATCAGTCGCAACTGCTCCGTCAGTGGTTGGGACATATTGTTCAGGCCGCAGCAACGCCTTTCAGAGCGACGACACATGGAATACGTCATGAAGGTTCTCAAGCTCCGGTGGTAACTCCAACTGATAGGCCAAAGGACCAATCCTTTCCAATATGGCGTAGGGCCCAACATACCTTGGGCTGAGCTTCTTCACCCAGCGTACCCGAGATACTCCATGCATCGGCCTGATCTTAAAAAATACCTTGTCACCCATTAGAAATTCCACTATTCGGTGCTTTGCATCATAATACTTTGCCTGGCGACTTTGTGCCTCGATCATGCGGTCCCGTATTAGTCACATTGCTGCAACAGTATCATCTATGTATTCAACTCCCAAAGCCTTCGGATCTTCATCCTGTACCCATGACAAGGGTGTTCTACACCTTCTTCCGTATAGGGCTTCATGGGGCGCCATCATGATGCTAGCTTGATAGCTGTTATTGTATGAGAATTCTACCAAGGGTAGGAGCCTTTCCCACGACTCTCCTCTATCCAACACACATAACCTCAATAAGTCTTCCAATGTCCGGATAGTCCTTTTAGATTGCCCGTCTATCTGAGGGTGAAATGTTGTGCTAAAGGTGAGGTGCGAACCCAAATATGCTTGCACATCCTTCCATTCTCTAGAGGTAAACCGACCATCCCGGTCAGAAACGATCATCTTTGGCACGCCATGATACCATACGAATTGTTCCACAAAAAGGCGTACGAAAACGTCCATGTATGCTTCCTTCTTCATAGGTATGAAACGGGCTACCTTCGTCAAGCGATCAACAATTACCCATATCGAATCATTCCCTGAGCGGGAGCGAGGTAAACCATGGACGAAGTCTATGGAAACCTCCTCGAACTTCCACTCGGGGTTGGGAAATGACTGCAACAATCCACCGGGGCTCCAGCATTCTGCCTTCACCCTTTAACAGTCCTCGCAATGCTTAACAAAATACCTGACGTCTTCCTTCATCCCCGGCCAACACATGGTCTTCCGCAAGTCAGTGTACATCTTAGCAATTCTAGGATGCACAGAATACTGAGAGCATTGTGCCTCTCCCAAGATATCTTCCCGAATTTTACCGCATGTAAAGCCAGCCACGGAAATGAGCAAGGCCATCCTTTAGAGAGTACTCGTTGGTTGTCCCATCTTAAATTTACTTTATTGCCGGGGCCAGAGCCTCATCCCTTCCCTACTCCACCCGGATCCGGTCTCGAACATCACATACTATGCTCATCGTGGTCAAGTACTCCGTATACCTGTCCGGTTGGTCCTTATACACCAAAGTGATCTCCATCTCCTCAAGCATCCGAGCTAACTCCATATGCATCAACCGGGACTCGGGGCTTGTTTCCGATACCTTCCTTCTCAAAGCATCGGCTACGGAATTTACTTTTCCGGGGTGGTAGTTCAGGGTGTATTCATAATCGCACAAAAACTCCAACCACTGCCGCTGTCTTAGATTCAATTCCTTCTGGGTATGGACGTACTTTAAGTTCTTATGATCTGAGAAGATTTCGCAGTGTACACCGTATAGGTAGTGCCTCCAAATCTTCAAGGCGAACACTACTGCTCCCAGCTCAAAATCATGTACAGGATAGTTGATTTTGAGTTTCTTCAGTTGTCTTTAAGCATAGGCGATCACATGCCCGTGCTGCATCAGTACCCCTCTCATTCCTTGATATGATGCATCCGTGTATACTTGAAATCATTCCTTCCCGGATGGAAGGGCTAGGATGGTGTTGATGCATGAAATGTGACACCGCTCAGTTAACGAGCTGTTTGATCTCACAAGCTAGGATGAATAGGAGGGTTGCGGGGATAGAGGAGAAGGTTTGGCGTAGCAAGGGAGAAGTTTGCTCGAGAAGGGGAAGAAGCTTGATCGGGAACTATCGATCAGACGCTACTTTAGCGGTTAGCTCTGATGGTTAGAACGAGAGAGGGAAAGAAGAGACGGGCCGCTAGCAGTGGCAACAACAGACTTCGCCCGCCGCGGCTTGAATGCCACTCTTGCGACGAGCTTTCCTTTTAATAAGAAACAAGATTACAACTTGCTATTGACCCTGTACAGGAGAAAGCAGTAAAGGGTACAAAGGGGGGAGCCGGCGGCTAAGGAAGGAGAATGCCGGAGGCCGCGCGGTTTTACCAAGTAAGGTCGGCAGACCGCGGGGTTAATGATCCGGCAGCTTGCTGGACTAAGCCGGGCGGACTGCTCGATCGAGTAGAGCGAAGGAGGGCAGGTCGCGCGGACTGAGGAATCGAGTCCGCAGGAGTCAATACTGGGACATAGATGCCTCTCTCCTTTCGTTGAGTGAGAGGTCTGGGGGCCTATTTATAGGCCCGAGGAGGTAACGTTCTTGGTAACGTCACCCCTGGTGAGCCGGTGAGTCGAGCGAGTATAATGTTGAGTATGCGGTGTCCGCGCCAGGCCGCACGGTTAGGGACTTGGAGCTTGGGATGGCTGCTACTGGGTGGGCTCGTGCTGAATCTTGCGAGTACAAACATTGAGTGCGCAGATTCCGCGCCAGGTCGCACGGTCTGGGACTGCCTGGAGTTGGACTTACTACTGGGTGGGCTCGCGCTGTGTCGTGCGAGTACAAACATTGAGTTCGCCGAGTCCACGCCAGGTTGCACGGTCTGGGACTACCTAGAGCTGGCCTTGCTGCTGGGTGGGCTCGCGCAGTGTCATGCGAGTACAAACATTGAGTCTGTAGAGTCCGCGCCAGGTCGCGCGGTCTGGGACTGCCTGGAGCTGGTCTTGCTGCTGGGTGGGCTCGCGCTGGGTCGTGCGAGTACAAACATTGAGTCCGCAGAGTCCACGCCAGGTCGTGCAGTCTTGGACTGCCTGGAGCTAGCCTTGCTACTGGGTGGGCTCGCGCTGGGTCGTGCAAGTACAAACATTGAGTCCGCAGAGTCCACCCTGCCCGCGGAGACCGGGATGTACCCGATCGATTGCCGAGCTAAATCAACCCTGGCGGACAGCGGAACGAGTCCGCCCAACTTGCGACGAACAGGTTGACCAGGCCGCCTCCTGCTGGAGGCTTATTGCGTTTGGCGATGGGCTAGCGACCTGGCGGACTAAAGACTGAATCCGCCACTTGCTGAGCACGTTGCTATCGAGCGGTCTAGGCGGATAGGAATGCGAGTCTGCCACATTGTTGGGCAGTTTGCACCCGGCAGAATGAGCGGCTGCTGCGCGACCTGGGCGGTCAGACCAGGGAGACCGCTCTATTCGCGCGGACTGAGCGACCTGAGCGGTAAGTTCGCCCACCCTTTGAAGAAAAGGCCGACATGCCTCAACCTTCCGGAGCAGGCCGCAACTTGCAAGCTGGCTACCTTGGGAGGGATCACCGATTTCTGGGGTAACATGATCCCCGCACTTTTTCAAGTTCTGAAGAGAACTTTGAAAAAGTAGGAGACCAATGAAAATCGTGATCCTTCCCTAGAGAAAAGGAAGGGGTAAGGAGAGATGGAACCTGTTGTCTCTACTCGGAGAAAATTTGTCAATACCTTCCTTTTTCCTGCGAAGGAAAGAATTATCATAGGTTGAAATAGGTACATCTTATGTATACCTGGGTTGCTTTTGCAAAATGAAGAAGACATGAATGTCTCCTAACGGGCTCTGCAAAATAGCGATGAGAGGAAAGCATAGAAGAATGATAACTTGCAAGTACCTTAAGGAGGCTTGCAAGCACCAGCTAACTTCAGCAAAAAGCGTAAATCACAAGTATGATATAAAACTGAGTTGCAAGTACCTGGATAGAACTTGGTAATATCTGCTAATTCTTGCAAAAAAGAGTGAGTAGCAGATATGATTGAAAAGTAAGGTGCAAGTACATGAAAGGAACTTGCTAATATCTACTAGTCTCTGCAAAAGAAGAGTGATTAGTAGATATGATTGAAAAGTAAACTAAGCCGCAAGTACCTGGTTGGAACCTGCGTATGTTGACTGTTGATGGGATAAGATATAATTGGATAGCAGAAGAGATACTCGGCAAACTCTGCTATTAACTGAATAAAGATCAAGCCGCGATAATGATTGTCTCGCGTGATCCAGTATGATACTTTGTAAATGAAATCCAGATCAGCAAGATGAAACCATCTTAATTTAGATTTATAACAGCTTGACTTGCCAAGCAAGGAGAACCAGATGCTCTGATTAAAGGAATTGTGTCGCTAGCATCTGATAAGATAGCTTATGGATAACCATCTGATGGAACTTTATGCAGGCAGCGCATATAAGATGATCATAAGCTAATTGCCAATCCTTGAAATAAGTTGAATTTAACCTGCCAACCTGCAAGATGGCAGAAGAGACAATGCAGGGCTAAAGCAGGCTGGTTGTGCATCCTTTTAAGGGAACAATAGAAAAACAAGCACAAACAAGGAAATTCCTGCGGAGGAATCGACTGATGCACTGCTCTCATGCCTCAGGTTACAAGCATCGCTGATCAATTAGACTAGTTGCGCCAAGTGGCCTATTGCTTGTCTGCGGATTGATCAGCGGATTTATGGGATCCGCAAAGGCACTGATTGAGAGTACCAAAGAGTGTTCGGCCGTAACAATTGTGAGATGATCGAAGAGACAAGGTTACACTTGATCGCCATTGCTTGTCGCGCCAGGATCATCGTAACTGTAACATATCCTTTAGCGAAGCACAGCAGAGCTAACACATGGGTCCTCCACGGAATCGCACACTGTGTTAGATGTCGGCTAGGATCCGAAGTCCCCTCATCCCCGCACGAGAGTTGAACGGCTCCCACTGCACATATGCGAAAACTCCTCGCAATATGTGGTCGTTGTGGTCTTACGCCAGGGAACAATCTCAAGGGGGCCCTGAGAAAGGCTTGGCGATATCTCAGTGGTTCAGTGATCTCTTTGGCAAAGAGAAAAATATGGAGTAAAAGCATTACAAAAAGGGAACTGTGTCAGTATAAGATCTCTGACATAAGCTTTATTGAATGAAAATGAAAGAACACTTAGAAGTGTTTTGGAGAAAAAATGTTTGAAGAGTAAAGTAAAAGCAATCGGTCACGATTACGAGGGGCTCTGAGGAGCTGCGATTGGTGATGCGCAAAATGTGACCTCTTTGTTCTAGAATAGTCTTCCAAGGGGACATTCGTCAATGACATCAATGCACTCAGATTGACTACCGATAGGCCTCAGATGGCCTACATCCGTTATCTCAACACAATTCATCTAGACTTCAGCTACCTCCTTGCCCTTGGAGGTGGAAGGCTTTGAAGCATCAACTTTCATGACCAGGTCATTGATCTTTCCCTCGGCAAGCAATTTTTCAACTAACCGCCGAAGGGCTTTGCATTCTTCTGTTAAATGACCTTTCTCTCGATGGAATTCATAGAACGGATCTGAATCACCTGATCTTTGATATTCCGACTGGTAAGGCCTTTTTGAATTTTCCTTATCCCTCATGATCTGGCAGGCTTCGAACACGGCCTCATCGAGTCCGGAGTGTGATAAGTCATCATCTTGTGAGTGATGCACCGAAGCTATTTGCTGAGGTGAGGTTGGTAGTAGTAGCAATTGCTCGTGAGCACGATTCTGGCCTGGGAAGGAGCATTGATGATGATGCTGGAACTTCTTTATCTTTCTAGAGTGTTATGGAAAATCTTTTCGAGGAGACCTCGGAGGCTGCTTGTAAGATAGATTTCTCTCTGTTATAAGCCTAGAGACAAAGCTGGAGATGCTCTTCTCACCGCGGATGTATGAGTTGGCTAAACCAATCACCTCTTGATAAGTCCTTGGCGATCGGACGTTAGCCTCGAACTTGAGTGGTCCTTCATGCAGACCGTGAATAAGAGCCACCCGATAAATTTCCTGATCGACGATCTCAATGTCTAAGATCTCTCTTTGGAAACGATCCACAAAATGAGACCAACTCTCGGTCTCTCGCTGCTTGATCTCAAAGAAGGCTTCTGGACCGCCCTTCCTCTTTGTTGAGGTAGAAAATCTGAGAAGAAACTCTCTTCGCAAATCAACAAAGGAAGAGATGGACTGAGCATGAAGTCCATAAAACCAATCCCTCACTTGACCATCAAAGGTTGTCACAAGGAGATTGCATTTGGTAGCATCTGAGAGAGTCTTGAGAGCAACGGAAGACTCAAAAGCCCTAAGATGCTTGACTAGATCAGTCTCCCTAGTGTAAATAGGCAACCGTGGATCTCTGAAGTTAGCTGGAGTCAGTTCATACCGAACATTCTCTGTAAACGGCGACTATTCCTCCTGTTCTCCTACAGCATAAGGAAAAAAGGGAGCATAAGCTGCAGCTGCACAAGGAGAGGGAGGATAGAATGGAAAAGTTGATGTGGGAGGAGCAAAGGCAGGAGCTGAGGAGTAGGGATAACTTCCCTGAAAATTTATGAATCTTGCCGGACTTCCTCGAGCAGCTTCTCGGAAGAAGTTCTGACGAGCTGTGAATTCGTCATTTTGAGACTGCAAAGGAGCTGCAGGCCCTTGCGGAAAGGTTGGAGTGCAAGGAGGATAGACCGACGGATAGGCCGGTGGGTAGACATGAGGAATCTCGAATGCTGGTGCTGGATTGATTGGAGGAGCTAGTGCTGTTGAAGGTTGAGCTTCGAATCATTGAGCGATAACATCTAGAGTACGGTTGATCATTTGAAACTGTTGAGCAGTTTCTCTGCGAGAATGCTCCAAGGCCTCCCAAAGGGAATCCTCACTGGAACTTGGAGCAGGGCTCTCGGCTGGTTGACAGTCTGACATGAGTAACCACTGATTTCACTATCAGATTGAGATCTGAAGGTCGCGTGTTAACTATTGATGCGCGAAATGTGACACTGCTCAGTTAACGGGTTGTTCGATCTCACAAGCTAGGATGAATAGGAGGGTTGCGGGGATAGAGGAGAAGGTTTGGCGGAGCAACGGAGAAGTTTGCTCGAGCAGGGGAAGAAGCTTGATCGGGAACTGTCGATCAGACGCTACTTTAGCGGTTAGCTCTGATGGTTAGAACGAGAGAGGGAAAGAAGAGACAGGCCTCTAGTAGCAGCAACAGCAGACTTCGCCCGCTGCGGCTTGAATTCCACTCTTGCGACGGGCTTTCCTTTTACCAAGAAACAAGATTACAGCTTGCTATTGACCCTGTACAGGAGAAATCAGTAAAGGGTACAAAGGGGGGAGCCGGCGGCTAAGGAAGGAGAATGCTGGAGGCCGTGCGTTTTGACCAAGTAAGGTCGGCAGACCGTGGGGTTAATGATTGAGCAGCTTGCTGGACTAAGCCGGGCGGACTGCTCGATCGAGTAGAGCGAAGGAGGTTAGGTCGCGCGGACTAAGGAATCGAGTCCGTAGGAGCCAATGCTTGGACCTTGACGCCTCTCTCTCCTGTCCTCAAATGAGAGGTCTGGGGGCCTATTTATAGGCCCGAGGAGGTAACGTTCTTGGTAACGTCACCCCTGGTGAGCTGGTGAGTCGAGCTAGTATAATGTTGAGTCTGCGGAGTCTGCTCCAGGCCACGCGGTTAGGGACTTGGAGCTGTGGATGGCTACTGCTGGGTGGGCTCGCGCTGGGTCGTGCGAGTACAAACATTATGTCCGCAGAGTCCACGCCAGGTCGCGCGGTCTTGGACTTCCTGGAGCTGGCCTTGCTGCTGGGTGGGCTCGCGCTGGGTCGTGCAAGTACAAACATTGAGTCCGTAGAGTCTGTGCCCGGTCGAGCGGTCTGGGATTGCCTGGAGCTTACCTTGCTGCTGGGTGGGCTCGCGCTGGGTCGTGCGAGTATAAACATTGAGTCCGCAGAGTTCGCGCCAGGTCGCGCGGTCTGGGACTGCCTGGAGGTTGCCTTGCTGCTGGGTGGGCTCTCGCTGGGTCGTGCGAGTACAAACATTGAGTCCATAGAGTCCGCGCCAGGTCGCGCAGTCTGGGACTGCCTTGAGCTTGCCTTGCTACTGGGTGGGCTCGCGCTGGGTCGTGCGAGTACAAACATTGAGTCTGCAGAGTCTGCCCTACCCACGGAGACCGAGATGTACCCGATCAATTGCCGAGCTGAATCAACCCTGGCGGACTGCGGAATGAGTCCGCCCAACTTGCAAAGAACAAGTTGACTAGGCCGCCTCCTGCTAGAGGCTTGTCGCGCTTGGCGACGGGCTAGCGACCTGGCGGACTGAAGACTGAATCTGCCACTTGCTGAGCACGTTGCTATCGAGCGGTCTAAGCAGATAGGAATGCGAGTCTGCCACATTGTTAAGCAGTTTGCACCCTGCAGAACGAGTGGCTGCTATGCGACCTGGGTGGTCAGACCAGGGAGACCGCTCTTTTCGTGCGGACTGAGCGACCTGAGCGGTAAGTTTGCCCACCCTTAGAAGAAAAGACCGACAGGCCGCGGCCTTCCGGAGCAGGCCGCAACTTGCAAGCTTGCTATCTTGGGAGGGATCACCGATTTCTGGGGTAACAGATGGGTGCAGATGTAAGTCTGTCCTTTAGTTCTTGGAACACAGCTTCATATTAGGGTGTCCACTCATACGACAAACCTTTCTTTGTTAGGGAAGTAAGAGGAAGAGCAATCTTTAGGATCCCTTTACGAACTTGCGGTAGTACCCGACAAGTCCAAGGATGCTCTGCACGTCGGCCGCTGACTTCAAAGGAGACCACTCCTTCACGACATGCACTTTGGCCGGATCCATAGCTAGTCCAACTCCACTGATCACATGACCCAAGAAAGTAACCTCCTTAAGGAATAATTCGCAGTTGCTGAACATGGCGAACATGGCGTGCTCTTTTAACTTCTTCAGTACTAAGGCTATATGCCCGACATGTTCTTCCTCCATCTTGGAGTAGACCAAGATGTCGTCGATGAAAATAATGACGAAGACTTCTAGATAAGGCTCGAACACTTTGTTCATCAAGCTCATGAAAGCTGATGGTGCATTTGTGAGCCCAAACGACATCACTGTGAACTCATACACGACGTACCTTGAGCTGAAAGCAATTTTTTGAATATCATCCTCTTGTATTCTAAATTGATAATACCCCGAGCGCAAATCTAGCTGGAAAACCAGTGCGCTCCCACCAGTTGATCAAACAACTCATCAATCCGAGGTAATGTATAGGTGTTCCGTACCGTCAGTCGGTTGAGCTCCTGATAGTCTATACATAATCGCAGGGTTCCATCTTTCTTCTTAATAAATAAAACATGGGCTCCCCAAGGTGATGAGCTGGGGCGAACAAACCCTGATTCTACCAACTCTTGCAGCTGAACTCTAAACTCGGCGAGTTCCTTCGGGGCCATTTGGTAAGGAGTCCTCGAGACAGGCTTGGCACCTGGTACTACCTTGATTTGAAATCTATTTCTCTGTGTGGGGGTAATCCTGGCAATTTCTCCGGAAATACTTTGGGGAAATTGCGCACCACCCGCACATCCTTGATATCCAATGCCAACTCCTTCAGCTCAAAGTAAATCATGAAAACTTCATCCCACTTCATGTGGGCTTTTAAAGCCTGGACTGAAGATAACATCATACGGGGCGCGAAGTTAATACCTTGAAAGGTGACCTCCGAATCTCCATGCGTCAACGAGATCCTCTTCTGCGCACTGTCAATCTTTGCATTGTGCTGATCTAGCCATACCATGCCCAAAATGAGGTCGAACTCTGGCATTACCAAGACTGTGGCAGGGGTGTCGAAGAGCTTTCCTTCAAGGAGAACCTCAAACTCGCACTTCGCGGTTGCCGTCATCTCCGATCCGTCTGGAAGGCGTACCCTTCGAGCAATACTAGTAAAGTATTGCACTCCATCTATATCTTTGGTGAAGTATTCAGACCCAAAAGAGTGCGAGGCACCGGTGTCGAATAATGTATATGCCGGTTTCCCTCCGACCATCACGATGCCTAAGCATCAAATTATAAAGGCTCAAGTCAGATTCCTAGAACAAACTTAGGAAGACTAAGGATGAATGCTTATAATATATGAATTTCTTCCTCATAGCCCTCATCCTGGAGCTTGTTCCTTCTTCAATTGCTCCTTCAACGAGTCTCTTAACGCATGCCTAAACACCCAAAAGACCCGCTTCCAACCACTTTACCGTATCTACTATCTCCGCCAAGATCGAGTCTGCTATAAACAAAAGAGGTTGCCCTATGGAATCTTCCATGTCTATTATCTGTGCTAGGTTCAAAATCCGCTATAAACAAAAGTGCTTGCCCTAGGGGTCTCGCAATACTTTATACAGTAGCTTTACATTCCTGGGGTCATCCAGACTTTAGGAGATCGATGTACAAAGGTACGTACCTAAGGTCAGGTTGGCTAATCGTAGGGTCAAAATTGGACAAACTTAGTGTTAATTACATATGGGCACAACACTGCTTCCACTAAGTCAGTCTGTCCCCAAACTGACTAATCGAACGGGTGTGACACCATTGTTAAATGACTTCTTCAGTTCAGGATCGGAGCAAGCTGATATCATTTGTAAGACCCCCCTCCCGGAACACAGAACACGGCACTAGAGGGGTCTTATGCCTAGAATAGCCGCCTTGCGATAACACTAACACTCGCGCTAGTCTATACCACAAGACGCCTATTCTGCCGGCTACAACCAATATCATTCATTGCCAACCTAACCAGAATATAGAATAGAAGTCAAATCCACACCAAGCATATAGTCCATAATATAACAACAGTAGAGAAGCTACAACAAGATTTTAATATCAGAGTACGTAAATAGTTTTCCCAAAAAAGGGTACAACAAAACCTCTCACACTCACATCAGTAACCGACAGTACCGTCCCCTCAAGCCCTGTCGTCCTAGACTGGCTGTCTGGCTGCATAACCTGCTGCTCCACCTGCGTGGTTTCCTCCTAAAAAGGAATACGTAGCAACCATTAGTCATAAGACTAAGTGGCTTAACATCCGCTCCCCCGGCGACTCCTCGGCACCGGGCGGAGAAAGGAACAGGGTACAATATATATAAACATAGGTACAAGCAGGTGGTATATCACTATGTATATAAAGAAGTATATAAACAAGTAACTTGTAGTTCTAGCATTTCTACCACAACAACAGCATATGAGTAATGATATAATAGAAGGTAACTCAACTTATATGAATGCCCATACAAACTTATAAGTTGAGGATCGTTCAGCAATAAGTAACTCATCGTATAGGAGTGCCCATACAAACTTATACGATGAGGATCTTGTGTATGTAATGAGGTGTAATGGTTTGTATGCAATGCAATGACTCACCCATGATCACGCACATGCAATCGCTATGTCAACACAGACTTGCAGTTCCCACTTTTCGAGCAGGTAGCTAACCTCTCAGGCGTCATCCGTCGTGGCCAGACGGTGATAGTAGAGCGGGCATCTCCACTACTAGACTGGTCTCCACACTACCTGGCCTAGGTCTTTGTACGCCTCAACGCTATGAACACAACAACAGAGCTCACATGCGTACTACGGCTCAGCGGATGTCTCGGGTAAATGTGCACCGAGATCCTAGCCCCGAGCTGGCCTAAGATGTGATACGGAAGGAGCCTCGGAAATGAGCACGAGGACCAAGCCCAACCGTTCACTTGGCACGGAAGGAGCCTCGGGACGTGAACACCGAGGACCAAGCCCAACTGCCCAAGGTCTAGCTATCAACTCCCATCGGTGTGACGAATGGCGAGCCCGTAGACCATCCCATACTATCCTTAACCCGGTATTACGACACCGCATGTCGACTCACACCACATGCATTATATCCACATCGTGATACGGAAGGAGCCTCGAAAACGAGCACGAGGACCAAGCCCAACCGACCATTTGGCACGGAAGGACCTCAGTACATGAACACCGAGGACTAAGCCCAACCGACCACTTGGCACGGAAGGAGCCTCGGGACATGAACACCGAGGACCAAGCCCAACTGTCCAATTTATGACTCTTCTCACGACACCAACAACATCTATTCTACCGACCTAATTACTCGTGAGCACATGAATTACTCATCCGATAATCAATAAACAAGTTCATATCAATCAACACTGAGCAATTACCCAAGCTTTAGTAATAATTGTTATTAAATGACAAAATAGCATTCGTTCACTAATCCCCACCATGTTCTTTCGCTCAACCGCATATCATTCACCCTTTGTTTACGTGGGGCCTATTCCAATACTATCATCATGCATTGAATTATCACAGTGTACATATAATGATTTGCCTACAGCTTAATGTCAGATTATTACAAGACCTCCTCCGAGTCCCAATTCATTTATATACCTAACCCAGGAATTCAGGTACAGAATCCTTCTGGATAGAAACTTCAACCGAAGGTTCCCATGGCAATAGGAATTCGGTGAGTGCATGTAACACCTCAATGTAAAGGTCTTTCCATGGGATACAACTTTCATGTTCAGTCTGCAACCCAGATCGGGCTGTATCCCACATGAAATTTGCTCCAAAGCTTGCTGCGTACAGAATACAAATTCTCCACGCTTTGTCCGACAGCCCTCTACTTCCATCAGAAATTCCTGTGGCTATATACTTCACCCGAAGGCATGTAACCAGTCATCGAAAAGGTAATTCTAAGGTCTACGACTCTCGTGTTTAGTCGAAAGCCCAGAACTAACCATATCGTTACTGAAGATAGCCAAGAAGGTCACTGCGTGCAAAAAATAGGTTTCTGCATGCATCTTGAGGCGAAAGGAACGGCTTCGGTTCATCTTCCTCCTCAAGCCAGTCCTCCCCAAATCACAACCAAAAGTTTCTCCACCCTTATTCACCCTCTTAAGACCATTCCTCTTCACGAACCCACCCCCATCATCACTTTGAAGATGGGGAGGTTGAAGATGACTAAACATTAGAACACAAGTTCTAGAAAGGCCCTCCTAGAAACCTTCACCTCACACATCAAGAATCATTTGAGTCGATGTCTCGCCTAAGAATAACCATGGATCTAGCATCAAGGTAGAGGCGGGGGTAGCTCACCTCATTTCCAGTGGTTCCGCCTTTTCTGGCCATGGATCTTATCATCCTTCTCATTGGCATCGTTTTTCCCTTGACTGCGGTGGCGTTTCCTCACAGGGTTGGTTGCCTCCAGCAAGATCTATCTCCTTCTGAAGTTCCTCTCCATAAAATAGGGTTTGGAAGAGAATAAGACGGCTAGGGTTTCATTTTTATCTTTTATACAAAGGTGACACGGGTAGAGACACGGCCGTGTCCTTACCCGTATTCTGCTCTAACGAAACGTCATCAACGGTTTGACTGCCGTTGCAGGCTCATACACGGTTATTAACACACCTGTGTCTGTACCCGTGTCCAGGTGACACAGTCGTGGTTCTGGCCATGTCGATACCCGTGTCCTGCTCAGGACACTTCTCGTTTTGCTTGCCTTGGAGCACACGGGTAGGGACACGCCCGTGTCTCTACCCGTGTCCTTCTTTTGTCAGCCATGTCTGCAACTCAAAGCCATGCCACTCAAAGCCATGACACTCAATGCCACGACACACGGGTACGGACACACCCTTGTCTCTACCCGTGTCCTCCTTGTGACAGTCCACTCAACGCCGTGCCACTCAAAGCCATGACACTCAACGCCACGGCATACGGTAGGGACACGCCCGTGTCTTTACCCGTGTCCTCCTCTGGATAGTCCACTCAACGCCGTGCCAAAATCACTCAATGCCACTGTCACTCAATGCCACTTAATACGGGTAGGGACACGCCCGTGTCCCTACCCGTGTCATACTCAACATAGATACTCAACTTATTTCCTTTTACCCACGAGTGCACGCCTGATCGCCTGCACCTCCTGAGCCTAAATCAGATCTCCTAACTTCAAAAGCGTGCACAAGGGGGCTAGCGCGAATTGGGTCATTACATAGTCTCCTTTCCAAAGAGGAGGTGGAGCGGTTTTACTTGCCCCTGGCAGAAGGTCTTGCGTGAGGTGATCCCGGCCTAGCCGGGAGCAGTGGGAGTCGTCCTCTCTCGTGGTGCGGCTAGTCTCCTTTGGGGATACAGAGGGTTTGATGGCCACCCCTCCCGCCAGTAGGGCCGGATTAGCCGCTTGGGTGACCAAGTTAGCAGCTACTTTTTTGTTTTCCCGGGTGGCGAGACCCGGGCTGGCGGAAGCTGGCACTGCAGGAAGTCAGTTCAATAGATTGGAATGCTGTGATTAGAACGATAAAAAGAGGGCAGTAGGGATGAAAGGTTACTTGGAGTTCTCGAAGGGCCAGCCGGAGGAGTGGCCTCCGGGACCCATGGTGGATTGTCGGGAAGGCGAGACGCCGAGTATGGGGGCACCAGCTCCGACCCGGCGTGGTCATCTCAAACCACCTCTTTCGAGAAGTACTGCATATCAATGGTCGATCCTTCTACCTAATCAGTTCATAGTCTTGGTAACTAGCAAGGCAGAAAGGCGTACCTTCTTCAGAGGGGAAGGATTTTCCGCGTGACTTGGGGATGGGGTAGGTGAGCCCCGGTTCTCGCGTAGAAGGTCCGCCTGACCGATTTCGCTTTCTTCTTCTTCTTCTTCAGCTGAAAGGGCTCAGCAGCTGGCACCATTCTCGCCAGCCAGGGGGCTATCAAGGTGCTGTTCGTAAAGTCTCGTGCTTGCGCCGCGTTAATGCGGTCCTAAAGGCTCTGCGAGAGAGGCTTGTCAACATGTTTGGAATGCATCTCGAGACCACGCAATAGCTCAAACACGGGGCAGCGATTGGCAGGGACAGATTTATGGCCGTCTATCAGTGCACATATATGACATGCAAAACTAAGCTTCGAAGAAAATAAAAGCAACCGAACTAGCAATCCAATGAGGCAAGTATACCTATTGAACTGTAGCTAGGGGACATAAGTTTCGTATTGAAATCCGGGAACTGTTGAATAAACATACTCACACGAAGACTATTATTTTATCGACGGAAAAACTGGGTTTGAGAAACTATTTGCAATAAAGGAAAGAAGGCTAATGCTAGAAAGAGAACTACCACAATTAATTAAAGAGCTATTAGAAGCGATAACAACAAAAGGGTGAAACTATGAAATGGAAGAGCACTCGATCAAGAATCACCTCGGCAAGAGTTAAATAAGAAATGTGATAAAAATAAACCTAAACTTAATAGGGTAAAGTCCTTGACCGTGGAGGTTCCTAAAACTTAAACACGTTTCTCTCGAAGTCGTGCCCAACTGAGTTTAGGAAGGTCCGACCGACTTTCGTCTAAATCGGAGGCCTAAAGCTCGCTTTACGCGGTGAACCACACTATTTGATTTTACTCCAATCCGGGAGATTTGGACATCTGCCTTTCCAAGGGGTGCGTACAACTCCCTTTACTCTTGAATGCTTACTTCATTCTATCGGCCTCTCGGCTAGCCAAGAATGAAAGCATAGGCGGAAAATATACATCGACGATATACCTCCAACCCTAGATAAATCAAGAGTAATCCAAGGTGTTAACCCTAAAAAGATAAAGTAAATTTTCAAGGCATCATAACTTAATCGCTCAAACCTCAAGTCATCAAGATCGAGGACAAGGAGGATTAGTTACTCATGGGGTAGAAAAAGAAAATTATATTCAGACTTTGAAAACTGACAGCGAGCAGAATTGAAAGAGAAAAACGAGCTATTTTATTTCTTAGTGAAGAAGAGTCAAGAGGAGGGCATACATATACTATGAGGAAAGCTTCCACCAAGACTACAAGTACAATAAAAAATAATATAGAAAAGCTACAAGGATTTGCAAGAAAACTAAATAACTAAAAAGGGCTAGAAATGAGGAGGGAGAGAAGATCTTGAAACTGTAACTACACTAAATAACAACACCTATCCTCCCAAGATCTAGATCCCCAAACCCTAGATGATGATCACTATTTATAGATTTCTTTTCTTGCTGGTTCACGCCCTATAACACGCCCATGGAGGGCGTGACCATAGGGCGTGTCTGATCCGGTGCGACATATGGAGTGTTGGAATTAAAGTCTGGCGCGGTTGCTGGGTCACACGCCCCTCGGACACGCCCATGGAGGGCGTGACACCTTGGCGTGTCGGATTCGGCGCGAGTTTGGTGCGTTGAAATTAAGCGTTGTACTGACTTCTCGGGATTTTGCGGGACACGCCTAGCAGACACGCCAGTGGAGGGCGTGACCATAGGGCGTGTCTGCTGATTTTTTTGGGAGAATGACTTCGGACCGATGGCTTCATTCCACTGGGTTACAAGCCCTTGGTACACGCTCAAGAAGGGCGTGACCAGGGGGCGTGTCACAGCCAAATCTAGTAAAAACCTGAAAAAAAAAGAAACATGTTAGTGATGAAATTATATACAAAAAGAGGCCAAAATATGAGCATACAAGACATGGTTTGTATATTAAAACCTAAAAAATACCCTAATTGTTTTGGCAACAAAACGTATTATCAAATTCCCCCAAGCTTAAGTTTTGTTTGTCCCCAAGCAAATATACAAATACTAGATTATCATAAAAGTGACTAATCAAAAGTTCTAATTATGCTATCACAAGTACTATGCGAAATTCTAAGGTGGGAGATGGCGAAACGTAAATCTAAAATACTTATTTAAACATGGTTTATTTTTTATAGACTTTACTTAACAAAAATAAATCATCCAAAAATTTTAACAGAATTCTTTAAATAATTTAAACAAAGCAACAAAATGAAAAACAAATTGAAATGTTACATGATTCTACGATGCATTTTATACCGAAATTATACAAAGAACAATAATCTATATTTAAATTCAAGACTTAACTAGTCTCCTATTTTTCTTTACTTAGCTTATAAGAAAATCTAGGAGCATGAATCAACAGGACTTAATAGGACTGAAATGTTTGGTTTAGGCATAAAATTAGGAATGGAATACAAAGATAAACTTGAAGGCTTAAAATAGTGCTAAACCAAAATAAAGAGCTTCAAAATAAATAAATAAAAAGTTTGCTTCTCCCTTTTCGTATTCTGTTTTTCTTTTTCAAAGGCCATAATAACTTGTCTTTTTTTATATATATATTTTCATTTTGAATTGGCCAATCAAAAGTAAACATTTCTTCTAAGCATCTTTTTTCAAAAAGATTTCTGCAAATTTTAAAATAAACTTATTACAACATGAAATTTATGAAGCTCAAAATTTTAGCGTGATAAGAAGGGTTGGAAAACTTTGGCTCTGATGAAAATGAAATGTGGAGCTTTCAATTGAAATCGGAAAAAGGCTCAAAAGAGTTTAACTAGGGGTATAATTTTAGGGTTGACAAGAAGGCTCAAACGAAAACAAAAATGGCCTATATCATTTTTATGCTCCTAAAGTTTTCCTAAAGCATTATCTTTGAAAAAGTTCTAAAAGTATATCCTAAAAATTAAATGTAGACTAATGAACTTGGTTTAAAACTTAGGATAATATGAGTCTAAAATCGTTCACATCTACTATGATAATCAAAAGTATATTTTTCAAAAAATATCCAAAAAGAAAAAAAGAAAAATAGTGGATGATGATTTTTTTTGAGAAAGTAAAGAAAAATAAATAAATAAAACAATAATGAAAAATGCAAGTTTTAGAAAAAAACGTTTCACTTTAACATGTTACCGTGAATTAGAAACACAACATGACCAACATTTTACTTGTGAAACATAATTAAAAAGGAGGATTAGAAATTTTATAAATAGCTAAGTGCTTATATAAGATTTTGAGAAAAACAAAACAAAAGTAGGGGGTACTATTAAAATACCAAAGAAATGTGTAAACTATTGGATTTTTGAAAAATTCACAAAAAGCAGAATATATACTAACATTAAAAAAACAGGAGGAAGTCCTCCCCCAAGCTTAAAATTGACAATGTCCTCAATGGCAAAAAGAAGGGGATTGGAGAAGGGGAGAAAATTAAAGTACAGAACTGAAAGACAGAATTGAAAAATAGGCACTTCCCCGAATTTATTTACTGCAAAAGCTGAGTGATGCCGCTCCCCCACATGTATTCTTCATGATGGAATCAGCAACATTGGAGCAGGCGATCGCAGAAGCTTCAGCTTGTTGGGGCCGTCCGGGGCAAAAATTGTAAAATAAAGAAAACAGAAAAAGATAACTTGGGTTGCCTCCCAAGAGCGCCCTTTATTCATAAGGGTCATTGAGCTCGACCCAACAAAAGAATATTGTCCAAGATATTGTTTGTCCAGAAATAAAATTATTTTTAACAAAAAATAAAATTACGAAGTTAGACTTCGTGCATCAGATACATAATATTGTTTGGACTGACATCATCATCACCAGAGAAATAAAGTTTAAGACGCTGACCATTCACTTTTAAATTACCCTTATCAGGGTGAGAAATTAAAATAGTACCATAAGGAAAAACTTGTAGATCAGAAAAGGGCCCAGACCAACGAGATTTAAATTTTCCATGATATAACCGTAATCGAGAATTGTATGAAATAACTTGGTCACCCGGCTTAAAGGTTTTCAGATGCCTTAAGTGTTTATCGTGCAAATGCTTCGTCCTCTTTTTATAAAGTTTGTTATTTCCGTAAGCGTAAGAGCGCCATTCATCGAGTTCATTGAGTTAAAATTTTCTAAGGTTGCCAACGGAATGGGGATCGAAGTTTTAAAATCTCAAGGCCAAAAAAGCACAGTGTTCTAATTCTACGGGTAAATGACATGATTTTCCATAGACTAGCCGATACGACGTACATCCGAGGGCGGTTTTGTACACAGTTCGGTAGGCCCATAGAACATCATCTAATTTGGCTGACCAGTCTTTCCTAGAAGTTGAAACAGTCTTTTCTAAAATTCTTTTTATTTCTCTATTTACTACTTCGACCTGTCCGTTAGTTTGGGGGTGGCAGGTAGTTGAAAGCTTATGTGTAATGCCGTATTTGGCAAGGATTTTTGAAAATTGTGCATTACAGAAATGAGAACCCCTGTCACTAACGATGGCTCGAGGCATACCAAATCGAGAAAATAATTTTTTCAAAAAAGTAACTACAACTCGGGAGTCGTTTGTAGGAAGAGCTTGGGCCTCTGCCTATTGTGAAACATAATCAACGGCAACTAAAATATACTTATTTTCGAAGCTAGAAGGAAGGGGGCCAACAAAATCGATTTCTTAGAGGTCGAAAATTTCGCACTCAAGGAAATAATTATGCGGCATTTCATTTTTGTTTGAAATGTTGCTCGACCGTTGGCAACTATCACACCTACTCACAAAGGCTTGTGCTTCTTTAAACAGGCTAGTCCAGTAAAAACCGCGCAAAGCACCTTGTAAGCGGTGCGAGCAGATTGATAGTTCCCACCTGTCGTACCTTCATATAAGTGTTTTAAAATATCTAAACCTTATTCATAAGAAACACATCTCCTTATCACTTGATCCGCTCAGATTCTGAAAAGATGCGGGTTTTCCTAAAAGTAGTTCTTCAGCTCAGAAAAGAATTTCTTCTTTTGCTGAGAGGAGAACTCTTTTGGGAGCACCAGGGCCACTAGATAATTGGCGATGTGTGTGAACCAAGGAGAAGTAGATGTGTTAATTAAAAGCAGCTTCTCATCAGGAAAATAATCATTAAAAGATTCTTCATTTAATTTTTCTATCAAAGGATTGTCTAGTCTGGAGAGATGGTCGGCGGCCAAGTTCTCGGCTCCTCGCTTATCACGGATCTCTAAGTCAAACTCCTAGAGGAGTAATACCCAGCGAATCAAGCACGGCTTGACATCTGTTTTGGCAAGAAGATATTTGAGGGCCGAGTGGTCCGTAAAAACAATGATTTTTGAAAGTGTAATATAGGTACGAAATTTATCGAAAGCGAATACTACAGCGAGGAGCTCCTTCTCAGTCGTGGTGTAATTTTCCTGTGCAGATGTGAGCATTTTACTAGCATAATAGATGGGGTGGAAGTTTTTGGATATGCGTTGGCCTAATACGGCTCCCACCGCAAAACTACTCGCATCACACATTATCTCAAATGGAAGGTCCCATACCGGAGCTATCATAATCAGTACATTAATTAACTTTTCTTTTAATGATTCGAAGTCAGAAAGACAAGAGTGATCAAAAATGAATGGGGCATATTTTTCTAGAAGATGGGTAAGGGGCTTGGTGATCTTGGAGAAGTCCTTTATGAAGCGGCGATAAAAACCTGCGTGACATAAGAAACTTCTTATAACTTTTATATTCGTAGGCGGTGGCAGCTTCTCGATAACTTCTATCTTCACAATATCTACCTCAATACCTCTTGCAGAAATTTAATGACCCAAAACTAACCCTTTCCTCACCATAAAATGACATTTTTCCCAATTTAGGGCAAGGTTATTTTCTTCGCATCGTTCTAAGATTTTTTCGAGGTTTTCTAAACATCTATCAAAGGAATCACCGAACACGGAGAAGTCGTCCATAAATAACTCCATAATGTTTTCTACGTACTTATCAAAGATAGTGAGCACATATCGCTGGAATGTAGCTGCCGCATTGCACAATCCAAAAGGCATTCTTCAGTAGGCGAAGGTGCCGAAGGGACTAGTAAACGTAGTTTTCTCTTGGTCCTCAAGTGAGATGGGGATTTGAAAATACCCAGAGAGGCCATCGAGAAAACAATAAAAGCTATGGCCGGATAATCTTTTGAAAATCTGATCGATAAACGATAAAGGAAAGTAATCCTTGCAGGTGGCGTCGTTCAGCTTCCTATAATCTATACACATATGACAACCCGTCACTGTCCGTGTCGGGATTTATTCGTTATTTTCATTACTAACTATAATTATCCCTCCCTTATATGGTACTACCTGAACAGGGCTCACCCACTTACTTTCTGATATAGGATAGATAATCCTGCGTCTAATAATTTCATAACCTCGCCCTTAACTACTGCTTTCATGTTCGGGTTTATACGGCGCGGAGGTTGAATGGAGTTACACGAATTATTTTCCATTAAAATTTTATGAGTACAGAAAGATGGGCTTATGCCATTGATATCAGAAATTTGCCAAGTACGTAAAACTAATAGAAGTTTTTCATTTTGGACATCCGTGAGGAAGGCCGAAACTATGACTAGCAGCTTGGAGTCTTTTTTTAAGAAGGCATACTTGAGATGTTGAGGCAGTTCGTTAATTTCTAGTGTAGGGGGTTATTCATAAGAGGTTTGAGAAATTCTTTTTTTTTTCAAATACTATATCTTCGTAGATTTTTTTAGATGGAAAATTAAAAGGAGTGGAGCTGGTGGCCAAGACGGCTTCTTGCAGCGATTTAGTGGGAAGGGTAGAAGAGGAACAAAAATCGAAAAATTCTTTTTCAAAATCAGCTAGAAGAGAAGAGGATTCTACACTTTCTTACAGTAATTCAGTTGGAAGATAAGAAAAGGAACAAAAAGCATAAAATTCTTTTTCAAATTTGGAGAGGCCATAGGTGGATTCATCACTTACGGCGTCTACGAAAAAACAAGAGTCATCATTTGCTATGGTGTTTTTCACTGAAGGGGTGATAGAGAAAGTGACTTCGTCGTCGCCTACTCGAAGGAAAAGCTTACCATTGCTTACATCAATGATGGCTCGGGAGGTGGCAAGGAAGGGTCAGCCAAGGATCAGGGGAACCTCGACGTCCTCTTCGATGTCCAAGATGACAAAATCCACCGGGAAGATGAACTTGTCGACTTTTATGAGAACATCCTCCACTATTCCTAATGGGTATTTAACGGATCTGTCGGCGAGCTGGATGCTCATGCGTGTGGGGTTGAGGCTACCAATTCCTAACTTTTTAAACAACGAGAGGGGCATTAGGTTAATACTCATGCCTAAGTCGGCTAACGCGTGTTTGACAAAAAGATAACCGAAGACACAAGGGATAAAAAAACTACCCGGGTCACTGATTTTCTTCGGCAAACCGTTTGTCAAAACAGCAGAGTACTCGACATTTAACGTGACATGTGAAAGGTCCTCTAACTTTTTCTTGTTGGTCAGGAGGTCCTTAAGGTACTTGGCGTACTTTGGCATCTGTGAAATTGCTTCATGGAAAGGCAAATTTATATGGATTTGCTTGAATATCTCTAAGAAACGAGAGTACTGATCGTCCTGACGTTGTTTATTAAGTTCGGAAGGGTAAGGTGGGTTCGGATTATAATTAAAGATGGTTGGTGGAGTGAGATCGTTTTCTAATATGGAGAGAGGGGTGATAACTTCTTCGGTAGAGGGTAGAATTTTTAGCACGGGAGCAGAGCTTTGATTTTTAAAAGAGGGAGTGGAGCTTGCCTCGGGCTCTTCACTTACCATACCGGGAACTTTCTTCCCAGTCCAAAGAGTTATAGCTTTCGCTTGCTCTCTCGGGTTGTTCTCGGTATTGGAAGGAAGAGACCCAGCGTGTTGCTCAGAAATAATTTTAGCGAGCTGTCCTACTTGATTTTCAAGACTTTTTATGGATCTGGTTAGGGTCCTTATCGTAGCGTCATTTGTGGTGATATATTTGGAAAGTAACTCGTCCACGCTTGGAGGTTTTGGGTAATTTTGAAGAGGTGGTGGTGTAGAAAAATCATTTTGCTGTGGCAGGGACATAGCATTCGATGGATTACTCCACGAAAAGTTCGGATGATTTCTTAAGGCAGGATTATAACTATTCGAAAAATTTAAACCAGGAGGATGAAAATTCGCAGTAGAAAAATTATTAAAAGCATTCCTAGGCTTGTTGTTAATAAAATCTAATTATTCTGGGAAAGAAGTTGCAGATTCCCAAACATGAGGGGTGGAGGCAGCAGTCATCTCTGTTATCATTTTGCTTAATATTTCAACTTGTAGCGCGAGCTGGGAGACGTTATCCACTACATAGATACCTGCAGGCTTGTTCGTGCAGGACTTAGGCACATTCCACTGATAAGTGTTCATGGCCATGTCCTTAAAAAGCTCAAGAGCTGCTTACAGAGTCTTATGATTTAAAGTACCGCCAGAAGCTGCGTCTATCATTTGCTTTGTGCTATGATTTAGCCCATTCTAGAACATTTGCACCTGTAACCATACATGTAGCGCATGATGTGAGCATCGTCTTAATAATTATTTAAATCATTTCGAAGTTTCATATAGGGTTTCGGAATCTATTTGTCCAAATTTAGAGATGTCGTTCCTAAGTTTTGCAGTTTTAGCTGGCGGAAAATACTTCGCCAAAAATTTTTCAGTTAATTCATTCTAGGTGGTTATGCTATTCTTAGGTAGAGTGTTCAACCGCTGCTTAGCTTTAGTTCTTAAAGAGAAAGGGAAAAGTCTTAGCCTGATTGCATCATTTATGACACCATTTATCTTGAAGGTGTCACAAATTTCAAGAAATCTTGCTATATGTGCGTTCGGATCTTCATCTTGAAGTCTGTCAAATTGCACATACTGCTGCACCATTTGAATTATGCTAGGCTTTAATTCGAAGTTATTATTTGCTATAGCAGGGAAACCTATGTTTGATTCTGTTCCCTAGAGATTCGGTCTCGCATAATAGGACATAGTCCATTACAAGGCTTCATCTACGTTGGGTTGCTCCATTCTTAGAGTAGAGAATGACTCGACATCCTCAACCGGAACTTGGATAGTAGGATCTTGAAATCACGATCTTTTCTGAAGAGTATGCTCAATTTCGTGGTCCAAGTCCAAAATAACCGACAGACTCCCGCGGGTCATGCACTAAAAGAAGAGAAGAGAAGAAATAAAATAAATTAGAAAGAAAAGCTAGATAATAAAAATAGATTTGAAATAATTTTTTTTTTGTAGATTAACTCCCGGACTTCCCAAGGACTACCCGGTGAAGGGTTCACAAGGTACTAGACAAGATAGCGGCACTTAAAGCCACTTTGCCCTTTCCGAGAGAATTAGGTGGCGTAGAAACATTTGTGAAGTTGGTTACTATTAAGAGCGGTAATAAAAATTTTTTTGATTTTAAAAATTTAAAGAAAGAGGATGAGAAAGCGAAGAGATAAAATTAATAGGTTCGTGTTTTCAATATATCAACGAAAGTTGCTCCCCGGCAACGTCGCCAAAAACTTGACATGCAAAACTAAGCTTCGAAGAAAATAAAAGCAACCGAACTAGCAATCCAATAGGCAAGTAGACCTATCGAACTGTATCTAGGGGACATAAGTGTCGTATTGAAATCCGGGAACTGTTGAATAAACTTACTCACACGAAGACTATTATCTTATCGACGGAAAAACTTGGTTTGAGAAACTATTTGCAATAAAGGAAAGAAGGCTAATGCTAGAAAGAGAACTACCATAATTAATTAAAGAGCTATTAGAAGCGATAACAACAAAAGGGGAAACTATGAAATGGAAGAGCACTCGATCAAGAATCACCTGGGCAAGAGTTAACTAAGAAATGTGATAAAAATAAACCTAAACTTAATAGGGTAAAAGTCCTTGACCATGGAGGTTCCTAAAACTTAAAAACTCTTCTCTCGAAGTCGTGCCCAACTGTGTTTAGGAAGGTCCGACTGACTTTCGTCTAAATTTGAGGCATAAAGGTCGCTTTATGCGGTGAACCCAACTATTGGATTTTACTCCAATTCGGGAGATTTGGACATCTGCCTCTCTCGAGGGGTGCGTACAACTCCTTTTACTCTTGAATGCTCACTTAATTCTATCGGCCTCTCGGCTAGCCCAGAATGAAAGCATAGGCGGAAAATATACATCGACGATATACCTCCACCCGAGATAAATGAAGAGTAATCCAAGGTGTTAACCCTAAAAAGATAAAGTAAATTTTCAAGGCATCATAACTTAATCGATCGAACCTAAGATCATCAAGATCGAGTACAAGCAGGATTAGTTACTCATGGTGTAGAAAAAGAAAATTATATTCAGACTTTGAAAACTGACATCGAGCAGAATTGAAAGAAAAAATGAGCTATTTTATTTCATTGTGAAGAAGAGTCAAGAGGAGGGCATACATATACTATGAGGAAAGCTTCCACCAAGACTACAAGAACAATGAAAAAATAATACAGAAAAGCTACAAGGATTTGCATGAAAACTAAATAAATAAAAAGGGCGAGAAATGAGGAGGGAGTGAAGAGCTTGAAACTGTAACTACACTAAATAGCAGCACCTCTTCTCCCAAGATCTGGATCCCCAAACCCTAGAAGATGATCACTATTTATAGATTTCTTTTCTGGGCGGGTCATGCCCTGTGACACGCCTATGGAGGGCATGACCATAGGGCGTGTCTTATCCGGTGCGACATATGGAGCATTAGAATTAAAGTCTGGCGTGGTTTCTGGGTTACACGCCCCTCAGACACGCCCATGGAGGGCGTGGCACCTGGGCATGTAGGATTCGGCGTGACTTTGGTGCGTTGAAATTAAGCGCTGCACTGACTTCTCGGGATTTGGCAGGACACGCCTGACAGACACGCCCGTGGAGGGCGTAACCATAGGGCGTGTTTGTTGATTTTTTTAGGAGAATGACTTCGGACCGACGACTTCATTCCACTGGGTTACACGCCCTTAGTACACGCCCGGGAAGGGCGTGACCAGGGGGCGTGTCACAGCAAAATCTGGCAAAAACTTGAAAAAAAAAAGAAATATGTTAGTGATGAAATTATATACAAAAAGAGGCCAAAATATGAGCATACAAGACATGGTTTGTATATTAAAACCTAAAAAATACCCTAATAGTTTAGGATACAAAACGTATTATCAATATATAGCCACGGGATGGCCCACCAAAAGATTCTCTATTCAGGACGACATGTGCTCAGCGAATATTTATGGGTTGGACGTGTCTTTTTGAGCGTAGGGCAGGCTCGAAAAGATCGGGGATCGTGTACAACCCCATATTCGCTGAGTGGGACCCAGAGGCACCGAGGGTCAGGTCAGTACTAGCTTCAGGCTAACCTTGGGCCTCAGAGCAAAAGAGCTCCCGCCTAGTAGTGGGCGGGAATGCTCGCGCTCAAACACCGGCTGAGGCCTACTTCAGCCCAAAGACGGGCGAGAAGGCTCGCGCCTCGCAAAAGGCGGGAACTGTCTCGGTCCGAGGCATTCTTCAGTATCTTTTTTAGCTCCCGCCGAGTGAGGGCGGGAGAGTTCTCGGCAATGATCAGTTCTCGGCATAGGGGTTCTCGTCGGATGGGGCCCAGGGAGAAATTACCTAGTTTCCCTCGGTTAAATTACCTATATGCCCTCAGGGTCTGTATTCAGTATTTCATTATAGTGGGATTTTGCTATTGGAAGACCAGCCAGGGGTAATTTTGTAATTTCAGGTTAGCAAAAGACTATAAATAGACTCACATGGGCTCTTCAGAAAGCAAGCTTACATATTTCCCTAAGATCTTCTAATGCTTTCTGAGGAGCTCCAAGTCAGCTTTTGGCATTGGAGGGGAAGCTCTCAGAGATCTTCCGGGTTAGAGGTGGGACCTCCCTGCTGAGGCTTCGGGTCAGTTCTAGGTCCTTTTCAGCCAGTCAGGGGTCGGAGCTTGGGAGAAGAAGGTGGTGGCTACGCCCATATTTTCAAACTCTCATTGATTCAAAATTTTTGCTTCAACAATTACCCTCTCCCATCTTCCAAACAAAGTAGAAGTAAGCCTCTTGGATGGATTGATATGAACAGTCTGAGAGACCAAAACTTCTAGACATTTGGTTTGGAGGAAGATACCCAGAATTCTTTCATAGCAGACATCTTTCTTATTAATCTTCTTCTTAATTGAATCAAATAAGATTGTTCCCCAGTTAATAATTTTCTTATTTACCAGAGCACACATCAACATAAATTGGTGCCTAGTTATATAATCGTGGGCTGAATGTTTGCCTAATAGAACCTTACCGACCACATCGGCCAAAAACTTATGCTCTATAGAAAAATTCTTTTTCAAAAGATGGTTAGGGTTTCCACGTGTATGACCCAACCTTTCTACAATAATATCAAATTCTAAACTAGACAATTCAATATCATCTTCCCCATTGACAAAACCAAAAATTTCCGATAAAATATCAGGTGTTCGAGAAACCTGATGTCCTGTGACTTATCCAGTAATAGTTATAGGGTCTTGAATCTTTGAGGTATAAACCCATTTCTTAATTCCCATAATAGGGAGCTTGATTCTGGTGGACATAAAGTTTTATAGATATTTCTCCTCGAACAGTAGCAAAATATCCTTAAAGATTTGATCGGAATGACTGAAAGAATCCATGTCTATATCAAATCCTGCATCAAACTTCATTATTGAGAGAATCTCCTGTAACACCACCATTTTCCTGCAAGACAAAAAAGATCAAGCGCAAGAGAAGGTAAATGGAGAAAGCGTGGGATAGAGTTCGATGAAAACCTAAATATAAGTTTTTAGAAGTTGAAAAGGCGAACTCTGTCCGATGAAAAAATAAAACATCAAACTCTTGTTCGACGAAAATCAAACATCAAACTCTTATTCGACAAAATTTTTCAAAAGAAATGCATTTCGTTGATTTTTGGTGGACAAAAATTTTGCGAAAGAAATATATTTCGTCAAGCTTTGTTCAACGAAAAATACTTGAAACTAATCAGTCGATCTCCATTCGAAGAAAAATTTCACAAAAACAGTTTAACAATCTCCATTCGAAGAATGCCTTACGAAAAGTTCGCAGTTCGTCAATCTCCATTCGATGAAAGGTGTCCAATTCGTCGAGCTCAGAACAAAAATCAAATTAATGACTCTCCATTAATCATGCCTAACCAATTTAGGAAGAAAATATGGTTCTTTTCATCTATGGGTTTAGTGAAAATATCTCCCCTTTGTAAATCAATAGAAATGAAAACAAGTTTAATTTTATTTTTGTCCACATTATCTCTAAGAAAATGATGTCTTATTTTTATATCATTAATCTTACTATGATGGACTGGATTTTGTGCAATTGATATTGCACTGGTGTTATAACAAAATATGGTTGCATTATTTAAGTTGTATCCATTACTTAGAAGCTGATTTTGAATCCACAAAATATGTGAATAATAACTGCCATCTGCAATGTATTCAGCTTCAACAGATGAAGTAGACACAGAAGTTTTCTTCTTGGAAAACCATGACACAAGCCTATCACCAATAAACTGACAAGTTCATGATGTGCTTTTTCTCTCAATTCCGCATCCAGCATAATCAGCATCTGAGAATCTAGTTAATTCAAATTCTAACTCAGTAAGATACTAGAGTCCTAGATTTGGGCAACTATTTATATATCTTAAAATCCTTTTTACTAAAATTAGATGAGATTCTTTAGGATTTACTTGAAACCTAGCACAAATAAAGGTAACAAATATTATGTATAGTCTACTAGCTATTAAATATAATAAGGACCCAACAATAGTCCTATATTTTTTCTGATCAACCACCCTGTTCATCATTATCAACTATAACTTTAGAGGGCATGGGTGTTTTCATAGTTGAGGCATCTAACACCCAAATCTTTTATTTAGCTTTTTAGCATATTTAGATTGGGATATAAAAATACCATTAAGAGTTTGCTTCACTTTTAAACCAAGGAAGTAGGATAGATCACCCATGCTACTCATTTCAAACTTAGAATGCATTAGGTCAGAAAACCTTTTGCAAAGTTTGGAATCAGTAGAGCCAAAAATTATGTCATCTACATATATTTGAACTAGTAAAATTTTTGATTTATGATGTCTAAAGAACAATGTTTTATCTACTATGCCCCTACTAAATTTATTTTCTAGAAGAAAACTAGCAAGGGTCTCATACCAAGCTCTTGGAGCTTGTTTAAGACCATACAGAGCTTTGTTAAGTCTTAAAACATGAGAAGAGTGAGTTGGAGAGAAAAAACCTGGTGGTTGTTCTACAAAAACTTCCTCTTGAGCTCTCCATTTAGAAAAGCACTCTTCATATCCATCTGATATACTTTGAATATCTTGAATGCTACAAATGCAATAAAAATCCTGATTGCCTCTAATCTTGCAACATGAGCAAATGTCTGATCATAGTCTATGCCTTCCTCCTATGAATATCCTTGAGATACCAATCTTGCTTTATTTCTTACAATGATTCCTTGAGCATCCAACTTATTCCTGAAGACCCACTTTGTTCCAATGATTGGATAGTCTTTGGGTCTTGGAACTAAGTCCCAAACTATACATCTCTTAAACTGATCTAGTTCCTCTTCTATTGCAATGATCCAGTGGGGATCTTGTTCTGCATCTTCGATGGATTGAGGTTCAATCTGAGAAATAAAACTAGCATGCATCTGATCTTGATTCAATTGATGCCTTGTTTGAACACTAGTTGATATGTCTCCAATCACTTGAGATCTAGGGAGATCTTTAAGTGTGTCAAGATCAACAGGTAGAGTTGGTTGGTCAACTATTTATGGTGCTAATTCCTCTGGTGGAATTTCATTGACCACAAAATTTTCAGCACACATTTCTGAATTTTCTTCATCACTAGATTCAGCAATTATTAAGAAGGATGTAATGTATCCACTTGTGTTAGGATTAAATCATCCAGTTTCTCACACAAATTTGGTACCTGAAAAGATTCTATGGTAGAGATATCTCTCTCCTTGTAAAACATATTAGTCTCATAAAAATAAACATGCACAGATTCTTCCATTTTAAGGGTGTATTTATTAAAGATCCTATAAGCCTTGCTGACTTGAGATTATCCAAGGAAAATTCATTCTGCAGCTTTGGCTTCAAATTTCCTTAAGTGTTTCTTATTATTTTTATGAATGTAACACTGACAACCAAAAACTTTGAAATAATTTACTTTAGGTTTCTTAGATTTAAGGAATTCATAGGGAGTCTTACCCTTTAGTTTATGTTTGAGACTTCTGTTAAGAACATTGTTTGTTGTGCTTACTGCCTATGCCCAGAAGGATAGGGGAAAGTGAGCATCTGCAAGTAATGTCCCAGTAGATTAAATTAGAGTTCTATTTTTCCTTTCAGCTACCCCATTTTGTTGAGGAGTTCTAGGAGCAGAAAAAACAATGCCTGATACCTTCTTTCTCATAGAATTCTTTCATTAGTAGAGATTCAAACTCAGTGTCATAATCACTTCTGATCAATGTAATCTGAGTAGAGTGTTGATGCGCGAAATGCGACACCGCCCAGTTAACGGGTTGTTCGATCTCACAAGCTAGGTGAATAAAAGGGTTGCGGGGATAGAGGCGAGGTTTGAAGCAAGGGGGAAGCTTGCTTGAGGAAAGGAGAAGCTTGCTTGAGTAGAGAACAAGCTTGATCGAGCAGAGAAGAAGCTTGCTTGGGCAGAGAAGAAGCTTGCTCGAGCAGAGAAGAAGCTTGCTTGGGCAGAGAAGAAGCTTGCTCGAGCAGAGAAGAAACTTGCTCGGGCAGAGAAGAAGCTTGCTCGAGAAGATAAGAAGCTTGCTCGGACATAGAAGAAGCTTGCTCGGGCAGAGAAGAAGCTTGCTCGGGCAGAGAAGAAGCTTGCTTGGGCAGAGAAGAAGCTTGCCCGGGCAGAGAAGAATCTTGCTCAAGCAGAGAAGAAGCTTGCTCGGGTAGAGAAGAAGCTTGCTCGAGCAGAGAAGAAGCTTGCTCAGGTAGAGAAGAAGCTTGCTGGAGCAGAGAAGAAGCTTGCTCGGGCAGAGAAGAAGCTTGCTCGGTTAGAGAAGAAGCTTGGTCAAGCAGAGAAGAAGCTTGCTCGAGCAGAGAAGAAGCTTGCTCAGTCAGATAAGAAGCTTGCTCGAGCATAGAAGAAGCTTGCTCGGGTAGAGAAGAAGCTTGCTCGGGCAGATAAGAAGCTTGTTCGGGCAGAGAAGAAGCTTGCTCGAGCAGAGAAGAAGCTTGCTCGAGACGATAAGAAGCTTGCTCGGGTAGAGAAGAAGCTTGCTCGAGCAGAGAAGAAGCTTGATCGGGCAGAGAAGAAGCTTCCTCGAGCAGAGAAGAAGCTTGCTCGAGCAGAGAAGAAGCTTGCTCGGGCAGAGAAAAAGCTTGCTCGGGCAGAGAAGAAGCTTGCTCGAGCAAGGAAGGAGCTTGATCAGGAGCTGTTGAGCAGACGTTACTTTGGCGTTTGAGCTCTGATGGTTAGATCGAGAGAGGAAAATAAGAGACGAGGCCGCTTGCTGCGGCGATAACAGACTTCGCCCGTCGCGTCTTGAATGCCACTCTTGCGTCGGGCTTTTCCCTTAATAAAGAAGCAAGTTTACAGTTTGTTATTGCACCATTACATGCTAAAGCAGTAAAGGGTACAAGGGGAAGCTGACGGTTGAGAAAAAGAAGTTTCCATAGACTAAGTAAAAGAGACTGATCGGACTAGGCGGACTGGAACTCTGAGTCCATAGGTCTTGCTGGAAGTGACAGTTCTCATGCGCCCTCCACAAATGAAAGTCCTTGGGGCCTATTTATAGGCCCGAGGGGGATCTTGAAGAAGCGGGGCCCAGTGACATCATCATGGAGGACTTGGCAGATCCGGCGGACCAACCTTTTGAGTCTGTCGGGCGGCTGGAGCAAGCTTCGTGGAGCAAGGGGGCAGCCTGAGGAGTAGGCCACCCCTAGGGCTGGGAGAAGGGGCGGCCTGAGGAGCAGGTCGCCCCTGAGCTGGCAGCCTGGGTTCAGGCCACCCCTGGACTGGCGCCTGGGAGCCAGACGACCCAAAGAGCCGGCGGCCTGAGACCAGGCCGCCCCTAGGCTGGCGTCCTGGGGCAAGGCCACCCCTAAGCTGGCAGCCTGGAGGCCAGGCCCACCTGGGATGGCGGCCTAGGGCCAGGCCGCCCCTAAGCTGGCAGCTTGGAGGCCAGGCCGCACTTGGGCTGGCGGCTTGGGGGCCAGGCCGCCCAGAGGGCCGGCGGCCTGAGGCCAGGCCGCCCCTAAGCTGGCAGCCTAGAGGCCAGGCTGCCCCTAGCCTGGCGGCCTGGGGCCAGGCCGCCCCTAAGCTGGCAGCCTGGAGGCCAGGCCGCCCCTAGGCTTGCGGCCTCGGGCCAGGCTGCTCCTAAGCTAAAGGCTTGGAGGCCAGGCCGCCCCTGGGATGGCGGCCTGGGGGCCAGGATGCCCAGAGGGCTGGCGGCCCGAGGCCAGGCCACCCCTAAGCTTGCGGCCTGGAGGCCAGGCTGGCGGCCTGAGGAGCAGGCCGCCCTTCTGAGACTAGAGGAATCCTGAGCTGATGGATCTCATCGAGCCCGCGACGGTCATGCTGGTCGAGGGTTGTCGCCGACGGAATGACCCAGCAGACTGGTGGAGTAGATCGCACAGATCACCCCGCTGCTGCTGTATGTTGCCTCCTGTAAGGAAGAGTGCTGCGCGGTTAGCTGGCCAAACTACGTGGCCCGTAAGGGTCTGCTATGGGAGAAGCCTGACGTCCCGCAGGGCACGCGGTGGCTATACGACCAGGGCGATTATACTGGGGAGACCATCCTAGCAGTACGACCTGAGCGGATAGGAGACACTATCCGCCTGACCCAAAAAAGGAGGGTCGAGGCAAATTGTGACCCTCAGGGGGAATCCCTGAGAGGGCTGCGATTTGCAAGCTCAAAAACTTGTGGAAGGATCGCTTATTTTGGGGTTAACATAATCCCAGAACTTTTTCAAGTTCCGAAGGGAACTTCGAAACCCACGAAAATTGTGATCCTTCCCCCGAGAAAAAAGGGAAAGGAGAGGTGGAACATGATGTCACTCCTCAGAGAAAAATTTGCTAATGCCTGTCTTTCCCCTGCGAAGGAAAAGTCAATGCAGGTAAAAGGAGGTACATCTTGTGCGTACCTGAAGTGGACCTATAAATCTCTGAAGGGGACTTGCCAACATCTGCTAGTCTCCGCAAAAGTAGGCTGAGTAGAATATATATGTAATACAAACTAAATTGCAAGTACCTGAATGGGTCTTGCAAATACCTGCTGAGCTCTGCAAAAGAAGAGTAAGCAAGCAGATATGAAATAGGAACTAAACTGCAAGTACCTGAATGAGACTTGCAAATACCTGTTGAGCTATGCAAAAGAAGAGTAAGCAAGCAGATATGAAATAGCAACTAAGATGCAAGTACCTGAATGGGACTAGTAAATACCTACTGAGCTCTGCAAAAGAATAGTAAGCAAGCAGATATGAAATAGGAACTAAGCTGCAAGTACCTGAATGGGACTTACAAATACCTGTTGTGCTCTGTAAAAGAAGAGTAAGCAAGCAAATATGAAATAGGAACTAAGCTACAAGTACCTAAATGGGACTTGCAAATACCTGATGAGCTCTGCAAAGAAGAGTAATCAAGCATATATAAAATAGAAACTAAGTTGCAAGTACCTGAATGGGACTTGCAAATACGTGCTGAGCTCTGCAAAAGAAGAGTAAGCAATCAGATATGAAATAGAAACTAAGCTGCAAGTACCTGAATGGGACGTGCAAATACCTGCTTAGCCCTGCAAAGGAAGAGTAAGCAAGAAGATATGAAATAGGAACTAAGTTGTAAGTACCTGAATGGGACTTGCAAATACCTGCTGAGCTATGCAAAAGAAGAGTAAGCAAGTAGATATGAAATAGGAACTAAGCTGCAAGTACCTGAATAGGACTTGCAAATACCTACTGAGCTCTGCTAAAGAAGAGTAAATAGTAGATATGATAGAAAAATAGATTGCAAGTATTTGGAGAGAACCTGCGAATGTCGACTTTTGGTATGATAAGATATGATAGAAGAGATATCCGGCAAACTCTGCTATCCACTGAATAGAGATCAGAATGCGATAATGATCGTCTCACGTGATCAGATATAATGTTAACATGAAATCCAGATCAGCAAGATGAAACCATCTTAATTTATACATAACAGCATGACTTGTCAATCAAGAAGAACCATATAGTCCGATTAAATGATTTGTGTCATTAACATCTGACAAGAGAGCTTGTGGATAACCATCTAATAGAGCTTTATGTAGGCAACGCATATAAGATGATCATAAGCTAAAAATATATTGCAGATCCTTAGAATAGGTTGAATTTAACCTGTTAACCTGTAAAAAGGCAGAGAGACAAAGGAGGGCTACACCTCGATGATGATCAAAAAAAGACTTGACGTTACCACAAGTGTTCCCCATGGGCATTATGCACCGCTTGCCTTAAGAAGAAATCATCCATAGGGTAGTCCTACCAAAAGTGGGCTGGTCGCGCTCCCTTTGAAGGGCACAAAAGAAAAACAAGCACGAAAATTCCTGAGAAGGAAATGACAGATACACTGCTCTCATGCCTCGAGTTACAAGCATCGTTGATCAATTAGACTAGATGCGCCAAGTGGAATATTGCTTTTCTGTAGATTGATCAGCGGAGTTGTGGGCCCCACAAAGGCATGGATTGAGAGTGCCAAAGAGTGTTCGGCCATCACTATTGTGAGATGATCGAAGAGACAAGGCTACACTTGATCGTCATTGCTTTTCAAGCAAAGATCATCGTAATTATAACGTATCCTTTAGCAAAGCATAACAGAGCGAACCCATGGGTCCACCCTGGAATCGCGCTCTGTGTTAGATGCCGGCTAGGATCCGAAGTCCTGTCATCCTCCACACGAGAGTTGAACGGCCCCCACTACACATATGCGAAAACTCCCCGCTATATATGGTCATTGTGGTCTTAAGCAAGATAACAATATCGAGGGGGGCCCTGAGCAAGACTTGGCGATATCTCGGTGGTTCAGTGATCTCTTTGGCAAAGAGAAAAATATGGAGGAGAAGCATTACAATAAAGGAACTGTGTCAGTATGAGATCTCTGATGTAAAATTTATTGAGATGAAAATGAAACACTTAGAAGTGTTGAAAAATAAAGTATTTGAAGAGTAAAGTAAAAGCAACCGGTCACGATTATGAGGGGCTTTGAGGAGCTGCGATGTCCGCTTTGCTTTAGAATAGTCTTCCAAGGGCACCCTCGTCAATGACATCGATGCACTCATTATTATCGATGTTGGGGTGATTGTTGATGTGACATACTCCCTTTGAGCAGCAAGGCATGACCGCTACTTCATTTTCTTTTGAAGTTGATGGATCAGACTGATCATCCTTTGGGAGTAGATCCCGTATCTTACCCTGCCTTAGCATCTTTTGCACAAGTTGACAAAGCGCTCAACAATTTTAATTTAAATGTCCGCTTTCTTTGTGAAACTCACAGAACGGAGCTGAAATTTTTGATCCATGATCTGCCAGCTGGTAAGGCTTCTTGAAATTAGCCCTACCCTTCATGATTTGACTCACTTCTTGCATGACCTCATCTAGCTCAAACTCTGGCAGGTCACCTTCTTGTTGCTGTTTAACTATAGCTGCTAGCAGAGCTGATGCTTACAATGGTAGTAGCCGTTCTTGGGCACGATCATGGCCAAGGAAGGGGTGTCGATGATGAGGCTGGAACTTTTTTATTTTCCTAGAGTGGGATGGAAAATCTTTCCGAGGAGACCTCGGAGGCTGCTTGTAAGGAGGAGGATTTTTCTCGGCTACAAGCCTGGAGACGAAGCTGGGATTGCTCTTCTCACTGCGGATGTATGAGTTGGCTAAACCAATCAACTCTTGATAAGTCCTTGGTACTCAGAAATTAGCCTCAAACTTGAGTGGTCCTTCATGCAGGCCATGAATAAGAGCCACTTGATACATTTCTTGATCGACGATCTCGATGTCTCAGATATCTTTCTGGAAACGATCAACAAAATGAGACCAAGTATCGGTCTCTCACTGCTTGATCTCAAAGAGGGCTTCTGTACCGCCCTTTCTCTTTGTTGAAGTAGAGAATCTGAGCAAGAACTCCCTTCGCAAATCAGCAAAAGAAGAAATAGACTGAGGACTTAGTCCAAAGAACCAATCTCTCACTTGGCAATCAAAGGTCGTTACAAGGAGTTTGCTTTTGGTTGCATCTGAGAGAGTCTTTAGAGCAATGGCAGATTCAAAGGTTTGAAGGTATTTGACTGGATCAGTCTCCCCAGTGTAAATGGGAAACTGTGGCTCTCTGGAGTTAGCTGGAGTTGGTTCATGCCGAAAATTTTCTATAAACAGTGACTACTCCTCCTGCTCTTCTACAACATAAGAAAAAAAGAGAGCACAATTTACAGCTGCACAAGGAGCTAGTGGATAGAAGGGAAAAGATTCTATGGAAGGAGTAAAGGCAGGAGTTGATGAGTAGGGATAACTTCCCTAGTAGTTTAGAAATCTCACTGGACTTCCATGGGCAGCTTCTCGGAAGAAGTTTTGACGAGCTGTGAATTCCTCATTCTGAGATCGCAAAGAGGCTGCAAGCCCTTGCGGAAAGGTTAGAGTGTTAAGAGGAGGATAGTCCGGCGGATAGGCCGGTGGGTAGACTTGAGGAGTCTCGGATGCTAGTGCTGGATTGATTGGAGGAGCTGGTGCTGCTGAAGATTGTGTTTCCAATTGTTGAGTGGCTAGAGTACTGTTGATCGCTTGAAACTGTTGTGTAGTTTCTCTGCGAGATTACTCCAAGGCCTCCCAAAGAGAATCCTCACTAGAACTTGGAGCAAGGCTCTCAGCTGATTGATGGTCTGACATGAGTAACCACTGATTTCACTGTCTGATCGAGATATGAAGGCCACGTGTTAACTGTTGATGTGCGAAATGCGACATCGTCCAGTTAACGGGTTGTTCGATCTCACAAGCTAGGTGAATAAAAGGGTTGCGGGGATATAGGCGAGGTTTGAAGCAAGGGGTAAGCTTACTTGAGCAGAGGAGAAGCTTGCTCGAGAAGAGAAGAAGCTTGCTCGAGCAGAGAAGAAGCTTGCTCGGGCAGAGAAGAAGCTTGCTCGAGCAAGGAAGAAGCTTGCTCGAGCAAGGAAGAAGCTTGCTCGGGACGAGAAGAAGCTTGCTCGAGCAGAGAAGAAGCTTGCTCGGGCAGAGAAGAAGCTTACTCGGGCAGAGAAGGAGATTGCTCGAGCAGAGAAGAAGCTTGCTCGAGCATAGAAGAAGCTTGCTTGGGCAGAGAAGAAGCTTGCTCGAGCAGATAAGAAGCTTGCTCGGGAAGAGAAGAAGCTTGCTCGGGCAGAGAAGAAGATTGCTCGGGCAGAGAAGAAGCTTGCTCGGGCAGAGAAGAAGCTTGCTTGAGCAGATAAGAAGCTTGCTCGGGCTGAGAAGAAGATTGCTCGAGCAGAGAAGAAGCTTGCTCGAGCAGAGAAGAAGCTTTCTCGGGCAGAGAAGAAGCTTGCTCGAGCAGAGAAGAAGCTTGTTCGGGCAGATAAGAAGCTTGCCCGGGCAGAGAAGAAGCTTGCTCGGGCAGAGAAGAAGCTTGCTCCAGCAGAGAAGAAGCTTGCTCGGGCAGAGAAGAAGCTTGCTCGGGCAGAGAAGAAGCTTGCTCGAGAATAAAAAAAGCTTGCTCGGGCAGAGAAGAAGCTTTCTCGGGAAGAGAAGAAGCTTGCTCGAGCAGAGAAGAAGCTTGCTAAAGCAGAGAAGAAGCTTTCTCGAGCAGAGAAGAAGCTTGCTCGGGTAGATAAGAAGCTTGATTAAGCAAGGAAGGAGCTTTATCAGGAGTTGTCGAGCAGACGTTACTTTGGCGGTTGAGCTCTGTTGGTTAGACCGAGAGAGGAAAAGAAGAGACGAGGCCTCTTATAGCAGAGACAGCAGACTTCGCCAGCTGAGCCTTGAATGCCACTCTTGCGGCGGGCTTTTCCTTTATTCAAGAAGTAAGTTTACAGTTTGCTATTGCACCATTACATGTTAAAATAGTAAAGGGTACAAGGGGAAGCTGACGACTTAGAAAAAGGAGTTGTCAGAGACTAAGTAAAAGAGACTGAGCAAACTAGGCGGAATGGAATTCTGAGTCTGCAGATCTTACTGGAAGTTGCAGTTCTCCTGCGCCCCTCCACAAATTAGAGGCCTTGGGACCTATTTATAGGCTCGAGGGGGATCTTGAAGAAGCGGGGCCCAGTGACGTCATCATGGAGGACTTGGCAGACTAGGCGGACTGACCTTTTGAATTTGCAGGGAGGATGGAGCAAGCTTCCTTGAGTAGGGGGCGACCTGAGGAGCAGGCCGCCCTTAGGGCAGGAAGAGGGGGAGGCCTGAGGAGTAGGATGCCCCTGAGCTGGCGGCCTGGGGCCAGACCGCCCCTGGGCTGGCTGCTTGGGAGCCAGGCCGCCCAGAGGGCCGGCGACCTGAGGCCAGGTCGCCCCTAAGCTGGCGGCCATAAGGCCAGGCCGCCCCTGAGCTGGTAGCCTGGGGCCAGGCCGCCCCTAAGGTGGCGGCCTGGAGGCCAGGCCGCCCCTAAGGTGGCGGCCTGGAGGCCAGGCTGCCCCTAGGCTACCAGCCTGGGGCCAGGCCACCCCTAAGCTGGCGGCCTGGAGGCCTAGCCTCCCCTAGGCTGGCATCCTGGGGGCCATGCCGCCCAGAGGGCCGGCGGCCTGGGGACAAGCTGCCCCTAAGCTGGCGGCCTGGAGGCAAGGCCGCCCCTAGGCTGGCGGCCTTGGGCCAGGCTGCCCTTAAGCTGGCGGCCTGAAGGCAAGGCCGCCCCTGGGCTTGTGGCCTAGGGCCAGGCCACCCTTAAATTGGTATCCTGGAGGCCAGGCTGCCCCTTGGCTGACGTCCTTGGGGCCAGGCCACCCAGAGGGCCGGCGGCCTGAGGCCAGGTCACCCCTAAGCTAACGTCCTGGAGGCCAGGCCGCCCCCCGGGGCTGGCGGCCTGAGGAGTAGGCCGCCCTCTTGAGATTGGAGGAATCCTGAGCTGAAGGATCTCGCCGAGCCCGCGACGGTCGTGCTAGTCGATGGTTGTCGCCGACGAAACGACCCATCGGACTGGTGGAGTAGATCGCATAGATCGCCCCCTACTACTATAGGTTGCCTCCTGCAAGGAAGAATGCTTCGCGGTTAGCTGGCCAAACCGTATGGCCCGCGAGGGTGAGCTATGGGAGCAGCCCGGCATTCTGCAGGGCACGTGGTGGCTATGCGACTGGGGCAGTTATACTGGGAAGACTGTCCTAGCCGCACGACCTAGGCAGATAGGAGACCTTAACCGCTTGACCCAAAAAAAGAGGGCCGAGGCAGATCGCGACCCTCGGGGGGAATCACTGAGCGGGCCGCGATTTGCAAGCTCGAGACCTTGGGGAGGGATCGTCGATTTGTTGGTTAACTTAGAGTACTCAATCTTGATTTTCCTAAGAAAGTCTGTAAGAACTTTAAAGTTATCTGACTTGTTTCTAAGAAAGAACACCCAAGTGAATCTAGAGAAATCATCTACAATAACTAAGGTATATGACTTTCCTCCCAAACTTGCATTACAATAGGTCCAAAAAGGTCAATATGTAGAAAATATAAAATCCTGGGTAAATCACTTTTAGAAATGGAATTAAACTATTTTTGGTTTGCCTGCCTAATTGACAGGCCCTACAAAGTTATTCTTTCTTGTAAGAACCAGAAGGTAGTCCTCTAACAAAGTTGTAATTAGATAGTTTAGAAATAGTCCTAAGGTTTACATGTTGTCTGCACTTTCAATTGTCCTAATATTATATGCCATAATTCATTTGTTTTACTTATTTGATTGAATAGACAAATTTCTGAATTAATAGAGTTAAAGTTAACTAAGTATATATTGCCTTGTCTAATTCAAGTTAAAACAATTTTGTTTTTATCAGAAGTAATAAAACATAATGACTTATTAAAAGATACCTGATTACCTTCATCACATAACTGACTTATAGAGATGAGCTTATGCTTGAGACCATTCACATAAGCTACCTTCCTGAACGTAACTACTCCAACCTTGACATTGCCATAGCCTTCTGTTTGTCCATAGTTGGAGTCTCCAAAAATGGCTTTTGGTCCAAGCTTAGCTTTGAAGTCACTCAGGTTTGTTTTGCTTCCTGTCATATGTTTTGAACAACCACTATCCAAATACCACTGTTCCTTTGTGGGCAATCCTTTGAGCTTTTGACCAGGTGCCTAAAAACCAAGCTTAAGTCTTTTGATTAGGAGACTTAGAAACCAAAATATAACTTTTGAAGGGAGTTAAAAACCCTATATACAGTTTATGAAATAAACTAAAAAGGTGATAATGTCTTCTCTATCAAGATTCTCTGGGAAGACTAGTGGATGTTGTAAGCAAAAGCTCTCCCTGATTTGTGTAGAGATTGTGATCAGGAGAGGGAGAGTTTTCTTCAGGGTATAGGACTTCAAGAATATTATTCCTCTCTAATAGAAATTTCAGACTAATGCGAAATTGGTTGTCTCTTGGAGGGTAAGAAGCAAATTAACCAAAAGTCTCTATGTGTCTCAATCAGTAATCCAAAATCTATCTCTTCATTTTTTTGGCAACAATTTTCTGAATGTATATATATTCTCTGAGAAGAATTCAACCATTTCAATTTTAAAAACATTCCTTGAATTGTCTGAAGAATATCTGAGGATCTGTAATGGCTAGATTCAAATATCTGGAATAAAATCATTCCTTAACTGCCCTGGTGTTTTAATTAGAATAATAACTCTGTGAAAATCCCATAATTAATGTTGCCAGAAATGGCTATATTCAATACGAATATTTAACATTAATTACCAGAGTATAACTGAATGAAATTATGCCATTTAAAATCATTCTTCCTCTGAATAAAAAAATTCCTGGTCACTGCAAAGAATTAGTCGAACTGAATCCTGGAAAGCGTCGAACTGACTCTAGAATTCATCGAACTGAGAATGAAGTTCGTCGAGCTGAGCTTGTAGTTCGTCGAGCTGAGCTTTTGAGAAGAGATCAACGTTCATCGAACGGAGCTCAGCATTCGTCGAGCAAAGCTCAGAGTCAGAACTCTGAGTTCGTCAAACTGAGCTCGACATTCGTCGAATAGAGCTCAGTTTTCATCAAACTGAATTCTGCATTCGTCGAACTGCATTTCTCTAGAATTCTTCTGATGGTGCAACCCTGTAAATAATAACCTATGACCCTAGACTCTACATGTTCGGTCAAATTAAACATCCTAAACAAATGATAGTGATCCTAGCCCAAATAAGTAATTGGGTTCCAACAGGTTTATTCATCGAACGAGATAATTTGTCGAATTGGTTAATTTGTTGAACGGGTGAATTCGTCGAACAGGTTAATTCGTCGAACGAGATAATTCATCGAACTGGTTATTTTGTCAAACGAGTTAATTTATCGAATAGGTTAATTCTTCAAACCGGTTAATTCGTCGAACGGGTTGATTCTTCGAACAGGTTAATTCGTCAAACTGGTTAAATTCGTTGAACTAGTTAATTCGTCGAACTGAGCCTTAGACTTAAGCTATTTCGTCGAGCAAGTTTAGACATTGAGTGTGTTGCACACACCCAACGCGGTGTTGAGTGTGTTGACTACACTCAACGCAATCAGAATTTAACGCTAAGTGTAGAAGTGTTGAGTGGGCTGACTTCACACAACGCCATTGTTTGGTTTTGGGATATCTAAGTTAAAAGTGTTAACAATGTTGAGTGATGTAGTTTTTCACCGAGTAAAGCTGACTGTACTCGACGGCGTCGAGTGTACTCGATGCGGAGTCGAGTGTACTCGACGCTTTTCCATTGGACTTGAATTATTTCACCGATTATTTACCGATTCATGGATGTTAGGGCCTTAGGTGCCTTGTTTTGTGCATCTTTACCCGTAAGGGTTATTGATTGCTGGTGTGTTGGGTAGGTCCCTTCCAATATAGATTTGTGACTATTGGTGTGTTGGGTAGGTCCCTTCCACCGCAGGTACAGGATTTTTTTTTCCGGTTTTGGGTGTGTCGAGGCATGCGACCACCTTTTTCACGGGCCCAGTGAAGCTTTACTATTGGTGTGTTGGGTAAGTCCCTTCCATCGTGGTGTGTTGGGTAGGTTGATGGAGACGATGACACCCAACTTGTTGAAGAAGATGACAACACGCTCGCAAACGATCCTCCTTTGTCTCCAACAAAAGACTTGCGTCATCAGGGTGTACATATGGAGCGTCGCTACAACCTCCGCCCGCGGTGCAAGACCACTTAATATTATTTAGTTGATTACGTTTATGTTTTTTGAATTTATGATGTTATTTGTTTGGTGCATTTTATTATTTCATATTTGGTTTGAAAAAAATAGTAAAGTTTATTGTGACGATGGGCTGCATGTAGCCAAGGCATGATATGTAAGCCTATATATAGGCATGGATGTTTTCATTATGAAGGAAGTTGAATGAAATATTGAAAACCTAATTCCCTCATGAGAAATCTCTTTCCCTCCTCTCTTCTAAAATTCAGCCACCCTAGCCTTCCCTCCTCCTAGCCGCCAACAACAATCCCTCCTCTACTCCTTCTCTTGGCCAGCCCTAGAACCCCCCTCCTTCCAAGCCACTAACTCCTCCCCTCTCCCTCTACCATAGCCGCCACCTTTCCTCTCTCCAAGAGAACTAACCCCTTATCATTTGCTCCCTACCCGAGCCCTACCTTTCACCACCCATAGGCCGGCTAACCACTCTCACCCAACACAAGCCGAGCAGCCCACCTTCAAGGAGGAACCCGACCACCCCCTCTCTTGGTGGTTAGACCAAGTTGTTTGATACAAGCTCTCGTGGATCTCGGCTAAGGCGTGAAGCCACAAATGCCGACGAACTTCCTCTCCATCCGGCATAACTCCGGCGGAACCATTGGAAGAGCGATCCAAGTTAGATAATCAGAATCATCCATTCCGATTTGGGTAACGAAAATCTCTACTCACGTGTGTTTCTTTCTTGGATAATCTTGTGGCGGGAAATTTTAGCATTGAATTTGAATCGTTGAATAATCGTGGTTTTCTTCCAATTTGATTTGTATTGATCTTGGTTGATTTATTGATCGAAAAAGGTTTGGCGAACCTCGTAACTTTTTGTTGGGAGAGATCTACCATTTTTCGGATCGTAATTTTTGGTAGATCTCTTTTGGTACAACCTTCGCTCGATCAAACCGGGTGGGTCCTTTTAGACGGAGAGAATATTAGCCTATAGACTCTATTCGATCCCAAATAGTTTGGCTACCCGTCCGTTAGCATAATCGTGATATAATTGCTTGGAGTGTGCGCTGCTTGGAATTTATGCAAGTGTCGAATTAGAATCGTAGAAAGGCAATCGTGTTTAACCCGTAGATCTCCCTGTGTCAACGCATAGGCCTACATCATATTTCCCTTCCACTTTTTATGCCGGAATTTGCCGTTGTTTTTGCTCTCTAATGGTGAATTGACCAATCTTTCTTTCTTTTATGCACATATTTATGCTTATGATATTTAAGCTTTGACCTTTATAGCACTTGGTGCAACTTGAGATGTTTTACCTTTTGTGCGTTCCTTCTTCCCTTTTTCCTTGGGCATAAATGTTGATGATTCCTTATAATCATCTAATAATGGGTTGGTAACCCTTTTGACATTTTGTTGTCTATTGACTGAGTTCTATTGCCACTTGTATTTCTTGCTGAGGTGTTCTTTTTTTTGAATGCCTTTGGTTCAGGGTAGTAACAGGTGAGCAACTAGGTTTGGAAGTTTGTTAGTGGACTGTTGTTTGGTAGAGGTTTTCCTCACAGTAGTGAGGTAGTATTTTGGTTCTTTCATGTTAGTACAGACATACATGCTCTCCAGTGGGTTCGTGTCAGGTTGTTGACTCCCACTTGAGGTTTTCTTTTGAAATGCTAATTACTTTGCTAAGCTGCCTAGGGGCCTGTTTTGTGGTTGTGTTTACTTGATCCCTTGGAATGTTTATGCAAGTTTTCATGTTAGGTATTTTAACTTATAAAAGCATTACTACCAGTATTTCATACATGCCATCTTTCTAAAACTAAAACGCTATTTTCTAACTAACGTAAAGACTATTTCTATACTTATAATAAATCTAGAGTCTTGCATATCAAGATTTGTCTCTCGGGAGTGTTTATACTCATGTAGGGTATTAACAATTGTAAATAAACTATTTTTCCGCATCGTATAATTATATCTTTACTTGCGGACTAGTAATCCACTGAGCCGAGGGATATGGCTAATTAATTAAACTTAACTTGATTTTCTTCATAAATACTTATGAATCTAATCTGAAATGTAGAATTGGAGTCTTGCCTGAGCATCTGCAGTTATTCCCTGCATGACGTAGAATCATGACACGTGTTTTCTCTTACTCTGATATACACTTAAATTCAGAGAAAATGCGGTTGTGACAATCACTGGGAACTGCTGACAGGAACGGCTAAGTACAATACGTCGAGTACTCAAGCGAATTTGTCGAGTACTTACGTGAGTAATTGTGGAATTCGTTGAGTCCTTTTGTGAAGTCAAGTGAACTCCAGAGAGAGTTGTTAGCAAGTTCTAAATATTATTCTTCGAGATGACAAGTAAATTCGTCAAGCACTCTCAAGAGCATTCAGACAATTTGTCAAAAGATCTCGTGAAATCTCAACTTTTATACAAGTTCTTTCGAAGTCATTATGACAAGTTTGTCGAGTAGTCTGGAAAGTACACGTGATATCATGACGAATCAGACTTAAGTAATTTTTCTTTCAGCATCATTCTCGGTTTTCATGGATTTCCTAAATTAGGGTTTGTGCCATGTACAATACACTTAGATGGTAGACCTTAGTTTGGTATCAAGCCGTTGGAGAAGAATTGTCTATAAATAGTCTTTGATTATTTCAGAAGTCCTATAATCGCACTTAAAACAAAAAATTTAATCGTGCTCGTATTACCAAAAATGATCCGGATTTCAAATCAAGTTTCATAAAGAACATTGTTGCTAACTCTCTCCCGATTTGCGATTCATCTTGGAAATAAAGGACTCGATTGATCTCAAGATTTCAGATTTCCACTTGTTCAGAGATCAATCGTTTCTTATACTTCTTCTTCAATAATACAGTCAGAACTTTCAAGTAATGAAGAAAAACTATTTTTTAGATCTAAGATTAAGGAGTTATCTTTTCAAACAAGATTTTTCTTATTCCTTTATAGAAAGATTGTTCTTCTGAGTTTTTTTAGATCCTTGTTGAGGGATCGAGTGTAGGGGAAGTTGTTCTCTGAGTTTGTAGGAGAGAAAGACTCCAAGGTGTAAGTTTTTTATTAATCTGAGTTTTGGTGAAGTATTCAAGTCTAGCCCTAAGTGCTAGATAAGCGAGGCAGGACAGTGGACGTACCCAGTTTGGAGAACCACTATAAATTCATGTGTCTGTGCTGTGTTTATTTTCTCGTTCTGTGTGCTTTATTTTTACTCAATTTTTATTCTGCTAAAAGCCGCAAAAATCACCTATTCACCCTCCTCTAGGTATTTAGGTTGACGACTACATACTCTCACTTTTCTAATGCTACATTTTGCTATTATCATTGTTTTGCCAAGTTTTCTCTCACAGGTGTGGTGCTTTTTCGGCGGCGGGCGTGGATCTCCTTCCAAACTTATTGCAATCTTCTGGCATGCTCTATTTGGGCATATGTAATCTCTTCCTCCGCTCCTTCATTTAATCTTAATGCATATCATTTGCTTACGATTGTCTAGATTATGTTTAGGGGAGAGAGAATTATGTTGTTCGTTTCTCGTGCACGTGGTGCACATTGTAGCATAGAAGTACTTTTTATACAATTTTTATATTATAAAGTTCATATTCACCGCACACCATAACACCCACATGAGCATGTGCTTAATTATTAGCACGTATTGAGCTGAATTTTTTGTGTGTGATTGGAAAATCATAGTGTTGACTAAGGATTGTGAGGCGGAGTAAAAGTTTAACTCATGTAGTGCTCCTAGTCGAGTGCTCACATATCACATAGAAATTTGTATAAATTCAATTTCTTTTTATGTTTTTAGTTTATATTTTTTCCTATTAGTGTAGATATTGTTTACTCTACTCAAAATTGGTGAATCTGGTGTGAATCAAAAGGTTGCATAGGAATATCTGTAGACAGTTGTTAGCCTCGTATTGCTCGAGTCGGGGGGAAGGATAGTCTTTCTCAATGGCTAAGAACCTGCCCCAAGCTACTCTCAAAGCATGGGTAAACAGTTAGTCAAGCACATGAGTGTTATGTAGGCCTTCATTTTGGCCCGATTGAGCTTATGTACATGATCCTATCGTCAATCCTTGCTAGCCTCATTGTGCATAACCATCTGTTGATTCAGCTCCACTATTATTTCACCAAATCCAAAAATCCAATCCTAGTCGCATACCAAAATTTGAGCTTTAGTGTATTTCATTTTAATGATTAGGGTGTTGATGCGGTGATTATGTGGTGGATATGTGGATGTGCTCAATTAAATATGTGCTGAAAAAAATGTGAAAGGCAATACATTAGAAATGAAAATGAAAAAAGAAAAAAATGATATTTGAAAAAAAAGAGGAAAGAAGAATATTTTATTTTAAAATTATTATATGATGTGTATTTAGAATTAGGCAGTGCACACACCCATGTAGTCGAGTCTAAACAAGGGGGTGTGTTGGACCCGTATTTTATTTTGTGGTGCTTGAGGATAGTTCTTTTGGTATTAGCTCATTTGGGATTAGGTGTGTGAGCCTTCAATTTTATCATTGTTTACCTTACTTAAACACAAACCCCACTTGGAACCTAAAGTCCTATTGATTCGCACATTTAGTCAAAGTAGTGTTGTGGCGAGAATGTGAACGAGCGAGCTTATGTCCACCAACATTGATGGATTTCATTAAGGTTATCCCGAGCCCCGGTCTTTGGCAATGTCCAACTCATCATTTACCCCACTTTCTTCCTACGTGTGATCATATGATTCACCGTGATTCAAATTTTGAGTGTAAATAATATATAAATACTCTCTTAGAAATTTATAGACTAATATGTATAATTAGAAATTTCTTCTACAATTTTTTTGTTAGTGTGAGTATGCGACTTTGCATGGTACTCTGCATTTGCAATTACTTAGCAAGCTAGTACTTTTTCTTTCTGTCGAGAGATGATTTTCTCTGGATGAGAAAATAGTTAAGTCTGAGGGTGTGATAATTCTGATATTTATATGGTATTTCAGACTTATCTGGGCATGATTTCACTCATGTGCGCTACACTTTTCGTCATTAATTGCTTGTATTTCACTTGTACACACTTTCACGCTAAGTATACTAATTAGGCCCATTGTGGTGTGTAATTACGGGCTTTTACTAGGGGTAAGCACATTGTTCTTCCAAGCTTATTTTTATATGGTATTTCTATTGTTATTGTGTACTGTAGGTGTGCTCCTGGCTGTGATATTTATGTGTAGGTTGGTTGATACCCATTGCTGCTCTAGTATTTTTTTGTAGGAATTTGAAAAAGGTTTAAGTTGTCTACCTAAATCACCTAAAGGGGGTGAATAGGTGAGTTGTGCATCTATTTGCGGAATAAAAAATTTAGCGATCTATGCACAGAGAAATAACCATGTAATCACAGATGACACCAATAATTATAGTGGTTCACAAACCTTGGGTATGTCCACTTTCCACTCACCGATCTAGTAATGCACTAGACTCGGCTACTCCACTATTCTTGGATTTAAAACAATCCTATCACTCGGAACAACGTTCCTACAACTCGATCCACAAAATGGATCTACACTCGGAAGATATAGAAAAAACTTGCTACAAGAACTCGGAGAACAAAGCTCGTACACTCGGAGAATAATCTCCTACAAGAATAGATTGAAATCAGAAATACAAACAAAATATCTCTCTCAGATCTGGAAATTTCTGCCTAGGTCTTCCTTCTTGATCTTTATGGCATTATCAGAAATTATTGAAGAGGACTATTGGCTAGATCCTTGATCTGAGGGTTCTTGACTCAGAAAATCAAAGAGAGGATGAAGAGATTGAAGAAGATCTAGATCTTCAAGTCGACTGGTCTGAACCTTCTTGATCGAAAGCCCTTAGCGATGTGCACGATGAGCAGCGGCGGATTCTGATTAGGAAAGAGAATTGGCGATTCAGAATTCTTAGAATGTGTCTTTTCACGAGATAAGGGTTAGTCGTAATGACAAGAACTTTTATAAGATCTCCCTAACGGTTATAATTATCATTAATGATGGCCATATGGACCAATCACGTTAAGACATTTGAAAAATTACGACTGTTGGGACTTAGCGAATTTTTCTTAGAAAATAACATGATTACTCGAGTGAAGAAAGAACTACTCGAGTACTGCTATGGGTTCTCGAGAAGACAACATCATGCTACTCGAGAAGAAGTACTCAAAGAAAAATAGGATAAGACTCATTATCACTCGAGTGGCATAAGGATTACTCAAGTACTTTAAATGCTACTCGAGAAGTAGAAGTGAACTTCTCGAGAAAAAGACTTGGAGAAAATTCTTGGAAGAAAACTGGTTACTCGAGTGCTAGGTCTAGACTTCTCGAGAAGTAGATAGTCATCTCGAGTACAGGAGCATCACTACTCGAATAAGGTAGACACTTCTCGAGAACTTCCCTTCTATCACTCGAGTCAAAGTATTCATCTACTCGAGTGATAATATTAACTACTCGAGTACAATACTTAGAAAATTTTGAGATAGAAAATCTGTTTTACTCGAGAAGAAGAAAGGATCTACTTGAGTAATGAAACTAGCCTCTCGAGAGCTATGTTCAAACTTCTCGAGAATCATTTCCCTTACTCGAAATTCAGATATAACCTACTCGAGTACTAATAAGAGATATACTTGAGTACTTAACTTCTTCTCGAGTGGAACACTTAGAAAAATTTTGTTTCCTGAAAGTTTTGTTTCTTCCATGGAATCAGCAACATGTCTTTCTTTAGCAACTCTAGTGCTTGAAAATGAAGTGTATCCCAATATAGAGGCTACACATGAGTCAACACCATGGATCATACAATGAGGGATTACATTGTATGGTACTGTGTGTAGTGACCCACTATAGACTGATATTGGTCTACACTTGGCAATAAGCCCTGTAAACACATAACTCAAACAATACATCAAATACAACTTAATTCATCTTAGTTCAAGCGTGACTTCATATAAATCTAGGTTATTGTGGATACAATACCCAACAATCTCCCCCTATTTGTAGAAGTCAGAACCCTCTACACTAAGGTGAATTATATCAACATAAACAAATAAGAAGACTAGATAATAAAGAGAAAAATAGAGTAACATGCTAGAAACTTAAGACAAAGAATAGATCATCAAAATTAAGGATTTATATAAATAGAGTTGTTCCAAAAATTCATTTCTAAACAATTCAAATCCACTATTTAAATATTTGTTCATTATTTAGTTTGATGTTGATGTTGCTGATGTTGTCTATCTTTCTTCTCTTGTTGCCTCCTTTGATAGCTGAAAGGCTTTGGGTAGTACTTTGGAGGTTTTGGAGGTGCAGTTGGATTATTCCTTCCATACTCTCGATCATAGATTCTCCTTTTTGTCATAGATTTCTCATACAAGTCCCACTCATGGGAGCTGTAATGATCATGTCTATTCTCATTGAAGTCCATAATTAATTTAAGAGTATCAAGGATTAATGACTTTGAAGTAGGACTCTAGATCTCTATAAATTCCTGTGCTTTTCTCTTCTCTGCCTCTAGGTTTGGAAAGGACCTGCTGGCAAAAGCTCCGTCACCATATTTTCTTCTTTTGGGGATCTATACTTCAGGTAAATCTTGAGTTATATCTATTTCCCAAACTTGTGCATAAGTTTCTAGAGGAGGAACTTCTGAGCCTTCAGGCCTTGGAGAGAATATAGGTTGTTGAGCAGGATTTTGAGCTGGCTGATGTTGTGTAAGAGGATTGAGATGATGAGAAATTATGTTTGGGTCCACTTGAAATTTAGGGAAGATCTGGTTGTGTATCCACACTGTAGTATCATAAGTATGAAATTTCACACCATTTATCTGATTTTGTACATCAGCATGAATTTCATTCATCTTAGCAGTCCAAAGAGTTTCACATTAGCATCTGATTTTTCTAAGTACTCTTTGACTAGACCCTCCCCCTTTCTGACTTCTACAAAGAGGGTTGTTATAGAATCATCTTTGAATTTTCCCACCTCTTCACATATCTTGAGGTTGTGCTCTTGAGCCTTCTTTTCTAACTGAATCTTATTATTAGCCAGAGTAACTGATTGGTCCATCACTTGGCCAACACTAGTGATGGTGTGGTCCAGTGCTTTTCCACCAATCTTGAATAAGTGTTTCAGCTCATCTGTATTGTGCTGGATTTAAGCAAATCCTCGCCTCATTTCTTTCTCTAAGGCAGTAACTTTTTCTGTGATAGCTTTGAAAGAATCATCAAAATACATTCTCTATTCTAAGAGAATCTATTCTATCTTACCCAGTATATCATTAGCAGCAGGTGTTGGAGTTGCAATTTGAGCAACTGGAGGAGGAGGAGCAGTCCATGGAGAAATCTCTTTAACTTTAACTAAACTCTGAGCTCTAGAAGTTTGAATCAGAATATCTCCTTCCTCATCAAGGATGGTGGGAAGAGTAAAGTCCAAGCTCTTCAGAGGATCTTAAGCTGTTTCTGGAGAAGGCTCTTTCTCATAAGAGATCAGAATGGTCTCTTATTGCTCTATGTTATCATCAAGGGACTGGTAAATAGGGGATTTTGGTTCTGATTGAACAGGAGAGGGTGATAGTGCTGGAGTTTGTTCTTTATGGAGGGGAGGAAGAGGCTCTTCAGAACTTAGTTCTTCTATCATCTTATTGATGTATTCTGCAGTAGAGAGAATGGTTTCTTGTACCTGAGCATCTGATAGAGTTTCTTCAGAAGTTGTTGGGGGAAGATAAGAAGTAGTAGGAGGGGTAGGAATTCTTTCCTCTTGAATAGAAGGAGAAGGCTCCCCCTCAGCAGCTGCACCAGATGTGCTAGCAGTATGAGGTAGAGAGGGAGATAGGGTCATGTCCTTAGAGGCTGGATGATCATGAGCCTAGGCAGCCTGGGCTAGATTCAGCAACTTGAGTTCCCATCTCTGAATAGAATAAATTGATACCTTCTTCATGTGATAGAGAGTTGTACCTTTGGAAAAATAAAATACTTGTGGATTTATCTCATAGAGCATAAGAGAATTGATCCTAGCATAGTTCGAAGCCTTGATGCTTTCCCTTATTTTATCCAAAATCATCATGCCAAACTGAAATTTCTTTCTGGAAATAATGGATGTCATAATATAAAAGAGATCAGTACAGATGAAACTTATCGAGGTTGTTTTGCATAGTAGGACTTTGCCTAGAATTTCCACTAGAAGCTTTCCCTCAGCATTGAGTTCTGGATGATGAATGTTGTTGATAACCACAAAAATCCCACAAAAGTTGTAAGCCCTGTCATAATATTCAGAAGTTAGGTCATCTTCTTCATCAACTAATGGTTGCCGAAGAAGGGTAGACATAGTAGACTTGGTGATCTTGATCTTAATTCCCTTGACTTTAGACTTAAGAACCTTGCCATTTCTCTTCACTTTGATATTTCGAAAGAACACATCAACTTCAGGAAAAAGGATTTTGACAGGTTGCTGGAGAATGAAGGTCAATCCGGCGGTGTCCAGGAGAAGGAGAAGATTCCGGAAATTGTCAGAGAGGTCTGCAATTCCAGCGACAACGAGTTCACTGCCAATCCCAACCTTGGAAGACGGTGCCATTTGTCTAGAGAACTTAGAGAAATCAACTGCAAAAGTGGCGACGGCAGCATGCTCTGCGACAGCGGCGGAAGACGAAACAACTTTCTTTCTTTGTCGAGAGAGAAGGATTTTAAAACCGTGTAGAAAATGAAATCCTGGTTTTTCTATTTATATAACCCTAATTTTAGATGATTAAGGAAGTAAATAATCATAACATACCTTAGAATATGGCGGTATACACTTCGGGTTGCGAATATAGAAATTTGAACTGAATTCGAGAAAATGTCTTACTGTTTCTCCAGTGGACCGACATTACTTGAGTGAAAGAATAATGGTACTCAAGTGATATCTTTATACTTCTCGAGAGGAAACTCATTACTTGAGTGTTATTACTCTAGCGATTTTATGAGTTCGCAAATAGTCTAAATAAGTACTCGAGTAGTCATTTTCTTACTCGATAAATAAAGTCTGAACTTGAGAAATTTTGACTTTTTGACTAGTTCCTTGATCTCTGAGCTATGTTGTGAGTCCTCCTTCACTATCCTTCTTTGTTGAGCATTCCAAGTTTTGTTTTGAAGAAAGAGAACTTTGTCTCGTACAGCGGCTTCGTGAATATATCTGCAATCTGCCTGTTAGTAGGGACATATTGTAGATCTATGACCCAATGCTCCACATGCTCTTGGATGAAGTGGTATCGCAACTCTATGTGCTTTGTCCGGCTGTGAGAGACTTGGTTGTTGGATATTTCAATCACACTGGAGGAGTCACAAAATAAGGGAATGTCTTTGACTTGCATATTATAATCTGACTGGGCCGTTGAAATTGTGACACAATTCTATTTTTTGCTGCTCCAAGAAATGAGTCTTCTTCCAAGGAATGGGCAAGTCCCGGAAGTTCTCTTTCTATCATCTTTACTACCTACAAAATCTTCATCTAAAAAGCCAATTAGTTCGCTGTCATTACTTCTTGGGTACCATAAGCCAAGATTTGGTGTGCCTTTAAGGTATCTCAAAATCCGCTTTATAGCAGCAAAGTGAGATTCCTTACAATTCACTTGGAATCTTGCACATACGCATGTTGAGAACATTATGTCTGGTCTACTATCAGTAAGGTAGAGCAAGGATCCAAACATGCTTCTATACTTGGTTTCATCAAAAGGTATCCCTTTCTCATCCTTATCCAGAGACACAGCTGAACCCATTGGAGTCCTCATAGAGGTTGCGTTCTCCATTCTGATTTTTTTAATTAGCTCCTTGGTGAACTTTGTCTGCGAGATGAAAATTCCATCTTCAGATTATTTCACCTGAAACCCTAAAAAATACTTCAGCTCTCCCATACTGCTCATTTCAAACTTCCCTTGGATAAGTTTTAAAAACTTCTTGCAGAGGTTATCATCAATAGTGCCAAAAATAATATCGTCGACATAGATTTGCACTAGCAAAATCTTGCCTTTTATTTCCCTAAGAAATAATGTCTTATCTATCTTTCCCCTTGTGAACTTGTTCTCAAGAAGAAATCTAGACAACATCTCATACCAAGCTCGAGTAGCTTGTATCAAACCATACAATGCTTTAGATAACAGATAAACATAATTAGGAAAGTTAGAGTCAATGAAACCTAGAGGTTGTTCCACATACACCTCTTTCTTTATGTAACTATTAAGGGAGTCAGACTTTACGTCCATCTGATAGACAGTGAAGCCCTTAAGTGCAACATATGCTAGGAACAACCTGACTACCTCCAGCCTTGCCACTATAGCATACATCTGGTCGAAGTTGATTCCTTCTTCCTGTCTGTATCCTTGGGTGACGAGTCTGGTCTTATTCTTTATGATTATTCCATTCTCGTCAATCTTGTTCTTGTAGACCCACTTTGTCCTGATGACATTCTTACCTTTGGGTCTTGGAACAAGTTTCCAGACTTGACAATTCTTGAACTGATTTAGTTCTTCTTCCATAGCCATTATCCATGATGCGTCTGAGTTTGCTTTCTCAAACTTCTTCGTTTCAACCTGTGAGAGAAAACTCAAAAATAAATTCTCGTTAGCTGTACCTCTACAAGTTCTAACACCATCCCGGGGATCTCCTATGATTTAGTCCATTGGGTGATCCTTCAGATGTCTGAACTCTAAAGTCCTTGCATCTTGAGAGTCTTCAACCATAGGAGTGACTTCATCATCTTGGATGATTTCCTCATCTTGATCATCAACCTCTCCAATCGTGGTTGGAGTGGTGATCTTGATGAACTTTTCACCTTTTTCTTTAGTCGGCTCACCCAAGTTAAGTTATTTCATCTTTGAACCTGCATCTTCAATGAACAAACTAGAAGAGTTGTCTTACAGCAAGCTCGTTTCATCAAATACAACATGAAAAGATTCTTCTATAACCAGGGTTTTCTTATTAAATACCCTATATGCCTTACTATGGCTACTATACCCTATGAAAATACCTTCAAAGCTCTTTTCACTAAATTTAGTAGTATGATACTTTCCATTGTTAAGGACGAAGCACTTACAACCCAAGATTCTATAATATGAAATAGTCAGCTTTCTGCCCTTTAGTAGTTCGTAAGGTGTCTTATTATGGTTTTTGTTTATGAGTGCTTGATTTTGCACGTGGCATGCAGTGTTGACGGCTTCAGCCCAGAAATATTCCGGTAGTGAGGTATCACTCAACATGGTCCTACAGGCCTCTATAAGTGTTCTATTCCTTCTCTTAGCTACTCCATTTTGCTGAGGAGTACGAGGAGAGGAAAACTCATGAAAGATACCTAGGCTTTCACAAAATTCTGTCATGGCCCCAGACTTGAACTCAGTTCCATTATCACTTCTGATTTTGACAATGGAATATTTGTATTCATTCTGGATCTGCCTGGCAAAATTTATAAAGATGTGAAAAGTATCTGACTTGTGTTTTAGAAAGAACACCCACACAAAGCGCGAGTAATCATCAATAATAACCAATGTATAATCCTTACCTCCCAAACTTCTAACTTGCAGTGGACCGAACAAGTCCATATGAAGTAGGTGTAAGAACCTATTAGAGTATTTGCCAATAATGCTTTTAAAGGTAGCCCTTGTTTGCTTTCCTTTTACACATGCGTGACAAGGTCTATCTTTAACGCACTTGACATTTGGGGAATCACGTACTAAATTAAGAGAAAATAATTTATTAATAATTTTGAAATTAATATGTGTTAAACTCTTGTGCCATTGGTCACCAGGAGACGCACGATCTTTTGCCAAAAGACACACATCTGTAGAAGAGTCTATGCAAATAAAATTCAAACAAAAGATATTTCTACTACAAGTGCCTGATAAAATCGTTTCTAAATTATCAACCGATTTTACCAAACACTTATTAATATGAAATTCTACGATGTATCCTTTTTCGTAGAGTTGGCTTATGCTTATGAGATTGTATTCCAATCCTTCAACATAAGCAACATCCAAAAAGGATACACTACCATTGGTAATCATACCGTAGCCTCTAGTATTTCCTCTATCAGAACCTCCAAAGATGACCTTTGGCCTGTTCATGATTGGAGAGTAATTCTGAAGAAGGCTTCTTATCCTGGTCATATGCCGAGAGAATCCTCTATCCAAATACAAAATGGGATTTCTGGTAGCCTTTGGACATTTCTGCCAAATGAAATCAAGTTGCCTTAGGAACACAAATTTGTTTTGGCCCTTGGTCTCTTGTTAGCCTACTCGCCCTACATGGATTAACATTATGAGCGGTCTTTCTCATATTGTAAACCTGAGGAGTTACATAATTTCTTTAGTTAAACCAGCAATCAATGGAAAAGTGACCAATTCTTCCACAGCACAAATAGTAAAACCTGTTGTATCTTTTCCTATATTTCTCTTGCTTGACCTTTTGAGAGTGTTGTTTAGCAGGGGCAGTAGTCTTGGAGCTAGAGGCTTCATGGTGATGGCATTCACATGGCTTCTTCTCAGTAAGAGGCTTTTCCACAATAGGCTTTACTTTTGGTTCCTTCTTGATTTTATGACCATGATTAAAAGGGTCATAGCTCTGAAGAGTTATCTCTTCATAAGGTGCCTTGAAGACACTCTCACCAAAGTTCCGAGGACGAGTCCATCCTTGGTATCTAGACTTGGGCTCTACATTAGTAGGCCTAGCAAAGTGACAATAGGATGAGTCAAGATCAAACTCGTTCGTTGGAAGGATAACCTTCTTGAACGAAGTTTGTTCTAGAGGAGCTTTCCCCTTCTATTTGGCCAAAGCCTTCTTGGCTGCCTTATTCTTTCTTTGAGCCTTATTTATCCTCGAGGATTTACTAGGAGCACCAACATGGCCTAAGCCAGCCCATTTGGCCTGAGCTGAGAATTCAGCAACCAGAGGAAGGACGGTCTTGGGCTTGGAGAAACTTTCAACAAGTTTCTTTTCCGCTTCGAGTTGTTCTTCCAATTATTTGATGATCTACTCCTTCAGATCTAGGTGCTCGAGAGCCTTATTATACTCTTCAATAGCAGTATTTAAGTCTTATCTGAGTGAGTACATCTTAACGACTTCCTCTCTCAGAGTGTGCTCTCTTCAGCCTTTAGACATTTAATCTCTTTGGCCTGAGTTTTCACGACTCTTCAACATTTGTTGTAATCCTTGATTAACTCCTTATATTGAGCCATGAGTTCAGACTCATCGTTAGAAGAGCTGTCCTCATGATCATGATCCGAAACATCTGATTTGGAAAGAGGAGTATGAGAGTTTACCTTCCCAGTTAACTGGGGCTCTTCTTCTTCATCCGTTTGTGCCATTAGTCCAATGTTGGCTTCCTCTTCATCACTTGACTCAGATGAGTCGGAGTCATTGAGAATTTTACCCAATTTGGCTACTAGGCTTCTTTCGGTTCTCTTCTTGTGGTTAGAAGATTTCTCCTCCTCTCTTTTTCCACCCTCCTTCTTCTTGTGGGGGAAAACAACAATAACATGACCTGGCTTATTGCAACAATAACAAACATGTCAGCAAAAATATGTATGTTCTGTTTATTGTGATACCTGTCTTTACTACTAGAGCCTTTCTTGTGTCGATCACCATCATGACGTGATCTTCTGTACGAGGCATCCTTGATTCTCCATTGCTTCTTCTTATTCAAGAATTTCTTGAACTGTCTTGAGAGTAGAGAGAACTCTCCTTCAGATAGTTCTGAGCTTGAGGTGATTGGCTCTAAAGATTCTTCTTCACTATCTTCCTGTGCAGGGGCAGGTGATGCAGCTTTGGCTTTCCTTGAGCTGTCTGCCTTCAGTGCGGTAGACTTCTCCTTGGATGATAACCGACTCTTCTCTTCTTCAGCTTTTCTTGAATTTATCTGCAGCTCATATGACATTAGCTTTCCGAAGAGATTCCCAGGATCAGTCTTTGCCATCTTGCCAAACTCCCAGATAGCACAGACTTTGTTGTCCCACTCCTTAGTCAGGGACCTTAGGAATTTATCGTTAAGCTCTCCATTAGTGAATACCCAGCGATATACTTTTAGGCCGTTAACTATCTTAAAGAAGCTTTCAAATTTATCTGCAATAGTATCCTTGGGTCCTTGTCAGAAGGCTTCATATTTTTGATTTAGAAGGGATTTTCTGTCATCACTAACTTCTTCTGTGCCTTCCATCAAGGTGATGAGAGACTGCCACATTTCCTTAGCAGATTGGCAGTGAATCAGGTTATGCATCATAGAGTCATCGACTGCACTTGTGATTATATTTTTGGCCTTCTTATCTAAAGAGACAAGTGCAATATCATCTTTATCAAGATCCATCAACTTCTTAGGAACTTTCATGGTAGCATCTATAGTGGTGACGGTCATGGGAATATAAGTACCTTCTTCAGCAATCATTAAGATCCTTGGATCCACAGCTTCCATGAAAAACTTAATCCTTTCTTTCCACATGGGAAAGTTTGTCTTTGTACACAAGGGAAGATTAGAAAAATCCTTGGCCTTGTCCATGCTTGGATAACTCAATAGACAACTTGGGGTAGATCTGATCAAGGTATTAACATTTTAATGATTGTGCGAACAGACAAGAAGAAACCGAAAATTGGAATAACATAAATTTTTATTATCCAAAAAGATGAGTATTACAAAGGTATGGACTCTCTTTTATAGAATTGAGGAGATAGGAGAGATTACATGTAAGCAATGTGGGACTAAATAATTACATTTTTAACCGAAATAAGCCGAACAGGCCGCGCGGTTAGACAAATAGGCTAACCGCCCGGCAACCACCAAAAGGAGAGAACAAGACGCTATAGGAGACCGCCAGACCGCCCGGTATCCAAGTTGTCTGAGATAAACCGTCAGATCGCCCGAAAACCAACCAGCAACAGTCCGGCTACCAAGCCGCTGGAGACAAACCGCCAGACCACGCGGTCTCTAATCCGCCAGAGCCAGACCTCCAGACCGCCCGGTTTCCATACAACAACACTCCCCCTCAAGATGGAGCATATATATCGATCATGCCCAGCTTGTCGCAAATGTGAAGAAAGGAGGCGGACACCGTCTTGGTGAAAATATCAGCCAACTCTTTATCGGAGGTGACAAACGGAGTATATATTTGCTCCTTTAAAATCTCTTCCTCAATAAAGTGGCAGTCAATTTCGATGTGCTTTGTTCTCTCATGGAAGACCAGATATTTGGAGATGTATATAGCGTCCTTGTTATCACAAAACATAGGTAGAGGATGGTTGTAGACCTCTCCTAGGTCAAGCATGAGAGCCTGTAACCACTTCAACTCACATGTGGTCGACGTTATACTTCGATATTCTGCTTCTACACTGGACCTGGATACGACAGACTGTTTCTTGCTCTTCCAGCTCATAAGGTTTCTCCCTACAAAGGTGCAAAAGCCCGATGTTGACTCACGGTCTCCTTTGTCATTAGCATAGCTCGAATCTGAGTACGTTTCAACCCTCAAATGACCATTCTTCTGAAAGAGTAGTACTTTCCCAGATGCTGATTTAACATACTCCAATATCCTAAGGGCAGACTGCAGATTGCACACCCTTGGAGCTTGCATGAATTGGCTAACCTCGCCTACAACATAGGAGATATCGAGTCTCATCACCGTAAGATATATGAGTTTAGCAACTAGACGTTTGTACCTTATAACATCTGAAAGAGGAGGAGAGTCATCCGTCCAGGTTGTATCATCTCCAGTCGCCATGGGGCATCAGGCAGGTTTAGCACCAACCAACGCTGCCTTTTTTAGCAAATCAAGAGCATACTTACGTTGGGAAAGGACGTATTTTGGAGAGCCCATATCCTTTGTGACCAGGTGTTGGCGAAGATGCTTCTTTTTCAAGGTTATCCCAGCCTAGTCATCTCAAGTGAGAAGAATATCATGCACATAAACTGCAAGAACTACTAGACCCAGGGAGGTTTTGTGAACGAACAAAGAGTGATCCGCAGAACTTCTTGTAAAGCCTATGGCTGCCACAATCACGCTAAACCTCTCAAACTAAGCCCGCGGGATTTGCTTTAGGCCATATATAGCCTTCTTTAGCCTGCATACTTGTGTCTCCCCCTGAGCAACATACCCTGGAGGTTTCTCCATGCAGACATGATGGCGAAGGCCATCATGATGGAGCACTTGGAGCACTTGGAGCACTTGAGGATGGACCATCGAGGAGTGAGGAGGTTGAAGATATACCGGCAAAAGACTTGCGACGACGTAGCGGTCATGGCTACGGGCTTTGCCCTCGCAACAAAACTTGTGTTTGAATATGTTTCTTTATGGTGTGCTAATAGCCTTTTCATGAGTGGCTATTTTAAAACAATATTTTATTTCCTGCATTTCATTCTATGTGGTGTGTATTTAGCCACTAGTTTTTTCATTTGGGATGTAAGCCTATATAAGGCTATGACTCTTTCATATTGAGGTAGATTATTATTGAATTAAAATTGAGATTTCCTAAACCCTAATCTTCTTGCTCTCTCTCTCCCTTGCCCTCATCTTAGCCGCCGCCCCCCCCCCCTCTCTTCTTCCTCCCCATCTTTCTTCAAGCCGCCGCCCCTCTCTTCTCTCCTCCCCAAACCGACGGCCTACCCTAATCTCCCTCCTCAAGAGATCGGCCAACCTCTTCTTCTCCTCTCATCCCCAAGCCGCCACCTTCCATATATCTCCTACCCAAACCGACGGCTCCTTGCCTCTCCATCTCAAAACCGAGAGGTGAGCCTCTCCTAAAGGAAGTTCGGCCACATCAAGATCTCGCAAGGAAGGAGGTCTTCTAGAGGATCCTCGCCGGCGTGACGTGAAAAGGATTTCAAGATTCGTCATCCATAACGCTCTTCCGTGGACATCAAAGGAGAAGCGATCAAATCCGGTGGATCCACGCATCTCGGATCTATCATTCCGTGAGGGGTAACGAAATTCTACACGAGATTTCTCTTCTTAGATAATTCTAGTGGTGGACGAATTTTGCGTTGATTTCCGAAATTGTTATTTCTTCGTAGCTAACAAATAATAGATTAGTATTTTTCGTTTGGTTTTCCGAAGGATTCGTAAAAGGATTTGGCACTCCTCGCTTTCTTTTTGTTGGGATAGATCCTACCACCTTTCGAGTCGTTTGTTCTTGGTGGATCTATTTTGGTACAACCCAAAAGCTCGTCCGGGATTAATATTATCCCTTTTAGCCGGAAAGAGTTCGGCCTATAGCCGACACTCGATCTAATTGCGGAACGGCGATCCGTATGGTTAGCGCGTGCGATAAATAAAATAATTGTTGTGGCTGCGTTTGCGTTAGTGTGCGGGTTAGAGGGCGTAGATCGTGTTATAAGCGTCGTCGCGACCACGAGACGTGTCTCGAAGAGACATCCCTACATCAATTTGGTATCAAAGCGAGGTTGTGTTGATTTCCCAATCGACACCATCCTCACTTTTATCATAGGGTTGTCTTTTCATTTACGTTGTGCACTTTCGTTACGAACCGTGTCAAAATCTGAATTTTGGGCTGCATTTAGTAAAAACTCACAAATTTTATTTTTCCAGAAAATTACAAAAAAAATTCTGAATTTTCTTCTCATTTTTTTAAGAAAAAAAGTCTAAAAAATTTTTTTCTGTTGCTCAATAGTTTTGCGTCAAAAAAATTCAAACGCGTAATTTAAGTCAGGTCAAAATTGTTGTTCAATAGTTCATGCGCACTAGGCTGGGCACGGAATATCTTCCCTCCACCTCACACATGGCCAACACCCAAGGCGACGAGCCTGCTCCGGCCACGATCGCCGAGCTCCGAGAAGAGTTTAACGCTAGGTTTGACGCACTGACTCAGTTAGTTGAAGGGCTCGCTGTAAATCAAGCGGCGCCTCGAAACAACGGCGTTGGCAGAAACCGACTGGGCCCCCAACCCCCGGCAGCCAACCAGCGAGAGGAACGACAAAATCACCCACGTGATCTAGACGATGAGTACCCACCCCGAGGTCACTATGAGTTTGATGTGACAAGGGCCGTAAAAATGAACGCACCCTCCTATGATGGGATGGGAGAGCCCCAACTCTTCCTAGACTGGGTCATGGACATCGAGTGCTATTTTGAATGACACGACTTAATGGACGCTGAGAAAGTGAAGGTCGCACGTATGAAACTACTAGGAAGGGCCAAAACATATTGGTTAAACGAAGAGAGGCGCCTAGGAACTGTAAACGGAGCACCCCCACTTGGGTGGACCGCAATGAAAGCGCTACTACACGACCAATACGTTCCCACATATCACCGAACTCAGATGTTCGACGATTTAGCCACCCTTCGGCAAGGGAATACTTCGGTAGCAGATTATATGGGACGCCTTAAGGATATGATGGTGCGTTGCGATGTTCGTGAGATGCCCGAAGTTACACTCTCACGATTTCGTAAGGGACTCAACCCGGATATACAAGGGAAACTCTTGCGCTATGGTCACACGGACCTTAACACCACCTTCAACGCCGCCTTGGATATTGAAAAGCATAACGCCTACAAGTCCAAAGGACGTAATTTCCAGAAAGGGAAATCCATCTTAGGCCCGCACCCTTCTTCATCCGCGCGTGATAAAGGAAAGTATCGATCAACGGATTCGGAGTCCATTGTCATTACCGCTAGGAATAATAGAAATCCCACCGGTGAGCGAGTACCAATAGGACGAGTTAACAAGACAAATGCCACGTGTTATTCGTGCGGCATTCAAGGGCACTATTCTAGTGAGTGCCCCACGAAAAGCAAGCCTTTAGCTTTACTAGACTCTTCGTCTGAACCTGCTGATATCGTCTATGGAGCTGGCGAAGAATCTGACGCCGAGCCAAGTGACATTGAGGACGATTCATACATGATGGTGATGAGATGCATTTTAGCCACACCGCGAGCGTTGGATGAATATAACCGGACAAATATATTTACATTAAATTTTAAAGACGGTGAAAAATGGTGTAAGTTAATTATCGACAGCGGTAGTTGTATGAATGTAGTATCGGAGAATGCCATCACTCGCATGCACTTAGTAACCGAGCCGCACCCACATCCTTATAAAATTGCTTGGGTAAACAAGACATCCATAGCAGTCTCTAAGCGATGCTTGGTTCCGATAACTTTGAAAAACTACGTTGATAAAGTTTGGTGCGACGTCATTCCTATGGACGTGTGTCATGTGTTATTAGGACGACCATGGTTGTACGATTATGACGTGACCCACTTCGGTCGCGCAAACACATATGAGTTCAAATTTAATGGTAAAACCATTATTTTGAAGCCGTCAGCGCCCAAGGATCCGTCATCTATCTCCAAAAGACACGGTTGTGCCAGTGGAAAAGAAAAGGATAAGCTTGATTAGTAGAAAGGAATTAGAACGTGAGACTTTTATGGATGGCGTTATATACGCGTTAGTATGTTTACAAGCGAAGGAAGAGTCACAAACTATTGAGAGCCTCCCATTGTCGCTACGAAATCTCTTGGAAGAATATAAGGATGTTTACCCGGTGGATTTACCACCCACGTTACCACCGATACGTGACATCCAACATGAGATAGATTTTGTCCCGGGATCGTCATTACCAAATCAGCCCCATTATAGACTCAATCCTTCCTCTCATGAAGAATTGCAAAAATTAATTTCCGATCTGTTGGCGAAAGGATTTATACGACACAGCAAAAGTCCTTGTGCCGTCCCCGCTTTATTAGTCCCGAAGAAAGACAAGACATGGCGACTATGTGTCGACTATCGGGCTATAAATAAAATAACAATCAAATATCGATTCCCTATTCCCCGTTTGGACGATCTATTAGATATGTTATCAGGAGCCGCCATATTCTCTAAGTTGGACCTTAAGAGCGGTTACCATCAAATACGAATACGGGAGGGAGACGAATGGAAGACTGCTTTCAAGTCTAAGGATGGACTTTATGAATGGCTAGTGCTTGGAGAAGGACTTACAAATGGACCAAGTACTTTCTCACGATTGATGACCCAAATCTTTAAGCCCTTTATGGGAAAATTTGTAGTGGTCTATTTTGACGACATTTTGGTATTTAGCATGTCGCCGGGGGACCATGAGACTCATCTAAGAACCATCCTTACCACGTTGCGCGCAGAGAACTTGTATATTAACTTTAAAAAATGCGCGTTCGGTGTGCCTTCTGTTGAGTTCTTAGGATATATCGTGAGTTCAGCGGGCATTCATGTGGATCCCAAGAAAGTCCAAGCGATTAAGGAATGGCCGGAACCTAAGAACATTCGAGACGTTAGAAGTTTCCACGGATTGGCCACGTTTTACCGAAGATTTATTCGGAATTTTAGCAGTGTTATGGCACCCATAACTGAATGTATGAAAAAGGGAGAATTCACATGGACGAAATCGGCCACTAGTGCCTTCCAAACGATTAAGGAACGAATGTCTGAAGCTCCTTTACTCCGATTACCAGATTTTAGTAAAGTTTTTGAACTATCATGCGACGCATCGGGGGTAGGAATTGGAGGAGTACTAAGCCAAGAGGGACACCCGCTAGGATACTTTAGTGAGAAGCTAGCCGGGCCGAAATTAAATTATTCCAATTATGATCGTGAATTCTATGCGGTGATCCGATGTCTCCAACATTGGCGACATTACCTTATATCAAAAGAATTTGTAATATTATCGGACCACGAGGCCCTCAAATTTGTGAATTCTCAAAATAAGATTAGTCCACGGCACGCAAAATGGATATCCTATCTACAGGAGTACACCTTCATAATCAAGCATTTGAAGGGAACACTAAATCGTGTAGCGGACGCACTAAGTAGAGTCACACTGTTATTAAATACCATGGAAGTGTCGGTCATAGGATTCGATAGGATAAAGGACGAATATATCCATTGCCCAGACTTTAAGGACATTTATTTCGCCGCTAAGGATAACTCCCCTACCACTATTTCGGCATTCTATATTCGGGATGGATATTTATTCAAACATGTGCAATTGTGCATACCCCGGTCGTCTTTACGACATTTCATTATATGGGAGTTACATAGCGGGGGATTAGGCGGACATTTTGGGCGAGACAAAACGATCACACTTGTGGAAGATAAGTTCTTTTGGCCGGGCCTTAAACCCATGGTCAACAAAGTTGTAGGAAGTTGTCGTGTTTGTCAACTAGCTAAGGGAAACAAGACCAAGTGCGGGTCTTTACACACCCCTTCCGATTCCGTCGGTACCATGGCAAGATGTTAGCATGGATTTTATATTGGGCTTACCTATGACCTTTAGGCGACACGATTCCATATTAGTGGTGGTAGATCGATTCTCAAAAATGGCATATTTTATTGCAAGCAACAACACCTACGATGCTTCAAATATAGCAAAACTATTTTTCAAGGAGGTTGTAGCACATCGAGGCGTGCCCAAGACGATAGTGAGTGATCGAGATGTAAAATTTACAAGTTATTTTTGGAAGACACTCTGGAAATTAATGGGCACTAAACTGATGTTTTCGTCGGCCTATCATCCTCAAACGGATGGGCAAACGGAAGTCGTCAACCGTAGCTTGGGAGGGTTACTTCGTTGTCTAGTAGGCGAACATAAGGGTACATGGGATCTTATCCTCCCGCATGCTCAGCTAGCGTACAATAACTCTAAGAACCGGTCCACTGAATTGTCCCCGAATGAGATAGTGCACGGTTATAAAGCGCCAGTGCCACTTGACTTGATTCCTTTACCACCTTCTTTTAAGTCAAGTCAATTTGCACTAGACTTCGCTTCACATGTTCACACTCTCCACGAGCACATTGGCAAGACGTTAGCTAAGCAATATTCTATATATCAATCGAATGCTAATGTACATCGGCGAGTAGTCTCTTTGAACATAGGCAATTTGGTTATGGTTCGTCTAATCCCTGAACGGATGCCTTCGGGCACCATAAAAAAATTAGCGAACAAGAAAGCCGGTCCTTTTCGAATCTTGAAGAAATTAGGCGAAAATGCTTATTTGTTAGAGTTACCTACTGATTGGGGAATCTCCCCTGTGTTTAACATTTCCGATTTAACGCTTTTTGTTGCTCCACCACCTGAATTGTCTATCTCTCCGTTTCATATTTCTACGAAAAATTCTAATGGGGTGGGGGGTGAGTTAAATTCTGGATCGCTTTCTCCTGCGAAGTCTACGGGAGGTATGCAGTTTATTGATGATGAAAATTGTTTTTCTGCTTCACCTAACGCTTTTCCGAGGTTTCCCCGGACAGATTTCTTGCCTGACAAGATTTCGCAGGATGATGTTGTTCCCACTACAGATGGCGACGTTCACAGGTTCTTGGTTCGTTGGCGTGGTCGTCCGGCTTCGGACGACTCTTGGCTCTCGACTGCACAGTTGGATCTTCTTGACGCGGACCTCCTACACCGCTATCTCTCTGACCACTCATCGGTGATGAGTCCTTTTGAGCGGAGGAGGATTGATGGCGAAGGCCATCATGATGGAGCACTTGGAGCACTTGGAGCACTTGAGGATGGACCATCGAGGAGTGAGGAGGTTGAAGATATACCGGCAAAAGACTTGCGACGACGTAGCGGTCATGGCTACGGGCTTCGCCCTCGCAACAAAACTCGTGTTTGAATATGTTTCTTTATGGTGTGCTAATAGCCTTTTCATGAGTGGCTATTTTAAAACAATATTTTATTTCCTGCATTTCATTCTATGTGGTGTGTATTTAGCCACTAGTTTTTTCATTTGGGATGTAAGCCTATATAAGGCTATGACTCTTTCATATTGAGGTAGATTATTATTGAATTAAAATTGAGATTTCCTAAACCCTAATCTTCTTGCTCTCTCTCTCCCTTGCCCTCATCTTAGCCGCCGCCCCCCCCCCCTCTCTTCTTCCTCCCCATCTTTCTTCAAGCCGCCGCCCCTCTCTTCTCTCCTCCCCAAACCGACGGCCTACCCTAATCTCCCTCCTCAAGAGATCGGCCAACCTCTTCTTCTCCTCTCATCCCCAAGCCGCCACCTTCCATATATCTCCTACCCAAACCGACGGCTCCTTGCCTCTCCATCTCAAAACCGAGAGGTGAGCCTCTCCTAAAGGAAGTTCGGCCACATCAAGATCTCGCAAGGAAGGAGGTCTTCTAGAGGATCCTCGCCGGCGTGACGTGAAAAGGATTTCAAGATTCGTCATCCATAACGCTCTTCCGTGGACATCAAAGGAGAAGCGATCATATCCGGTGGATCCACGCATCTCGGATCTATCATTTCGTGAGGGGTAACGAAATTCTACACAAGAGATTTCTCTTCTTAGATAATTCTAGTGGTGGACGAATTTTGCGTTGATTTCCGAAATTGTTATTTCTTCGTAGCTAACAAATAATAGATTAGTATTTTTCGTTTGGTTTTCCGAAGGATTCGTAAAAGGATTTGGCACTCCTCGCTTTCTTTTTGTTGGGATAGATCCTACCACCTTTCGAGTCGTTTGTTCTTGGTGGATCTATTTTGGTACAACCCAAAAGCTCGTCCGGGATTAATATTATCCCTTTTAGCCGGAAAGAGTTCGGCCTATAGCCGACACTCGATCTAATTGCGGAACGGCGATCCGTATGGTTAGCGCGTGCGATAAATAAAATAATTGTTGTGGCTGCGTTTGCGTTAGTGTGCGGGTTAGAGGGCGTAGATCGTGTTATAAGCGTCGTCGCGACCACGAGACGTGTCTCGAAGAGACATCCCTACATCAAGACATCCTCCTGAAGATCTCCATATAGAAATCCATTCTTCACATCAAGTTGGGAAATGGGCCAATCCCTGTTGACAGCCACAGAGAGGAGGACCCTGATAGTACTGAGACGAGCAATAGGAGAGAAGGTGTCATAATAGTCAACACCATAAGTTTGGGTAAACCCTTTGGAACAAGGCGGGCTTTGTAACGATCCACACTACCGTCTGTGCTGAACTTCACCACAAAGACCCAGCGACAACCAACAATATCTATGCCAAACGGAGGAGGAAAAAGGGTCCACGTACCCCGTTCAGTGAGAGAAGCAATTTCCTCATCCATTGCAACCTTCTAATGAGGAACAGTAAGGGCCTCCTGGTAGGAATGGGGGGGTGGCAGTGGCAAAGATAGCCAGTGCAAAAGCACTGCGATAAGGGGTAAGACGATCATAGGAAACCACAACAGCAAGCGAGTGCTGGGTATATGCCCGAATCCCTTTGCGAAGAGCAATGGAAATATCCAGGTTAGCAAGTTCCTCAGTATCTGGAGCATCCGTGGAGGAGAGAGCTGGCCCGAGAGTAGAGAGCGACGACGGCGGAGAAGAGGGACATAGCGGAGGGGAGGAGGGATGAGGAGACGATGGAGATGGTGGAGGTGGAAAAACCTTGGTAGGAGTCGATGGGTTGGAGGGAACAATAGGAGAATTAGAAGCCTCAGGAAGAGGAGAGGAGTTGTTAGAGAAATAGGGAGCATTCTTGAATAAAGTAACGTCAGCGGAGATGAACTGCTTGCGGAGAATGGGGTCAAAACAATAATAGCCCTTCTTGGTGGTAGAGTATCCCAGAAAGACGCATTTGGTGGAGCGAGGGGAGAGTTTGTCACAGGTGGTGGAGGGAGCATGTACAAAGTCTGTGCACCCAAAGATACATAGAGGGAGAGGAAAAGGTTCCTTGCCTAGATAGAGAAAGGAGAATGGGGTGTGACCGTGGAGAACCGTGGATGGAATACGATTGATGAGAGAGCATGAAATGAGAACCACATAGCCCCAATAAGAGCGAGGGACATGCATCTGCATCATCAGAGTGCGAGCGACATCAAGGAGGTGATGGTTTTTGCATTCTGCCACTCCATTTTGTTGCGAGGTATAGACACAACTAGTTTGATGGATAATCCCATGTTGCATACAAAAAGATGAAAAATCTTGACTAATATACTCTTTAGCATTATTAGAGCGAAAGACTTTAATTGAAACACCAAACTGATTTTGAATTAACTGATAAAAAGATGTTCGTACATTGAATAATTCAGAGCGATCTCGTAAGAGATACACCCAAGTAAATCTAGAAAAGTCATCAATAAAGGTTATAAATAAGAACTACCCTGACGAACGGTGAGGGTAGTAGCAGGACCCCATATATCAGAGTGAATGAGATCGAACGGATGGGTAGAGCCACTACCTTGCTTCGGTGGGAAGGAGGAACGGTGATGCTTGCAAAGCTGACAGGCATCACAATTGAGAGGAGAACAATGTGTAGGGAGGTGGGGCAGAAGCTGACGAAGAAGCCGTGGAGGAGGATGAACAAGGCAGAGATGCCACTGTAGACGATCTATAGAGGAGGAGGAGAAGGCGGACAGAGCATAAATATTATCGAGGAAGTAGAGGCCATCGCTCCCAGTCCAAGGAGCAATCGGTCGTTGGGAGCTCGGATCCTAAAAAGAACAAGAAGTTGGAGTGAATGTAACAGAGCACTGGAGTTGTTTGCATAAAGAGGTAACTGTTAATAAATCGCATGGAAACTTTGGCACAAATAGAGTGTCCCCCAAATAAAGAGATGGAGTGACATGAACCACTCCCATTCTATGGACGGGGAGGGATAGCTGTCAACAATGAGAACCGAGGGCAAACGATCATGTGTTTCTAGGAGAGAAAAGCACTGAGGATTGCCCGTCGTGTGATTAATCGCACAAGAGTCTATCAGGCATTTACCTTGTGTAACCACGTGAGCACTACCTGATGACATGAGCACCGAGGCAGACGGCTGTAGGGAGTAGGTGGAAGAGTCACCAGAGGGGCAAAGATGCAGATGTTTCATCTAGCAGCGTTCTACAATATGGCCGGTGCGGCCATATTGAGAGCAAAGGAAGCGGGAAGGGCCACGTTTGCCAGACTGGTGATTGCGGCTACCAGAGCCACTCCATTCAGTCTGGTGAGCATAGTTGTCTGGTGGTAAGGAGAGGACAGAAGGGGACGATGAAGTAAAGAGGTAACAACAGTAATGCGTGCAGCAGTGGAATCCAAGGTAAGAGAGTCCGCCTCGCCCAGAATTTGCTGGCAGATCATATCATAGGACTTTGGAAGTCACAAAAGATAGCATACAACAAGAAGTTCCTGGAAGTGCTTGTGCTGCTCGGCCAAATCCGCAAAGAAGGGGAGATTCTGAAGAATCTCAGCCCTGAGAGCCTAAACTTGTTGATAAGTGGCAGCAGGAGACATGGAGGACGGGCAAAGAGGTCCTCATATAAAGTATAGATGCGAGAAGTCTGGGCCCCCTTCGAGTACAGAGTAACAAGATGAAGACAAGCCGTCTTGACGGTCTCATCATGATGGATGATGGGATGACATTCATCCGAAAGGCTATTAGCTATCAAAGTGCGCACAAGCGCATCGCTAGCATCCCAATCATCAAACTCAGCGAAAGTGAGCGGAGGAGGGTCATCAGTGAAATGGTTCTGTTTGCGTTGTAAGCAAAGAAGGAAGGTGAAGGAGACACTCTAATCCTGGTAGTTCGGACCTATGAGTTTTGAGACGGTGCAAAGATTCCCGGACGGAGTATGAGGAGGAGGCAGATTGGCCAGGGGAGTAGCGGTGGTGGTTGAGGTAGTGGAAAGAGCCATGTAGGGAAGAAACAAGAAACCGTGCGAGAATAAGCAATAAGCCGTACGAACATAAAGTAGGAAGAGCAGTTAAGAAGGCCGCAGCGGACAAAGAACAGGCAAGAAGCCACACGAGAAGAAACAATAAGCCGTGCAAACAGCAAGCAGGTCCTGCGGCTAGGAAGGTCGCAGCGGACAAAGAAATGATTCTTCAATGGTCATGGTGACAAAATACTAGCGGCAAGGAAAGCCACAATGAAGAAGCAGAGCAAAGCAGTAGGAAAGAAGTCGTATGGCTAGAGAGAAGGCCACACGAATAGGAGATAGAGAGGACCACGCGAACTAGAAGGAATTCATGGGGAGAACAGAAGTAGAGCAAACCACGAAAACAGGTCACGGATAGAAGAAAAGAGAAGTCGCACACACAAAGGGCAGTGACAAAGAGAACGAGAGAAGAGAAGTCGCGCGAACAGATTGCACGAAGAAGTGAAAACCGTGCTGTCAGAAGAAGGCACTGAATCAGGTGGAAAAGATCCAGTCCTCTGATACCATGTGCGAACAGACAAGAAGAAACCGAAAATTGGAATAACAGAAATTTTTATTATCCAAAAAGATGAGTATTACAAAGGTATGGCCTCACTTTTATTGAATTGAGGAGATGTGAGAGATTACATATAAGAAATGAGGGACTAAATAATTATATTTTTAACATAAACAAGCCGAACAGGCTGCGCGGTTAGACAAATAGGCTAACTGCCCAACAACCACCAGAAGGAGAGAACAAGCCGCCATAGGAGACCGCCAGACCGCCCAGACTCCAAGTCTCCTGAGAAAAACCGTCAAAACGCCCGGACACCAACATGCAACAGTCTGGCTACCAAGCTGTTGGAGACAAACCGCCAGACTGCGCGGTCTCTAATCCGCCAGAGCGAGACCGCCAGACTGCCTGGTCTCCATACAGTAATAATGATCAACCCCCCATGTGGTGGAGACGACGAACCACAGCTTGCTGAAGACCCTCCCTCGTCTCCAACAAAGGACTCGCGTCGCCATGGTGCCCACTCGGGGCGACGTTATAATCTCCGCCCTCGGCTCAAGCCCGTTTAATCTTTTATTTATGTCATTTTATTTAGCGTATTTGTTGTGACACTTGTTTAGGCATTTTATTTGTCTCTTTAAGTTTAACAAAAACATTATTAGCTTTTTTTTCATTATGGGCTGCTAATAGCCTTATGATGGTTGTAAGCCTATATATAGGCATAGGATGTTTTCCTTTTGAAGCATTGAAGAAGAAAATTGAAACCCTAAACTTATCCCTCTCCTTCTCATCCTCTTAGCCGCCCCCTCTCTCTCTCTCTTCCTCCTCACAACTTCGGCCGCCCCCCTCTCTCCACTCTCAAAGCCGCCCCCCTTCCTCTTCCCTTCCTTCCTCTTCCATCTACTTCCTCCACACCATCTTCTCCTCCCAAAACCGCCTTACCCGACCACCTCTTCCCCTACCATTCGGCCACCAACCTCCAAGGCCGACCACCACCTCTCTTTCCTCTTGGCCGACTACCCCCCTGTTGGTGGAGGAGGAGTATTTCAACCTCCGAGGAACTTGGAGACGGCGTGACGCGGCGACGGCGGAATCTCTTACTCCATTTCGGTGCAACTCCGGCGGAACCGCGGGCGAGTGATCTTTGGGTAAAATAGTTGGAATCATCCATTCTGACTTGGGTAACGAATCTCTCCACTTCGGTGTGTTTCCCTCTTGATTTTTTCTAGCGGCTGGAGTAATTTTTGCGTTGCTTGCGAATCGTTGATTTTCGTGGGTTTTGCTTTAAGTGTTGCAACATCACTACGCTTTATTTCCGAAAAGGGTTTGGCGAACCCCGCTCTTTTTTGTTGGGGGAGATCTACCATTTCTCGATCGTGTTTTCGGGTAGATCTTCTTTGGTACAACATCGCTCGTCCGGACCGGGTGGGTCCCTTTTGCTTGAGAGGATATCGGCCTCTAGCCGCTTGTCCGATCTTTCCGACGGTGTGGCTACCGTGTTGGTTTACTTGTTTGGTTTGCATAGTGGTGCGCTGCGTTTGAGCTTTGTGTGGCTAGCGTTGTGGGTGTTAGGCGTCTCGTGCGATAGAACGATAAGGTTATCTCGTGGCGGATAGTGGCCTGCATCAATTTGGTATCAGAGGTGGATTGTGTCAATTTCTTAATTGACACCCTCCCCTTTCTTGCCTTCCATTTTTTTTTTCTTTTCTCCCACGTTAGGGTGCGTTTTGTGTCAAAAAAAAAAATCAAAAAAATTTTTTTCCTTGGTCTGCCAATAGCGTCCTAGATTTCTTAATTTTCTGCAAAAAAATCAAAAAAAATTATTTTAATAATCCTCTAATTTTTTCCTGTAGGAATATCAAAAAAACAAATCTTTTTCTAAAGTCTCCTATCGGGATTAAATCATAGTTCGTTTGTCTAAATCGGCTGACAACTTGTTGCATGCGTACAAGGCTAGGAATGGAGTATTTCCCATCGTCTTCCACCATGGCCGACGAAACGGGTAACTTCCGTGGCCTCAATGAGATTGAGGAGCTTCGGCAAGACTTTACGGAGCAAATGACAGCCATTAGAGAGGCCCTTCATGCCCTAGGTGTCCAGCAAGGGGGACCCCGTCATCCCCCCGCTCACCAACGAGCGGATGGAGATCACCAAGCCAACCCCAATCACCCGCAGGAATACGCTCCTCGAGCCCCCTACGAGTTTGACCTTACTCGGGCCGTCCGAGTCAAGCCACCCTCCTATGATGGGTTGGGAGATCCTCAAGTCTTCCAAGATTGGGTCTTGGAAATTGAGTGTTACTTCGAATGGTACGCGCTCAACGATGCGGACAAGGTGCGTGTGGCGAGGATGAAATTGTTAGGGCGAGCCAAGATCTTTTGGCTGAATGAAGAGAGGCGCTTGCGAGTTGAGAACGGTGCTAGGCCCATAGGTTGGGAAGATATGAAGGCTAGGTTGACCGAGCAATACGTTCCCACGTACCATCGAACACAGATGTTCGATGAGTTGGCTACCCTTAAGCAAGGGGCGAGGTCGAATTCCGAGTACATGAGCTTGCTCAAGGATATGATGGTCCGTTGTGATGTGAAGGAAATGCCCGAGGTCACCCTATCTAGGTTCCGTAAGGGCCTCAACCCCGATATTCAAGGGAAGCTATTGCGATATGGCCACACGGACTTACACGTGACATTCAACGCTGCGTTAGATATCGAAAAGCACAATGCGCTTAAAGGAAAGTCACGTCCTTTCCAAAAGGGCAAGTCCATCTTAGGACCGCCGCCGACAACCAGCTATAAGGATAAAGGAAAGTATCGATCCTCCGATTCTTCCTCCATTGTGGTGACGGCTAAAAACAATAGGAGTCCGACTGGAGAAAGAGTGCCGATAGGAAGAGTCAGCAGGACGAACGTCACCTGTTTTGCTTGCGGGGTTCAAGGGCACTATGCTAGTGATTGTCCTACAAAACCCAAGCCCCTAGCCCTGTTAGACGCCGCGGGCGGTTCTGACGACCTTACTTACGAAGCAGGTGATTTTAGTGAGTCGGACGGCGTGCCGAGTGACATGGACGATGAATCTCACATGATGGTGATGCGATGTATTTTGGCCACCCCACGGCCGTTAGACGAATGGAATAGGACAAATATCTTCACGTTAAATTTCAAGAGCGGTGAAAAATGGTGTAGGCTGATCATAGATAGCGGTAGTTGCATGAATGTCGTTTCTGAAGCCGCCGTGAAACGCATGTCCCTAGTTGCTGAACCACACCCTCACCCATATAAGGTAGCGTGGGTGAACAAGTCATCCCTCCCCGTAGCGAAGCGTTGCCTAGTTCCCCTCACCATCAAGGCCTACACCGAGTCAGTTTGGTGTGATGTCATCCCCATGGATGCGTGTCACGTCTTACTCGGACGCCCTTGGTTGTTTGACCATGACGTCACCCACTATGGTCGGGCTAACACTTATGAATTCAAGTTTAATGGCCGCGTCATCATCTTGAAGCCCTCTCCTCCGAAGGACCCTTCGACCCCGTCCAAGGACACCATCATCCCCGTTGAGAAGAGAGCGTTGGGTCTTATTGGTAGGAAGGAACTGGCCCGGGCTACCTTCATGGACGGAGTCCTTTACGCTTTAGTTTGCCTCCAAGTCAAGGACGATGCGACGATATGTGAAAGTTTACCCTCGGCATTGAAGTCGCTCCTAGAAGAATTTGTGGATGTGTATCCGGACGAGCTACCGTCTGAGTTACCTCCCATGCGGGACATCCAACACGCCATCGACTTCATTCCCGGCTCCTCCCTACCCAACCTTCCCCATTATCGCCTCAATCCGTCCGCGCATTTAGAACTACAAACCCAGATCTCGGAATTATTGCGAAAAGGATTTATCCGCCATAGCATGAGTCCTTGCGCCGTACCCGCCTTACTGGCCCCCAAGAAGGACGGCACGTGGAGGATGTGTGTGGATAGCCGGGCCATAAACAAAATCTCTGTCAAGTACCGATTCCCCATTCCCCGTCTCGACGATTTGTTAGATATGTTGGCCGGCGCCACGATCTTCTCCAAGTTGGACCTTAGGAGTGGTTACCACCAAATCCGAATTAGAGAAGGAGATGAGTGGAAGACCGCCTTTAAATCTAAGGAGGGCCTTTATGAGTGGTTAGTGATGCCGTTTGGGCTACCCAACGCGCCCAGCACGTTTTCTAGGATGATGACCCATGTTTTCCAACCTTACATGGGGAAGTTCATTGTGGTGTACTTCGACGACATCCTGATCTTTAGCACCACCACGAGTGATCATGCGACGCATTTGAGAATCATCCTAACCACGTTAAGGTCGGAAAAATTATTCGTGAACATTAAAAAATGTACCTTCCACGTGACTTCCGTCGAGTTCCTCGGTTATATCGTTAGTTCAGAGGGAATCCATGTAGACCCTAAGAAGGTGCAAGCCATAAAGGATTGGCCCGAACCCGCCAACATTCGGGACGTGCGGAGTTTCCACGGACTCGCCACCTTCTACCGACGGTTTATTAAGGATTTTAGTAGCATAATGGCCCCCGTAACCGAGTGCATGAAGAAGGGTGAGTTTTCTTGGACTAAGTCGGCCGCCAAGGCTTTTCAATTAATTAAGGCGCGCATGTCCGAGGCCCCCCTCTTGCGCCTCCCGGATTTCTCCAAGGTTTTTGAATTATCTTGTGACGCCTCGGGAGTGGGGATCGGGGGCGTATTGAGCCAAGAAGGTCACCCGGTGGGATACTTCAGTGAGAAACTGGCCGGCCCGAAATTGAACTATTCAAACTATGATCGGGAATTCTATGCGGTCATCCGATGCCTCCAACATTGGCGGCACTACTTGCTTCCTAAGGAGTTCGTCATCCTATCCGATCACGAGGCGCTCCGCTTTATCAATTCGCAGTCAAAGGTGAGTCCGCGACATGCTAAATGGGTCTCCTATCTTCAGGAGTACACATTCATCATTAAGCATCTGAAGGGTACCCTCAATCGCGTAGCGGACGCTCTTAGTCGTGTCACGTTATTACTATCCACATTAGAAGTTAAGGTGGTGGGCTTTGACAGGATTAAGGACGAATATGCCCACTGTCCCGATTTCAAGGACATATACTTCACCACTCAGGATAACCTGCCCACAACCATTTCCGCGTTTTACATTCGTGACGGGTATCTTTTCAACCATTCGAAGCTATGTATTCCCCGCTCATCCCTACGTCACTTCATTGTGTGGGAACTGCATAGTGGCGGGTTGGGAGGCCATTTTGGCCGTGACAAGACTATCGCGTTAGTGGAGGACAAATTTTATTGGCCCGGCCTTAAGACCATGGTTAGTAAGATCGTGGGGAGTTGTCGGGCGTGCCAGTTAGCAAAGGGGAACAAGACGAACGCGGGGCTTTATACCCCTCTCCCGATCCCTTCGACGCCTTGGGAAGACGTTAGCATGGACTTCGTTCTAGGCCTTCCGATCACATTTAGGCGTCACGATTCGATTTTAGGTGTCGTTGACCGTTTCTCCAAGATGGCTTATTTTATCGCTTGCAATAAAACTAACGACGCATCCCATGTCGCGCAACTTTATTTTAAGGAGGTAGTGGGTCACCGCGGCGTACCAAAATCGATAGTTACTGATAGGGATGTCAAGTTCACGAGCTATTTCTGGAAAACTTTGTGGAGGATAATGGGCACTAAGCTCCTATTTTCTTCGGCCTACCATCCGCAAACGGATGGGCAAACGGAGGTTGTAAATAGGAGTTTGGGTAGTCTGCTACGCTGCCTTGTGGGAGACCACAAGGGTACATGGGATCTTATCCTTCCGCATGCTCAATTGGCTTATAATAATTCCAAAAATAGGTCCACGGGTCTGTCCCCGAATGAAATTGTGCATGGCTATAAGGCCCCGGTGCCACTTGACTTGATTCCGCTACCCCCATCTTTTAAATCAAGCCAATTCGCACAAGATTTTGCCTCTCACATCCATGACCTGCATAAACACATTAATGAGACGCTTACCGCTCACTATGCGTCCTATCAAGTTCATGCCAACACACATAAACGAGCGTCTCCCCTGAAAGTCGGCGATTTAGTCATGGTCCGTCTCATCCCTGAACGGCTGCCTACGGGCACCTTAAAAAAGTTAGCGGACCGGCGAGCGGGTCCTTTTCGGATCTTAAAGCAGTTAGGCGAAAATGCATTTCTTTTAGAATTACCCACTGATTGGGGTATTTCCCCTATTTTTAATGTTTCGGACTTAACGCCATATATTGCTCCGCCGCTAGAATTATCGTCCTCTCCGTTTACATCTACCACAGATTCTCTTGGGCGTAAGACTGAGTGGGGTACGGGATCACTCGTTCCGTCGGTCTCCAAAGGAGGTACGCCGTATGTTGATGAATTAGATTTTCCCTCGTTACTGCCTAATGCTTTTCCCAGGTTTGCCAGGACAGCTTTCTTGCCCGACAGGATTCTACAGGATGATGTACTTCCCACTCCGGATGGCGACGTGCGGCGTTTCTTGGTTCGTTGGCGTGGCCGCCCCTCCTCGGATGACTCTTGGCTTCCGGAATCCGAGGTCGCGCTCTTGGACGATGCTCTTCTACGACGATATCTGCAGGACAACTCATCGGTGATGAGTCCTTTTAAGGGGGGGAGGATTGGTGGAGACGACGAACCACAGCTTGCTGAAGACCCTCCCTCATCTCCAACAAAGGACTCGCGTCGCCATGGTGCCCACTCGGGGCGACGTTATAATCTCCGCCCTCGGCTCAAGCCCGTTTAATCTTTTATTTATGTCATTTTATTTAGCGTATTTGTTGTGCCACTTGTTTAGGCATTTTATTTGTCTCTTTAAGTTTAACAAAAACATTATTAGCTTTATTTTTCATTATGGGCTGCTAATAGCCTTATGATGGTTGTAAGCCTATATATAGGCATAGGATGTTTTCCTTTTGAAGCATTGAAGAAGAAAATTGAAACCCTAAACTTATCCCTCTCCTTCTCATCCTCTTAGCTGCCCCCCTCTCTCTCTCTCTTCCTCCTCACAACTTCGGCCGCCCCCCTCTCTCCACTCTCAAAGCCGCCCCCCTTCCTCTTCCCTTCCTTCCTCTTCCATCTACTTCCTCCACACCATCTTCTCCTCCCAAAACCGCCTTACCCGACCACCTCTTCCCCTACCATTCGGCCACCAACCTCCAAGGCCGACCACCACCTCTCTTTCCTCTTGGCCGACTACCCCCCTGTTGGTGGAGGAGGAGTATTTCAACCTCTGAGGAACTTGGAGACAGCGTGACGCGGCGACGGCGGAATCTCTTACTCCATTCGGTGCAACTCCGGCGGAACCGCGGGCGAGTGATCTTTGGGTAAAATAGTTGGAATCATCCATTCTGACTTGGGTAACGAATCTCTCCACTTCGGTGTGTTTCCCTCTTGATTTTTTCTAGCGGCTGGAGTAATTTTTGCGTTGCTTGCGAATCGTTGATTTTCGTGGGTTTTGCTTTAAGTGTTGCAACATCACTACGCTTTATTTCCGAAAAGGGTTTGGCGAACCCCGCTCTTTTTTGTTGGGGGAGATCTACCGTTTCTCGATCGTGTTTTCGGGTAGATCTTCTTTGGTACAACATCGCTCGTCCGGACCGGGTGGGTCCCTTTTGCTTGAGAGGATATCGGCCTCTAGCCGCTTGTCTGATCTTTCCGACGGTGTGGCTACCGTGTTGGTTTACTTGTTTGGTTTGCATAGTGGTGCGCTGCGTTTGAGCTTTGTGTGGCTAGCGTTGTGGGTGTTAGGCGTCTCGTGCGATAGAACGATAAGGTTATCTCGTGGCGGATAGTGGCCTGCATCACCATGATACCAATTAAAAAATGTTTAAGTTGTCTACCAAAATCACCTTTAGGGGGGTGAATAGGTGAGTTGTGCGTCTATTTGCGGAATAAAAAATATAGAGATCTATGCACAGAGAAATAACCAAGCAATCACAGAAGACACCAATAATTATAGTGGTTCCCTAACCATGGGTACGTCCACTTTCCACTCACCGATCTAGTAATTCACTAGACTCGGCTACTCCACAATTCTCGGATTTAAAATAATTCTACCACTCAGAACAACGTTCCTACAACTCGATCCACAAAATGGATATACACTCGGAAGATAAAAAACTTCCTAGAAGAACTCGGAGAACAAAGCTCCTACACTCGGAGAATCTCCATCAAGAATAGATTGAAATCAGAAATACAAACAGAATATCTCTCTCAGATCTGGAAATTTATGTCCAGGTCTTGCTTCTTGATCTTTGCGGCTTTATCAGAAATTATTGAAGAAGACTCTCGGCAAGATCCTTGATCTGAGATATCTTGAATCACAAGATCAAAGAGAGGATGAAGAGATTGAAGAAGATCTTGATCTGCAAGTAGACTGGTCTGAACCTTCTTGATTGAAATCCCTTGGCGATATGCACGATGAGCGGTGGTGGCTTACAATTAGGAAAGGGAATTGGCGATTCAAAATTCTTAGAATGCTTTTATTCACGTGCTTAGGATTATTCATAATGACAAGACCTTTTATAAGATCTCCCTAACGGTCATAATTATCATTAATGATGGCCACGTGGACCAATCACGTCAAGACATTTGGAAATTACGACTGTCGGGACTTAGCGAATTTTTCTGAGAAAATAACTGGATTACTCGAGTGAAGAATGAACTACTCGAGTACTACTGTGGGTTCTCGAGAAGACAACATCAAGCTACTCGATAAGAAGCACTGAAGGAAATATTCGATAGGACTCATTATCACTCGAGTGGCATGAGGATTACTCGAGTACTTAAAATGCTACTCGAGGAGTAGAAGTGAACTTCTCGAGAAAAAAACTTGGAGAAAATTCTTGGAAGAAAACTGGTTACTCGAGTGCTATGTCTATACTTCTCGAGAAGTAGATAGTCTTCTCGAGTACAGGAGCCTCACTACTCGAATAAGGTAGACACTTCTCGAGAACTTCCCTTTTGTCACTCGAGTCAAAGTATTCATCTACTAGAGTAATAATCTTAACTACTCGAGTACAATACTTAGAAAATTCTGAGATAGAAAATCTATTTTACTCGAGAAGAAGAAAGGATCTACTCGAGTATTGAAACTGGCCTCTCGAGATCTATGTTCAAACTTCTTGAAAATCATTTTCCTTACTCAAAATTCAGATATAACCTACTCGAGTACTAATAAGAGATCTACTCGAGTACTTAACTTCTTCTCGAGTGGAACACTTTGAAAAATTTTGTTTCCTAAATATTTTGTTTCTTCCATGGAATTAGCAACATGTATTTCTTCAACAACTCTAGTGCTTGAAAATGAAGTGTATCCCAATAGAGAGGCTACACATGAGTCAACACTATGGATTATACAATAAGGGATTATATTGTATGGTCCTGTGTTTAGTGACCTACTGTAGACTAACATTGGTCTACACTTGGCAATAGGTCCTGCAAACACATAACTCAAACAATACATCAAATACAACTTAATTCATCTTAGTTCAAGGGTGACTTCATACAAATCTAGGTTATTGTGGATGCAATACCCAACAGAATCACACAGTTGTGTGTTTTCTTCACACATGATCGGTGCGATTGTGCGATGCCTACAACTTTATTTTTTATTGATCTGCCCCGGGGTCATGCGATTTACTCGCTCATAGGTTGTTTTGCCTGTGCGTGACCAAATCACATGACCTCGTCTTTTTGTATAAAATTTATGTTTTTATTGCCCGTGCATTTTCTTCATGCACGGTTGGACTCAACCACACACGTGATAATACGTTTTGTAGTTTAAACTACTAGGTTAATTACATGTTTTTATTATGTTAATCATGTTTTTAAAGCTTTATTTTGACCTCCTTTTGTATATATATTAATAACACTAATGTTCTCTCTTTTCTTTGCGGGTTTGCAAGTTTTCAGCCAATTTCGTAGAATTAAGCCTTTTCGACGAGCTCAACCTTTTCGTCGAACTCAGCAATTTCATCAGGCTCCGTGTTTTCGTCGAACTCAACAATTTCGTCGAGCTCAGCCTTTTCGTCAAGCTCAGCCTTTTCGTCAAGCTCAGCAATTTCGTCGAGCTCAGCCTTTTCGATGAGCTCAGCCTTTTCATCGAACTCAGCCTTTTGGACGAGCTCAGCCTTTTCGAGGAGCTCAACCTTTTCATCGAACTTAGCCTTTTCGACGAGCTCAACCTTTTCATCGAACTCAGGCAATTTATTCGAGCTTCTCCTTCATTCCGCATTCGATGAACTCCTCCAATTTTGTCGAGCTCCAGCTTCATTTTGCATTCGTCGAACTCCTCCTGCTCCTTCTCTTTGTCGTTCATCGTGCCCTCCCTACAAAAAGTCCGCTTCTAGAGAACAAGTCCCGGTCTTCCAAAAAGCCTGCTGCCGCCATTAATGCACGTCGCAATCATCATTTCCTGCCAGATTTTGTACCATGGTCAACCTCCGTGAATGAAAGGAGGTGTGGGCATGTCTCTTTGAAACTTCTATAAATGGAGCCCCACCCCTTGTGTTTGAGGAGATTTTGGAGATGGGAAGTGCTGCCATTTTAAGTTCTTCCTTATTATTCTTCCTCTCTCCTTTTCTCATTTCAATTTTTCTTAGTTTAGTTTCAGTATTACTGCTTCTGTAATAGTTCTTGAAATTTCTTTATTAGTTTACTTTTAGTGCTAGCTTAGTTTCTCATTTTCCTGCAAGTGTATTAGTTTTTATATTTCAAGTTGTAAGCTCTCTGTTGAATTAATATAAAGTCTGTTTACTTAACTTAACTCTATTTTGTTTCCATGCACTCCAACTCATCTCTCTTCCTCCACTTCACCATGAGTAACTAATCCTCCTTGTACTCGATCTTGAAGATCTGAGGTTCGAGTTGATTAAGTTATGATCCTCTAATTTACTTTTCTTTTGTAAGTTTTAGACCTTGATTTACTCTTGATTAATCGTGATTGGAGATATATCATCGATATAAATTTTCCAGCTTTGTTTCTGCTCTTAGCTAGCCGAGAGGCTCATAGTTTGGAGTGAACACTCAAGAGTAAAGAGAGTTGCGTGCACACCTCGAGAGAGGCAGAAGTTAAATCTCCCAGATTGGAGTGAAATCCAATAGCGGGGTTCACAGCATTAAGTGAGCTTTAGGCCTCCGATTTGGGCGAGAGTTTGGTCGGTCTATCCTAAACTCAGGTGGGCAAGTCGTCGAGAGAAGCGTGTTCATGCTTTAGGAAGCTCCACGGTCAAGGTCCTTTGCCTTATTAAGTTAGAGTTTATTATCACCTTTTTGATCAACTTAGGCCGAGGTGATTCTCGATCGAGTGCTTTTCTTTATAATTATTTAACCCCTCATTTTAATTGCTAGTTATGGTCCCTCTGATTAAGTGCAAGTGCTTTTCTTTATGCAAGTAGTCTCTTATTTTAATTTAGTTAACAACCCTAAAAGTTTCTTTGATAAGATAATAGTCTTTGTGTGAGTAAGATTACTCAACGGTTCCCGGATTTTAATACGACACTTGTGTCCCCTAGCTACAATTCGCTAGGTATACTTGCCTAGTTGGATTGCAAGTTCAATTTTATTCTCTTCACAATTAGTAGACACCAGCGCAAAGGAAAATGCGTGATCTTCCTATTTTGCCTGATTTGCAGTGCTTTGTTTCTAACCGTGTGATTTGTTCTCGCACGGGCTATTTTTCTCGTGTGTTGTAAAAAGTACATGGTCTCCTAACGTATTAGGCTGGGTAAGTTCTGTGCCATTATTATCGCACGATGCATGCACGGTTGTACATTCGATTGTGCGTGCCTTATTTTCCGCCTGTTTACTATTTAATCCTTATGACTTCACCCTATTCTTAAATCCCCTCAATTTTCCCGTTTAGTGACCTCTAGTTCACCCCTTTTTTTCGTTCCATCACTGCCCACCTTCGTGAGGCCCTCCGACCATATTACTCTTGAAGATCAAATGCTAGGAGATAATCTTGGCCTACTCCATCATCTACAACTTCCAATCCCTGTTTCGAGGGATTTCTTGATGCACTAGGAGAGTTCTCCAGTGAAGGACGTGATCGATGGTTATTGATGGAGAAGACAAGTAAAGTGGAAGAAAGTGATAGCTCTTCTAGATCTCAAACGACAGTCGAAGTCTGAGCTCAGACGAGACTTGACAAACCTTGATTCCGGTCATTAAACTTGGATGAGTCTTCGTGCTTCGGTTGTATTCATCCATCCTCTTTGTTTGTAGTAAACTTCTCTTTGATTCATTGGATTTTTTGTATGATTGTATAAACCCTAATTTCAATTTATTGTTAGCTTTCATGTGTATGGGATTGTTTTGTGGTTTATGCTTGTATGGAGCGCCTCCACATTATCATTTCCCTTCTCCACATCTTATGTGTGGATGCATTAGCAATTGCTAGTCGCGTGCATTACAAGGAGGTGCTTACAACCCTCATTGTGGCTATTTGAGTCATTCACTCTGATAACTTTCTAATTCATCTGCCTAATGAAATAGTGCATCACGATAATTGTAACTTCCATCCACCCTGCGAAGCGGTTCTTGTGACCCGCATTACTGTAGTTAGTTTTTCTTTTGATTTCGCTAAACAAAATCTAACCTCTCATTTTTGTTTAAAATTTATAATTAGTTTTCCCAACAAAAGAATTGCACGACCTAACTTTCATTGTTTGAGAGATAGATAGTTGGGGAGTTACTACCATATTTTATATTACTTGAGCGACCGACGCACTTTCCGTTAGTGCATCAGGCTATGAGATGATTACCACTAAGGAGTTGGTCCCAGAGATATTTGTGCCTCTCGATCTTTCAGAGGACAACTTTAGCTCGATATTTGGTGATGAAGATGCCAAAACTCGGGGGGGGGGGGGGGGGGGGGGCGAGAACTGAGAGATAACTATATTGTATACTTGCAGGCAATGGCCTCGCCTTTTGTAAACATTTAAGTAGCAAATTTGCCTTCATTTTAGTTTCTCTTCACATCTTTGTTGCACTCGCCTACTGCATTTGAAACGTGAATTCTTTTCTCCGGACATGTATCGATTGCAGTCACAACATGATTCGATCATACGAAACTTCTTGCAGAACCCAAGCCAGACCCTTGGCATCCACCCCTCACAAGAAGCACATTAGCCTCACATACTCATCGCTTATATGTGTTCTCAAGATTGAGAAGTCTCGCGCAATCCATTTCGTTCTTCAGGTAATGATACAAACTAGAACGCACGAGCGGGAAGGGAGTTGGAGAGATATCTGCAGGTGAGTGCTCATGGCTCTCCACTCGCCACCACATCCTTTCATTCCTCTTATTTATATCATGCATCCTTTACTCATACCATATCACCAAGAGACTTCCTGCATTGTCAGTTGGTGTGGGCCTAACCAGTGGGTCTGCTTCGAATGTGCCTTTTCACATTCTTTCTTCCTGACTTACCACCGAGTGAACCTTCCAACCTGCCAGCTAGTGAGAGCCTGGTCAGTTGGTCTGCTCGGGAACAATATTTTAACTTCTCATTCCTTTCATCCTACTATCGAGTGAGCCTTCGAACCTGCCAGCTAGTGAGAGCCTGGTTAGCGGGTCTTCTTGGGACATTATTTCAGCATCTATTTCCTCTTAACCATCCACAGAGTGAGCCTTCGGACCTGCTGTAACACCTCTGTCTATCACATGAAATATAACAGAGGATCTGGTCGGGGCCCTATGCCATATTTCGCAAACAGTCGGTGACGTTACTTATGAATATCAAAAACCATTACACGCATCCTAACTCAGAGCATTCTAGTAGAAGCTTTAGGGTTTATTATTAAACTAATCACACATGAATGTCCACTATATATAAACAAGCACATTTATATATCACAGGAATGTATATAAAAATACTCAAAAGAATTTGGCCCTAAGGCCTTACAGTTAAACATCACAAGTGTGGATTACAAACATCGACACGCAGGTCGGACACACATGAAATCATTAAAACTTTTCCACTCGGCCTTCAAGGACCAGTATAGAAGCAATGGCTTCAGCCCGCTATTTCCCGCTTGGTCCAGCACCTGCATAACATAGCCCACCAAAACATGGCAAACACAACAACGGTCAGCGTTTGCTGACCAATATTATAACGACCCCACCCCTTACTAGGGGCGGTGATTCTCCTTCCCTACAAGCAATGCAATATCAACAGATATATCCCAAGAAAGTGCACAACCGCACATTTCAATATATCACAAACACCAACCACACGACCTGATGCTCCGTGCACTCAGGGCACATTCTCGGGGGTACCGGATTTCCTAGGGTCCCACCACCAACATTGAGCATTCATGCTCCACGGCACACGGCTAGAGACTTTAGTCTTGATGGCATACAACCAATGAATCTCACTATGTGATCTTAAAAAATTCCAATATCCCAGGCACTCAAGTTAGACAACCATAACGTGGACACAGTTCAGCCTTTACCCATTGCTCAAATAGCCAATTCAATGTCTAGACTGACATGGGTTGGCTTCCCCTTATCCGTTCGGCACGATGGCCTTTAAGAGCTCGCAGCTCACAATAGCCACACTGTCCTCCAAGGACTGGCTTCACAATCAAAAAGGGAGTTAGTGCCAACGTTCGTCACGATAGCTTGGCGGGGCCAACAGAAGCTCTCCTTCTGCGCCCAAACTCAACCCAAACCATACAGTAACCTGCAGTGCTAGAAAACTGGTCTTTCAGACTACAAATAACTCTCTGTGAGCTATCTCTGTCGACGACACCCACTATCGCCCGGTTAAATCAACAGTTTCTCCAAAACTGTGATTTTACCAGGGTATTTTCCTCAAGCTCTTCTCCATTACTTCCTATTACTCCAATTCGCAAGCATAACCCACAGACGCCATAAAATACTCATTTATACGCGGAGTATTCTCTGCTTCGCAAAAGAAAGCATCACCAATCCAGAACAACCCGTCCGGATGGGCTTCACACAACATACATATTCTGTACTTTTCATTTCCGAATCTAATGCAATATTAAATGGGGATCATACTTATCGACCCAAATAAATCCACCTTTTTTCCATCTTTTTAGTGAGGGGTTCCTTACAGGTATACGTATCGAGGACTTCACTTGTCCAGGAGAAAATCGTTACCCTTGTAGTTCGTTTTGGAGCCATGGTGTTAGCATTCTATCGGATTGAAAATGAGCACGTCGCTTTCCTCTTCACGGATCTAGTATCGGATCTTGATTTCACCCACAAGATCTTCTTCTCCAAGCTATGCAAGCTTCATCCCAGCCCTTAGCTCCAGTACAAAATCAGCCTTCTTCCTTAGCTTTCCTTTCTCAAGGAGTGGATGAAATGAAGAGAGAGAGTAAGAAGGAAATAATGATCTCCTTAATCCACACCCCTCGACTTTAGTGACCTCGGGTTTAACCCTAGCCACACGATTAATCCATCAAAATGAAGCAAAGGCCATGATTTGGGTTGACTGGTAAACTTTGATGTTATCGCCTGATGACATCGGCTGTCATTGCCCGGTAACATCGACTTAACTGCTTCACAACTTTGACCCAGGTCAACCACCGCTTATCATCCACTATTTTTCTAAACTGGCATGTGTCTCACGCCACGTAGCACTATTGCCCGACGATATCTAATGTCACCAAGTGTGTCGAGTGCGTCGACTGCGTTGGGTGCCGACTCAATGCTTTATCGCTTTCGCCACCAGGCAATACCCACTGTCGCCCGGTAATAGTGATAAAAGCTCTGCTGTCACTTTTGGGGTGTTACAACCCTCCCATCCTTACTGAAATTTCGTCCCAATATTTACACACAGCTATGAGAAATACAACAACAAATATATTACAACATATATTCTCTTCACAAAAAAAATGTTATAATATTTTATACAAACAACTCGAGAAATTCAGCACGCATGGTTTGCTCCTGTTCCCATGTTAGCTCCTCACGACCACAGTTGTCCCACCGGACCTTGACTATCCAAATTTTCTTGTTTTGCAGCTGCTTGATCGTCGTATCCTCGATCCGTATGAGCCTAACTTTCGTTATTAGCCCAGATTTGACCGGTACTCGATCATCCGCAATCACTTGAGTTGGCTCTTTCATAGCTTTTCGAAGCACTGATATGTGGAACACATCATACAAGACACTCAGTTCTGCCGAAAGAGCTAGCCGATAGGCAGCTTCTCCAACTCGATGCACCAATTCAAACGGGCCAAGATATCTTGGACTCAGCATTTTAAAGCACTGAATCCTGGATACGCCTTTGAATGGCTTGATCTTTAAGTATACCTAATCGCCCACCGCAAACTCCACTTTTCGGTGTTTGGCATTGTAGTATTTCGCTTGCCTATCTTGGGCTATCAATAACCGCTCTCAAATAGTATGTATGGTCGAATTTGTATCTTTGACCACTTTACATTTATAGAGCTTTGACTCGCCTGTTTCCGCCCAAGCTAACAGTGTACGACACTTTCTACCGTATAAATCTTCAAAGGGCGCCATTTGAATACTAGCTTAATAGCTATTATTGTAGGCGAATTCAGTCATATAGAGGTGATCTTTCCACCTCTTCCTGAAATCCAGGGCGCACATACAGAACATATCCTCCATTGTTTTGTTGGTCCTCTCAGTCTTGCCATCCATTTGCGGATGAAAGGCTGTACTGAACTTTAGTTTAGTCCTAAACAACTGATGGGTTAGACTCCAATCATTTGAAGTAAAGCGCCCCTCTCGGTAACTTACGATGCTACGGGGCACGTCGTGCAATCGTACGTTATTATCCACATACAGCTTAGCAACTTTCTCAACTGAATCATCCTTCTTGTTCTGTATGAAGTGTGACACCTTTGTTAGCCGATCAACGATCACCCCCAACGCATCATTTTAGGTATGTGATCTCGGCAGCCCATGCACGAAATCCATAGAAATATCATCGAACTTCCATTCTGGAATAGGCAACGACTTCAGGAGACCTCCAGGTTTCTGGCATTCAGCTTTCACCAAAGAACAAGTTTGATATTTTACCACGTAATGGGCTATGTCTTTCTTCATCCCCGACAACTAGAACATCTTCTTCATGTTCTTGTACATCTTTGTGCTCCCTGGGTGAATTGAATACTTCGTGAAGTGAGCTTCATACATCAATTCCTCACGAAGTTTACCCACAAACGGGATGCACAAACTACCATCTTTTCACAAAAGGCCATCATCTAAGGAAATGTAGGCATTTGACCCTTCCACTACGTAGCGCTTTAGACTCTCATCGAGTTCTATTGCTCGCCGAACCATCTCTGCAAGGTCATATTGTACGTCCGTCCAGTTTAGGCACGCATTTGCAGTGGAATTCTTGTCAACAAAATAAATATCTAAAGCTTCCATCTCTCGAATCAGACGCTCATCATGCATCTGCAACCAATTTTCCCTTGCCGGAGTCCTACGACTCAAGTCATCTGTGACCACGTTTCCCTTCCCGGGAGTATAGTGTATTTGGAAGGTGTAGTCCCTGAGGAACTCCATCCACCTCCGCTGTCGCATATTGAGATCCTTCTGATCCAAAAGATACTTCAGGCTCTTATAGTCCGTGAATATATCAACTTTTAAGCCATATAAGTAATGACACCACAGTTTAAGTGCAAAAATCACCGCTGCCAACTTCAATTCATGGACGGGATTGTTCCACTCATGTACTTTCAACTGGTATGAGCCATAGGCGTTCACTTTTCTGATCTTAAGAAAAACACAGCCTAGGCCGCTCCCTGATGCATCGCTATACTCTTCAAAGCCGTTCGTACCACATGGAGAACTCAAAATGGGTTCCATGGTCAAATGACTTTTCAGCTCTTCAAAAGCTCACGCGCACTCTGACGTCCAGATGAACTTCTGCTCTTTCCTCATAAGTGTGGTGAGAGGCAAGGATATCCGCGAAAAGTTCTCTATGAAGCGCCTATAGTAGCCCGCCAGTCCAAGGAAACTCCTGAATTCGGCTACAGAAGACAACACCGACCACTCCTATTTCGCAACTATCTTTGCAGGATCTATCGTAATTCCCTCTCCATTAACCACATGGCAAAGAAAGGCCACTGATGACAGCCATAACTCCCACTTCAAGAGCTTGGCATAGAGCTTGTTCCTCCTCAGGGTGTGCAACACCATCCATAAATGATTCGCATGGACTTCTTCAGACTGAGAGTACACTAATATGTCGTCAATAAAGACAATCACAAATAATTCCAAGTAATCTCCGAACGTTCGGTGAATTAGATCAATGAACACCGATGGCGTATTATATAGCCCAAATGACATTACAGTGAACTCGTAATGACCATATTGTGTTCCAAACGCTTTCTTGGGAATGTCACATTTCTGAATCCTCAATTGGTAGTAGCCTGACTTCAAATCCAGCTTCGAGTACACCGTTGATCCCACTAGTTGGCCGAACAAGTCATCTATCAATGGAATCAGATACTTATTATTGTCTGTTAACTTGTTCTATTCTTGATATTCAATGCACATCCGCAAGTTTCCGTTCTTATTTTTCACAAAAATAACTGGTACGCTCCAAGGTGACATACTTGGTCATATATATCCTTGCTCTAGCAGCTCTTAAAATTGAACCTTAAGTTCTACCATTTCCTTTGGCGCTACTCAGTATGGCGAGCGGGCCACAGGTTTCACACCTAGCACAAACTCGATAGCGAAGTCTATTTCCCATTGGGTAGGTAACCCCAGAAGATCCTTCGTAAATACATCTATGTACTTCGATATAATCGGAATGTCACTCAAACTGGTCTTTGGCTCAACAGCCTCTAAGAGCGTGAAGAACATCTCCGCGCCCTTCCGAACAAACATAACTACTTGGAGAGCAGACATCAATATCTTGCTCGATCCTCGCATGCCAGCGAATTTAGTTTCTATCTGGGTATTCTGCCCTAGTGTGACTTCCTTTGAGTTGCAATCAATACAGTCACGCTGCTTCGAAAGCCAATCCATAGATCACATCGAACTCAGATATTGGCATCAAAGATGCTTCCAACCCGAAATCGCAACTTCCTATCCATACCTCCACAAAGCAAGACCTATCCGCATGCATTAAGCATCTATTAGGTAGCAACACCTTTACACTATCTTTCGTTGAATGAGTAGGCACTCCAATCCGCAAGTTGAAGTCCTCAGATAGGAACGAATGCGAAGCACCTGCATCAAACAGTGCTCTCGCCGAACAGTCCCGAATAAGGACAAAGCCTAGAACACTCAAGTTACACACAAGCAAATCACAAGATATATAGTATATAAAGCATCAATCTACACTATTCATACCTTTGACCACATTGGCTTGTTTGATGGCCTCTTATTGTCCAAGGTTGTACACCCTTGGTTGGGCTGGAGCATGCTGGGATGCAGTGGAATCCACCACTGGTTTCCCCATTTCAGCATATGACGCTCCTGCCTTCTTGTCAACCTTTGGAGGACTAACCCGACATTAACGGGCAAAATTCCCTGGCTTGCCACACGTATATCATGTACGAGGCCCTTGCCTAGAAGTTGCTCATGACGCATCAATAGAAAGAGCCTATCCAGAAAACTTGTACCTCTTACCCCATCTCTTGCGGTAGCCTGACTTTTCAAGATGCGATGCTTTGAACTCAAGCTTTATCACTACAAAGTCCCTCTTGCCCTGTACCCTATTTATATCTTTTTCCAATGTATGGGCCGTATCTACCAACGCTTAAAACCCTTGGTTCATCGAACTCGAGAGCAGAAATCTCAGTTCATCCCGCAGTCCTTCGTAGAACCTATTGGTTTATGCTCTTCTTCCGTGAAGGTAGACCCCGCATAGCGTCCCAATCTTGTAAACTCATGTAAGTAGGTATCAATGCTACTTTCTCCCTGAGTTAGACACTAGAACTCATTTTCCATGGCTATGCGCTGCGTTGATGGTAGATGCTTCCCCTAGAACAGTCTCGAAAACTCCCCTATCGAGACCTTTGTTAGTTGTTTGCCTGCTAAGTGGTGCAGCTCCATTTCATCCCACCAAAGCCGAGCCTCTCCTTCTAACAGGAAAGTGGCCAAGGTGACCTTTTGTTCCTCGCCAGTTCATATCGCAGTCAATATCCTCTTTACTCGCGCAAGCCAGTCCTCTGCCTGTATTATGGATCCTGCACCCGTGAACATCGGAGGAATGAAACTCATGAACAACTTCAGTTTTTGTTCCGCTACTCGTAAATCTACCACAGCCTCCAAAGGTTCTAGCCTCACACCACCGTGTTCTGCCACCATTGCAGGTTGTGCCTGCCCAGTAGGATGTGCGTGGATCATTGCAAACAATGCCTCAACAACTAAACACACTGTCTCCGCAGAAGGAGGAGGTGTGGGGACCTCAGCTGGTGCCGCACTTTCAATAGAATGTTGGGGCTCAGACTGCCTCGCACCACTTCTAGTCACCTATAAGCATATAAGACACAATTTAGCGACCTTTCAAAAGCAACAAAGACGAATAGGAATGTGCAGGTTCCACAAACATGTGTATTTTAATTCCTAAGTGGACATTCTTGAGTTCATTTATGTTATAATGGCCGCACATACACTTGCCTGCAACCCCTAAAAAGAATTAGACCACGAATACGCAAGAGGAAGACCAAGACAAGTTGATACTAAATTGTAACACCTCCGTTGTCACATGAAATATAACAGAGGGTCCGGGCGGGGCCCCGCACCATATTCCGCAGACAGTCGGCGACGTTACTTATGAATATCAAAAACTAGTATAGGCATCCTAACTCAGAGCATTTTAGCGGAAGCTTTAGGGGTTATTATTGAACTCATCATACATGAATCTCCAATATATATAAACAACCACATTTATATATCACAGGAATGTATACAAATATACACAAAAGAGTTTGGCCTTAAGGCCTTACAGTTAAACTTCACAGGTGTGGATTACATACATCCGCACGCATGTCGGCCACACATGAAAATATTAAAACTTTTCCACTCGGCCTTCAAGGACCTGCATAGTAGCAAGGGCTTCAGCCTGTTATTTCCCGCTCGGTCCAGCACCTGCACAATATAGCCCACCAAAATGTGGCAAACAAAGCAACGACCAACTTTTGCTGACCAATATTAAAATGGACCCACCCCTTAATCGGGGAGGTGATTCTCCTTCCCTACAAGCAATGCAATATAAACAGATATATCCCAAGAAAGTGCATGACCACACATTTCAATATATCAAAAACACTGGCCACACGACCCGATGCTCCGTGCACTCAGGGCACATTATCGGGGTACCAGATTTCTCAGGGTCCCACCACCAATATTGAGCATTCATGCTCCATGGTCCACTGCCAGAAACTTTAGTCTTGATAGCGTACAACCCAAGACTCTTATTATATGATCCAAACAAACGCCAATATCTCAGGCACTCAAATTAGACAACCATAAGACGGAGACAGTTCAGCCTTTACCCGTTGCTCAAATCGCCAATTCTATGTCTAGAGTGATGTGGGTTGGCTTCCCATTATCCATTCGGCACAATGGCCTTTAAGAGCTCGTAGCTCACAATAGCTACACTGTCTTCCAAGGACTGGCTTCACAATCAAAAAGGGAGTTAGTGCAAGCATTCGTCACGATCGCTTGGCGGGGCCAATAGAAGCACTCTTTCTGCGCCCAAAGTCAACCCAAACCCTGCAGCAACCTGCAGTGCCAGAAAACTTATCCTTCATACCACAAATAGCTCTCTAGGAGGTATTGTCGTCGGCGAAACCCACTATCGCCCGGTGACATCAATAGTTTTTCCCAAACTATGATTTTACCTGGGTATTTTCTTGGAGCTCTTCTCTAGAACTTCCTGTTACTCCAATTCATAGGCATAACCCACACACTCCGTAAAATACTCGTTTATACACAGAGTCTTCTCCAGTTCGCAAAAGAAAGCATCACCAATCCGTCTAGATGGGCTTCACCCAGCATGCCTATTCCGTACTTTATATTTTCGGATCTAATGTAATATTAAATGGGGATCATACCGATCTACCCAAAGGAATCCTCCCTTTTTCAACCTTTTTGGTGAGGGGTTCCATGCAGGTATATGTATTGAGGACTTCACTTATCAAGGAGAAAATTGTTACCCTTATTGTTCGTTTTGGAGCCATGGCGTTAGCATTTTATCCGGTTGGAAACGAGCACGTCGCTTTCGTCTTCACGGATCTAGTATTAGATCTTGATTTCACCCATAAGATATGATCTTCTTCTCTAAGCTATGCAAGCTTCAGCCCAGCCCTTAGCTCCAGCACAAACTCATCCTTCTTCCTCAGCTTTCCTTTCTCAAGGAGAGAATGAAATGAAGAGAGAGAAAGAGAGTTAAAAGGAAATAATGATCTCCTCAATCCACACCCCTCTACTTAAGTGACCTCGGGTTTAAACCCAGCCACACGATTAATCCATCAAAATGAAGCAACGACCAAGATTTGGGTTGACTGGTCAACTTTGGCATTATCTCCTGACGACATCGGCTGTCGCTAACCGGCGACTTTGACTTAACCGCTTCACCGCTTTGAGCCAGGTCAACCACCGCTTATCGGCCGCTCTTTGGCCAAACTGACACGTGTCTCACGCCACGTAGCAATATTGCTCGGCATTATCCACAGTCGCCATGCGGTGATATCCTTTGACGATTCGTCGAGTGGATCGAGTGTGTCGAGTGTGACAAGTGCGTCAAGTGACGACTCAAAGCTTTATCGCTATCGCCCCCAGACGATACCCACTATCTCCTGACGATAGTGAAAAAAGCTAAGCTATCATTTTTGGGGTATTACACCTGCCAGCTAGTGAGAGCAAGGTTAGCGAGTCTGCTCGGTCCAATATTTCCACATCTTTCCTTTCAACCTGCCATTGAGTGAGCCTTCCGACCTGCCATCTACTAAGAGCCTTGTCAACGGGTCTGCTCGGGACCAATATTTTAACATCTCTTTCCTTTCAACCTGCCACCGAGTGAGTCATCAAACCTACCAGCAAGTGAGAGCTTGGTCAGCAGGTCTGCTCAGGGAAAATATTTCAACAACTTTTTCCTTTCAACCTGCGACTGAGTGAGCCTTCAGACCTGCCAGCTAGTAAGATCTTAGTTAGTAGGTCTGCTCGGGGCCAATATTTCAACATCTTTTTCCTTTCAACCTACTATTGAGTGAGCCTTAAGACCAGCCATATAGCGAGGGCCTGGTTAGCGAGTCTACTCAGGGTCAATATTTCAGCATCTCTTTCCTTTCAACCTGCCATCGAGTGAGCCTTCACACAAGCCAGCTAGTGAGAGCCTGATTAGTAGGTCTTCTCAAGGCTAATATTTCAACATCTTTCCTTTCAACCTGCCACTGATTGAGCCTTCATACCTACCATCTATTGAGAGCTTGGTCTGCAGGTTTGCTCGGGGCCAATATTTCAATATGTCTTTTCTTTTAACCGACCACCAAGTGAGCCTTCGAACCTGCTAGCTAGTGAGAGCCAAGTCAGCAGGTCTCCTCGAGGCCAATATTTTTACATCATTCCTTCCAACCTACCACCAAGTGAGCCTTCAGACCTGCCATCTAGTGAGAGCCGTGTCATCAGATCTACTCAGAAGTGGAGTCGACCCAGTCCGCCATATAGATAGATCGGTTGGGGACCCACCGAAAGATTCTCACAAAATTCATTGGTAACTCGTCAAATAGCAGGGGTTGAACTTTTTTTACAATCTTGGGACAACTTCGCAAAGAGCAGGGATTGTATACAACATCGTATTCAGCATGCAAGGCCCTCAGAAGTGGAGTCGTGGCCAGAAAAGGTCATTCAGGTTAAGGCGAGCCGAGTGGGCGGTGGCTGGGTCTCGCCCAGCTCACGAGTTACTAGGTCTCACCTAGATCTTATAAGGTATAGAGCGAGAGCAAGCATGGCGCGAGTGGGGTGTTTTGACTCGCACTCACCCGGAGTCAAGAAAGGCGATTGCGGGCCTCATCAAGCACTCGCCGCCTCAGGCGAGTTTTAAACTCTCTCAGCAGTTTTGTCCTAGATGGCTCCCAATTTAGCCTGCTAATAGCCTATCCAAACTGTGGAGTTTCATTATTGGAAGACCACTTTGGGATGCCTATAATAGAATAGAAATGCGGGATTCTGCTATGGCAAGCCAGACTCGAAAACTATAAATATATCCTTAAAGGAACCTTTAGGGGGATCCATTTCTTTGGCTTCTTCCTCCACTAGTCCGCTTTGGTTGACTTTCAGTGCCATACAAGGTGCCTAGCTCTTGCATTGGCTTAGAAGGGGAATCTCTCTTTGATCTTCGAGGTGTGTGGCGGGACCTCCTCGTTGTTGCACTGGGTCTATTCCTAAGTTCTTAGCCACTAGTCAAGTATTCTAGCTCAGGAGAACTAGGTGTGGGTTATACCCCTTGGGTCCAAACTCTTCTCGAGACCTAGTTCCTGTTTCAATAATAGCCAAATTGCTTAGTTAGTCTTTTTTATTTTTGCTAGCTCGTATGTGCTTGCTTGGGGACAAGCAAAATACTTAGTTTAGGGGAATTTGATGATGCATATTCTAGCTTAAAGTTATTAAAGGAAAAATATTAATTTTTTATAAAAAATATATAATTTTTCCTAAAAATACATATTATTTGCTTTTAAAGTAGTTTTTTCCTTTAAAATTTAACTAATGTTATTTTATTTTGTTTTTGCAGGCATGGGGGAATTTTGGCACATCTCAAAGTAAAATCCCATTGTAATGCGCGCATCGCCGAGCCTCTTTGTTGATGTCAGCGCTCGAGGTTTTTGCCATACAAATGAATTGGTTTCAGTCTTGTTCACCTCCATGCAAGCTCGTCAACCTGTTCATGAAACCCGCCACCTTTGCTGATGCCTGCCATTACTGTTTGAAGCTGCTACTGGCCACACTTGTCCATGCTACCACCATCAATTTTTTGTGGCTGATTCATGCTACCCACACCCCCATGCAAATTGCAATTCACGCCATATTCAAATTTCATGTGTCATCCACGTGAAAAAAATGCAAGCTATCCACGTGAATATCGTGATAATTACCGCCACCTTTGCATACCGCTAGCACCTCCAAACCCTAAACTCTCTCCTCTTTAATGTTATAGCCCACGCCATCTATGCAGTCCATGTCCTCCATGTAATTAATTTCATTAAATTTCTCCAGTCACCTCCACTTCACATGCAAACCCATTGATGTTTTTAGTTGTCTACCTAAATCACCTAGAGGGGGAGTGAATAGGTGAGGTCTGCGTCTTTTTGTGGAATAAAAATTTGAGTGAGCGAAGCACAGAAAATAAGCACACACAACACAGAGTACACCAGATATATAGTGGTTCCCCAATCTTGGGTACGTCCACTCTCCACCTCACCGATCTAGCAACACGCTAGACTCGACTACTTCACTATTTCCTCGGATTGAAAACCAATCCTGCAACTTGGAGGAATGCCCACACAACTCGATCCACAAAAACAGACCTACACTCGAAAGAAAAACTTCCTACAAACTCGGAGACAAAATATCCTATAAGAATAAAATGATTTACAAATAAATATACAAACTTTTCTTCACAGATCTGGAAGAATCTTGGCTTCTTCCTTCTTGAAAAATTAAAAAGCCCTTTTAGAAAAGTCGAGGAAGAAATCTTAGAATGCTTGGATCTGAGAACATAGAATCACCACGATCAAGAAAGAGATTTGCAACGGTCGAAATTGCTTGATCTGTTGATTCTTCTTGTCTGAATCTTTTGGATCAAGAAGATCAGAGGCGATGAAGACGATGAGCAGCGGCGCGGTTCTTCCCGATTTAGAATGAATAAAATCGATTCAGAATACTTATTTCTCTGTTAGGGTTTGTCAAATATGATTAGACCTTTTATAGGAATAGACTAACGGTCATAATCATAAATGACATTACACGTGGACAAATAGTCATGGAGATTAATTTGAAAACGTGTCACGTCAGACTTAACGAAATTTCTTAAAAAATCGAACTTCAGTTCTCGAGTGAAGATAAGACTACTCGAGATCAATGTTTGGTTCTCGAGAAATCAACTACAAGGTTCTCGAGGAGAAGTACTTAAGGAAATTTCAGGTCTGGCTTGTCGAGACATAAAGTACTTTACTCGAGAACTAGTAGATAACTTCTCGAGTACAGGTAGGACTACTCGAGTGAATATTGCCAAAAGGCGTTGAGTCAAGTCTCTCTCTCGATGCTTTTTGACTTAGACTTTACTCGAGAACTAAATAACTTCTTCTCGAGTACATCAAGTCTTTCTCGAGAACTTAACTTAGTTTTCCCGAGAGATATTTCTGCTACTCGAGACAAAGCGCTCTCAACTCTTTAAGCCTTATACTTCTCGAGTGCTAGCCTTAGCCTCTCGAGTACTGAACTTAACTTCTTGAGTATTTTACTTAGCAGAATTTTGAGCTGGACTAAACTGATTACTCGAGAGCAAGCAGAGATGTACTCGAGTACTAAGCAACTTCTCGAGAACTAACTTCACAACTTCTCGAGAAATACTTCAGTTATTCGAGTACTAGACTTAGCTTACTCGAGAACTTATTATAACTCTACTCGAGTACTAAGGTTATTACTTGAGTAAAACACTTAGAAAAATTCTTCTTTCTGAAAATATTCTTTTTATAATGAAATCAGCAACCAGTATTTCTCCTACAAGTTTAGTTCTTAAAAATGTAGTGTATCCCAATAGAGAGGCTACACATGAATCAACACCATGGATCACACAATGAGGGATTATATTGTATGGTCCTATGTTTGGTGACTCATTGTAGACTGACATTGGTCTACACTGGAAATTAAATCTTGCAAATACATAACTCAAACAAGACATCAAATACAACTTAATTCATCTTAGTTTAAGGCTGACTTCATATAAATCTAGGTTATTTTGGATACAATACCCAACAATCTCTCTCCTATTTGTAGAAGTCAGAACCCTCTACACTAAGGTGAATTACATCAAGATAAACAAATAAAATGACTAGATAGCACAGTGATAATGAGAATAAAATGCTAAGAATTAAGAGACAATAAGATCATCAAAATTAAAGATTTATATTTATATAGAATAGTCCATGAAATCCATTTCTACACAATCTCAAAACACAATCTAGATCATTTTTCATTCCTTGCTCTGTTATTGTTGTTGTTGTCTTTCTTTCTTTTCTTATTGTCTTCTTTGATAGCTGAAGGGTTTAGGATAATACTTTGGTGATCTAGGAGGAGCATTTGGATTGTTCCTTTCATACTCTCTATCATAGATTCTTCTCTTAGTAATAGATTTCTCATACAAGTCCCACTCATGGGAGCTCTAATGATCATGTCTATTCTCATTCTAATCCGTAACTAGTTTGAGAGTATCAAGGATTAAAGACATAGAAGTAGGGCTCCAAATTTTAGCAAATTCTTTTGCTCTCCTCTTTTCAGCTTATGGAATAGGGATGGAATTGCTTGCAGATGCTCCATCACCATACTTTCTTTTCTTGTGCCCTGGGATTTCTGGAGGAGGAGATTGAGGCACTTCAGAGTCTGACCATGCTTGAGCATAACTATCTGGAGGTGGTTCTTGATCTTCAGGTATGGGAGTGAAAGTTGGTTGTTGAACTGGAGGATGCTGAGAAAGATGGTTCAGATGATGAGGAATCACATTTGGATCAGCTTGAAAATCAGGGAAAATTTGATTATGCATCCACACAGCTGTATCATACGTATGAAACTTTACACCATCTATTTGATTTTGGACATCAGCATGAATTTCCTTTAACTTTGCTTCCTAGAGAGTGTTCATGTTTGCATCTAATTTTTCTAAGTAATCTTTTACTAAACTCTCCCCCTTTCTGACCTCTACATATAGGGTTTCTATAGCAGCCTCTTTGAAAGTACCAACTTCTTCACAAGTTTTGAAGTTAAGTTCTTGGGCTTTTTTTTCAAACTGGATTTGATTTTTTGCAAGAGTTACTGACTGGTCCAACACCTGACCAATGCTGGTTATGGTGTGGTCCAGAGCTTTACCACCTATTTTGAAGAGGTGTTTCAGCTTATCAGTATTATGCTGGATTTCTCCAAATACTTAGCTCATCTTTTTTTCTAAAGCTGTAACTTTTTCATTGACAGCCTTAAGAGAATAATCAAAGTACTCTCTCTATTGTGAGAGCATCAATTATATCTTACCTAATATATCAGCAGTAGCAGGAGAAGGACATGGTGTTTCAGCTTAAGGAACTGGAGGAGGAGCAGTCCATGGAAAAATTTCTTCAATTATAACTGAGCTCTTAGCTTTTGTAGTTGAAATCAAAATATCACCTTCCTTATCAAGAATGGTGGGAATAGAGAAATCCAAGCTCTTGCGAGGAGCTTCAGCTTGTTTTGGGGATTCTCCTTCCTCATCATATATCAAAACTATTTCTTCTTCTATATCAGCAGCAGGTGACTGGTGAATAGGGGATTCTGGTTTAGAGTGATGATGAGAGGGTGATGGTTCTGGAGATTGAGATTTCTCTGGTTGGAAGGGAGGAAGAGGCTCTTTGGATAAAAATTCCTCTATCATTTGGTTTATGTCTTCCTCTGTAGAAAGAATGTTCTCTTGTACTTGGGTATCTGAGTGTGCCTCTTCAGGGGTAGCAGGATGAAGTGCAGCTGGAGATGGATGGGTAGAGACAATTTCCTCTTGAATTGAAGTAGTCGGCTCCACCTCAGCAGCTGCACCAGATGTGCCAACAACTTGTTGTAGAGGAGGAGATGGAGTCCTTTCCTAAATTTTTGGATGATCATGAGCCTTGGCAGCTTGGGAAGGATTCTTCAGTTTAAGTTCCCATCTTTGTATGGAAGAAACATAGACTTTCTTCATGTGGTGAAGGGTTGTACCCTTGGATAAGTCAAAGATCTCTTGCTTGAAATCATGCAGGAGTAGAGAAATAATCCTTGCATAGTTATGTGCTTTGATGCTTTTTGTTATCTTATCAAGAATCATCATTCCAAACTGAAATTTCTTCATACATATAATTGTTGTCATCATATAAAAGAAATCAGCAGTGATGAAGCATATAGAGGTTGTCTTGCACAAAAGTACTTTGCCAAGAATATCAACCAGAAGTTTGCCCTCTGCATTTAGGTCAGGTCGACGAATATTGTTTATAACAATAGAAATTCCACAAAAACTACAAGCTCTGTCATAGTCCTCAGCAGTTATGTCATCTTCTTCTTCAATCACTAGTAGTGAGAGAAGCTTACAAACAACTGTCTTAGAAAGCTTAATATTGATTCCTCTAACTCTTGACTTAAGAATTGTTCCATTTCTCCTCACCTTTGCATTTTGAAAGGATTATTCGACTTTTAGAAAAAGAAGCTTACAAGGTTTCTCTAAAACAAAGGACAAACCGGTGGTTTCAAGAAGAAGAAGAAGAAGATTCTGAAAGTCTTTGGAAATCTCTGCAATTCCTGTCGAGACAAGTTCACTTCCAATCCCTATCTTGGAGGTTGGAGCCATTGAACCATAGAAGAAGAGAAATGACTGCGGCAAGCTCTGCGATGGTTGCGGAAGATGAATGGTTTTCTTCTTTCTTGTCGAGAAAAGGTTTGAGATCGAGTATATGGAAATTCCGGACTTTTCTATTTATATAAGTTTTAATTGTTGATTATTAAGGAATTAAATAAAGTGACATACCTGAAAATATGGCGGCATAAACATCTGAGTGTGAATATAAAGATTTGAAGTTTAAGGAGAGAAGTTTCTTCAGATTTCTCGAGTGGACAGTCATTACTCGAGTGAAGAGACTATAGTACTCGAGTGATAATTTGAAGTTTTCGAGAAGTGTCTTATTACTCGAGTTGTAGTTCTCGAGAGGCATACTTGTCTCTCGAGTGGTTCAATTTAGTACTCGAGTAGTAATGGTCTTACTCGAGAAATGAAGTCCAAACTTAAGAAATTCTGAATTTTTGAAGTGTTGTCTGATCCTTGAGCTATGTTGCGAGCCCTCCTTCTTTATTCTTTTTTGCTGAGCATGCAAAGTTTTGTTTTGAAGAACGAGAACTTGGCCTCATCTAGCGGCTTCGTGAAAATGTCTGCAACCTGCCTGTTAGTTGGAACATACTGGAGGTTGATGTCTCCATGCTCCATATGCTCCCTGATGAACTGATACCTCAGCTTTATATGCTTTGTCCTACTGTGAGAGACTGGGTTGTTGGCGATTGCAATTGCACTGGAGGAGTCGCAAAACATTTGAATGTTCTGAAATTTCATGTTGTAATCTTCAAACTGATTCTTTATCCATAGCAGTTGTGCACAACAACTGCCTACAGAGATATACTCTGACTCGGCTATTAAAATTGCAACACGGTTCTGCTTCTTGCTACTCCAGGAGATGAGCCTTCTTCCTAGGAATTGACCAGTCCTAGAAGTTCACTTCCTATCATCTTTACTTCCTGCAAAATCTGCATCTAAGAAACTAATTAGTTCGTTATCATTACTTCTTGGGTACCATAAGCCAAGATTTGGTGTACCTTTAAGGTATTTCAAAATCCGCTTTGCAGCAACGTAGTGAGATTCCTTACAGTTCACTTTAAATCTAGCACATACATATGTTAAAAACATTATGTCTGGTCTACTTGCAAAACGATAGAGCAAGGATCCAATTTTGCTTCTTGTACAACCCCGTGTTTGTCGAAAGGACTCAGGCAAGTACGCGGGTCGACCCCGGCCTGCTCCTCTAACGATCGCCCAGGCGGGCGATCCTGGCCCGCGCCCTCCGAGGCAGGTCACCCTCCGACCCGCGCCTCTTAGGCGGGTCAGCCCTGCCCGCCTCTCCTAGGCGGGTCGGCCCCCGGTCGCCCTATGACCAGTGCCCTCCTAGGAAGGTCAGCCTCGGCCCACGCCTTCCCAGGCGGGCCGCCTCCAACCCGCATCCCCTAGGCAAGCCAGCCCCGGCCCGCGCCTCCCGCCGAGTAGAGGCATTGAAGAGCTACTCGCCTAGTCCCTAGTGGGGGGATTCCTTACCATTTTGCCCCTACAGGCCTGTCCTTAGTCAATTAGAACGATGGAGTATCGCTATTGGCAGACCTGGGTAGACTTCGCATAGCTGGTTAGGACAGCGGAGTTTGGCTGTTGGTAGGCCAGCCCAAGGGGCTTTAAGTAATTTCAGGCCAGCAGAGGTTAGTTATTTGCAGATCATCTTCGAAAATCTATAAATAGGACCCAAGGGGTACCTCAGGGGGAAGCTTACTTGTCTCCTAGTTTTCTAGCGCCTTCTGAGGTACCTTAGCCCCGCATTTGTCTAAGGAGGGGAAGCACTCAGTGATCTTCCGGGTGTGTGGTGGGACCTCCGCGTCGGGCCCTAGTCCTTTGCTTTTTTTCCTTGGTTGTTTTTATTACAGGAGCGAAGTAGGTGCGCGACCACCCCTTTCCCAAGGGTGAACTCCACAAGAGACCGATTTTCGGTTTCAACATTTTGGTGCGGTGAGCGTGGAAGTAGTCAGCACAGAAAACCTTCAGCGAGCTCAATGACTTGAGGATAAGGGCAAGGATCGGATAGGACCGACTCGCCACCCCCTCCCCCTCTCACCACCCTGGGGATGCTCGAGGATTTAAGGCAGGAGGTGCTCGGCATGGTCCGATTTGCGCTCGGCGTACATGCCGAGAGCTCGACTCTAGCGATTCCTTTCCTCGCGGATCCAGCACTCGGCGAGGTCGCACCCGCCAGGCGAGCTGGGAAGGAGGTCGCCAAGGAAGGTCGGGGTGTCGAGCTCCCCGGGTGAGTACTCTTCCTAGGTTCGGGGAGCGGCGACAGGTTCGGCGAGTTGGGAGCGCGAGACCCTCCAGCTCGCCCGGTGGGCGGTGATAGCCCCTTCAGCAAGTTGGTCCCCTCTGCACCAGTCTTGGATGGGTTAAGGGAGCCCGAGATGTCCTACTACACTGGGAAGGGGGACCCGGTCCAATATGTCCAGTAGTTTGAGTACGTGGTCTCGATCCGACAGATATTGGATGGCTTTAAGTGTAGACTCTTTACCATCACCCTGAAGGAGAAGGCAAGGGAGTGGTTCCACCAGCTGCCAGCAAGTTCCATCTATTGCTTTGAAGACCTACGTCGAGGGTTCATGTTGAGGTTCACAACCTCGAAGAGGAGGAAGAGGGAGTCAGAGTCCCTGTTCCGCATCAAGCAGGGGGTGAATGCGACCCTGGGGAGCTACGTCGATCGCTTCTAGGAGGAGATCACCCTAGTTCAGGAGATGCCGGGGCACACCCTGATGATGGCCTTCACCTTGGGGCTGCAGCAGGGTTTCTTCCGGATAGAGTTGGAGAGGATCCACCCTCTCTTATGAGGAGTTGATTGAGAGGGTGGCGAGAGAAGTCGACGGGGAGGCGTCGAACCTAGAGTTTACCCGTAGGATAGCTAGGTGGGCTACAGAGGATGAGAGGCCCAGAGGTGGCAGAGATCAGGAGTAAAGGAGAGCTTAACCCCGATAGAGGGAGCAGTAACAGCCGCAGCAATAGCCCAGGTGGGGGCATCAGGAGCCGAATCAACGGCTAGGGTGGAGGCCAGAATGGCAAGATCAGGGGGCGAGAAGAGGGTTCCATGGAGGGGACCGTCGCCAGAGAGGCCTTGACTTGTTCTATCCTCTAGGAGGATGGCAGGCCATGAGGCCGCCTCTTCCCGACCAGGAGCAGGCTATGGCAATAGCAATGGGGGAGAGAAGGAGGGCGGCAAGGATAAGGAGAAGGGAAGTCAAGGTGGAGCTCCCCTATTGCGACTTTCACCAGGAGGAAGGGCACACCACGACCACGTGCCCGGAGTTCCTCAAATTGCGAGGAAACAGGAAGCGATAATGGCAGTAGGAGCATCAGTAGGTGCAGATCGAAGAGGTCATGCCGCGTAAGGAGGAGGATCGTTGCGAGGACCGGGCGGATGTGGGGACCCGGGTAAGGATCGGGATGATCCATGGAGGGGAAGGTGTCGATGCTTCCCTCAAGGAGATCCTCCATACCATGTACCGAAGGAGGGTTGCCTCCACGTCCCAGACCTCACCCCAGGAGGAGAAGATCATCTTCTCAAGGAAGGATATGCCAGATCACGAGGACCCGTTTTGTGATGCGTTGGTCATACAGACAGCCATCGAGAACTTTACCATCGCCCGGATCCTCGTCGATAATGCAAGCTCGGTCAACGTCATCATTAAGAAGGCGTTGGACGCAATTACGGTGGAGGCGAAGACGGTGCTTGCCTCAGACATACCCTTGTTCGGGTTCTTGGGGGAAAAGAAGGAGGTAGGAGGAGTGGGACTCCATGTTACACTGGGGGGCAGTCCCGTACCTGCAAGTTCGTTATTTTGGATGCCCCCAGCAGCTACACTGCCATCTTCGGGAGGCCTCTCATCAGTGCCTTTCTCTGCGTCCCCTCATCCTTCAACCAATGCTTGAAGTTCAACATCGAGGGGGTACAGGTTCGGGTCCGCGGAGACCCCAAGATAACAAGGGAGTGCTACGTCACTGCTATAAACTCCATCTCTTGGCAGGGGGTGCCGAGGAGATGGGGCGAAGGATGGAGGAGGCAGAGCAGGAGGTTGGCCGAGAGGAGATGGAGGTGGAGGTGACCCGCCCTCGGGAGGAGGAGGTGGAGGATGTCACGGAGCCGGACAAGGCGATGGCCGTGGAGGAATCCGGGGAAGAGATCCTCGCCCCCGGAGGAGGGGATGCTGAGGAGTGGGGTGAGAAGTCTCATCTGGAGGCGGCGGAAGAGGTGTTGGAGATGGAGGTCCTAACTCTCGGAGGCAGGGTGGAGAAGGTCCGCGTCAGTGGAGGACTGACTCCGGAGGCTTAGGGCAGGGTGCTGGAGTGCATCCGGAAGAATGTGGATATCTTCGCCTGGAGTGTTGTAGAGATGCCAGGGATTGACTTGGACGTGGCCTGTCATCGCCTCAACCTGGATCCGGAGGCTCGCCCCATCCAAAAGAAGAAGAGGGCAATGGCAGACAGGTTGGCTGAGCCAATTCGGGAGGAGGTGGCTAAGCTCCATAAGGCCGGATTTGTATCCGAGATCCAATACCCCGGCTAGGTCTCCAATGTTATAATGGTTAAAAAAGGAGATGGTCGGTGGCGTATGTGTGTTGATTTTTCATCGCTTAATAAATCATGTCCCAAGAATTGTTGTCCCTTTCCTCGGATCGACGCGCTAGTTGACTCAGCCGTCGGTTTCCCTGTAATGAGTTTTTTAGATGCATTTTCAGGTTATCACCAGATCAGGATCACCCCCCCCCCCCCCGACATCAAAGATGTCTCTTTCATCATGGGGGATGGAAGATACTGCTATAAAATGATGCCCTTTGGCCTAAAAAATGCAGGGGCGACCTATCAAAAGATGATGGACAGGGTCTTCCGAGAGTAGAAGTGAAGGAACCTGGAGGTGTATGTAGACGACCTCATGATCAAGAGCGGGTCTCCCAGGTATTCCGAGATGCGGTCCATGTCGCGGGGAGGAGAGTACCCCTCACTCATCTCGACGTCGAAAGAAGAGATCACTTTATAGCCTACAGAGATAAGATCAGAAGAATCCGTCAATGGTAAGCGTGCTAAAGCCAGAGGATTTACTTAGTGTTAGCACGTCGCCCGCACCATCAGCAGGTCGAGAGGTTCCCGACCGACCCTGGAAGGGTTCTCCTCTTAGAGTAATGAAGGGTTTCCCCAGACCATGGGGCCTTGGCGACGGAGGCGACGCAGGAGGGATATGCGCCTGTGATAAAGGACTAGCGACCCGATCGGCCGCCACCAGGGCAGAGCTCCCAGGTTGTCCCTCATCTTCCCCATCCCCGCGAGGCATCTCCTACCAAAAGAAAATAAAAATTAGAAAGACGAGTGGTGGATCAAATAGGAGAATCATATATACCTCAGGGGTGACCTCGGCACCGTCGGCCGAGCTGGAGGCGAGGTCATCGCATGCTGGAGACAGCCGGATGATCTTCCCCTTCTTTGGCTTGAATAGGGGACCGGGCGATCCACGCGTCAACAATGGGGCATCTTCGATAGCCGCATCCCGGCACCCTCCCTTGCAGCTGCCAAATGAGCTCGCATCTCCTTAGACATAGGCATCTTACGACAATGAATCGCGAAAGAGGGCAAAGAAGTGGAGTTATCCTAGAGGTGCGACAGCTTATTTATAGCGTAAAGGTGGCCCCCCCACCAAAAGATTCCCTCAATCTCAGCAGGGTTTTCGCCGAACACGTGGGGTTGGATGTTTCTTTCCAAGCCTTTGCAAAGCTTGCAAAGAGCGGGTATTTTGTAAAACCCCGTGTTCGCCGAAAGGACTCAGGCAAGCAGGCGGGTCGACCACGACCCGCGCTTCCAAGGGTCGCCCAGGCAGGCCAGCCTGGCCTGCACCCTCCCAGGTGGGTCACACTCCAACCCACGCCTCTTAGGCGGGTCAGCCCTGCCCACCTCTCCTAGGCGGGTCGGCTCCCGGTCGCCCTCCGACCAGCGCCCTCCCAGGCGGGTCAGCCTTAGCCCGCGCCTTCCCAGGAAGGCCGCCTCTAACCCACGTCCCCTAAGCGAGCCATCCCCGGCCCGCGCCTCCCGCCGAGTAGAGGCATTGAAGGGCTACTTGCCTAGTCCCCTATGGAGGGATTCCTTACCATTTTGCCCCTACAGACCTGCCCTTAGCCAACTAGAACGACGAAGTCTCGCTGTTGGCAGACCTGGGTAGACTGCACATAGCTGGTCAGGATAGTAGAGTTTGGCTATTTACAGGCCAGCCCAAGGGGCTTTCAGTAATTTCAGGCAAGCAGAGGTTAGTTATTTGCATATCATCTTCGAAAAACTATAAATAGGACCCAAGGGGTACCTCAGGGGGCACACTTACTTATCTCCCAGTTTTCTAGCACCTTTTGAGGTACCTTTGCCCGGCATTTGGCTAAGGAGGGGAAGCGCTCAGTGACTTTCCGAGTGTGTGGTGGGACCTCCGCGTCGGGCTCTTGGTCTAGTCCTTTGCTTTTTTTTCCTTGGTTGTTTTTTCTTGTAGGAGCGAAGTAGGTGCGCAACTACCCCTTCCCCAAGGGTGAACTCCACCAGAGACTGATATTCGGTTTCAACACTTCTATACTTGGTTTCATCAAAAAGTTTCCCTTTCTTATCCTTGTCCAGAGACATGGCTTAACCCATTGGATTCCTCATAGAGGTTGCGTTCTCCATTTCGAATTTCTTAATTAACTCCTTGGTGAACTTCGTTTTAGAGATGAAAATTCCATCTTCAGATTGTTTCACCTGAAGTCCTTAGAAATACTTCAGCTCTCCCATACTACTCATTTCAAACTTCCCTTGCATAAGTTTTGAAAACTTCTTACAGAGGTTATCATCAGTAGAGCCAAAATTATGTCAGCGACATAGATTTGCACTAGCAAAATCTTGTATTTTATTTCCCTAAGAAATAATGTCTTATCTATCTTTCCCTTGTGAACTTGTTCTCAAGAAGAAAGCTAGATAACGTCTCATACCAAGCTCGATGAGCTTATTTCAAACCATATAAAGCTTTAGATAACAAATAAACATGATCAGGAAAGTTAGAATCAACGAAACCTGGGGGTTGTTCCACATACGCTTCTTCCTTTATGTCACCATTAAGGAAGGCCGACTTCACATCCATCTGATAGATAGTGAAGCCCTTAAGTGCAGGATAGGCTAGGAACAACCTGATTGCCTCTAGTCTTGCCACTGGAGAATATGTCTGTTCGAAGTCGATTCCTTCTTCTTGTCAGTATCCTTTAGCGATGAGTCTGGACTTGTTCTTTATGCTTGTTCCATCTTCATCCATCTTGTTCCTGTAGACCCACTTGGTTCCGATGATGTTCTAACCTTTGGGTCTTGGAACAAGTTTCTAGACTTGGCAATGCTTGAATTGGTTCAATTCTTCTTCCATTGCCATTATCCAAGATGCGCCTGAGTTTGCTTCCTCAAACTTCTTTGGTTCAACCTATGAGAGAAAGCTCAAATATAAATTTTCATTAGTTGTACCTCTACGATTTCTGACACCATACCAGGGATCTCCGATGATTTGATCATTTGAGAGATCCTTCAAGTGTCTGAGCTCTAGGTTCCTTTCATCTAGAGATTCTTCTATCCCTTGAGTGACTTCATTAACTTGGAAGACATCTTCATCATGGCGATCATCTTCTCCAATAGGGGTTGGAGTGGTGATCGTGAAGAACTCTTAATATTTTTCCTTAACTTGCTCATCATAGCTTATTCTTTCAGTCGTGAACCTGCGTCTTCAATGAACACACTAGAAGAACTACTTTACAACAAGCTCGTCTCATCAAATACAACATGAATTGATTCTTCTACAACTAAGGTTTTCATATTGAAAATCCTATATGCCTTACTATGGCTACTATATCCTACGAAAATACCCTTAAAGCTCTTTTCACTAAATTTAGTGGTGTGATATTGGCAATTGTTAAGGACGAAGCATTTTCTATCAAAGATCCTAAAGTATGAAATGGTCGGTTTCTTGCCCTTTAATAGTTCGTAAGGTATCTTATTATGGTTTTCTTTTATGAGTGCTCGATTTTGCACATGGCATGAAGTGTTGACGGCTTCAGCCCAGAAATATTCTGATAGTGAGGCATCACTAAACATGGTCCTACAAGCCTATATGAGAGTTCTATTCCTTCTCTCAACTACTCCGTTCTGTTGAGGAGTACGAGGAGAGGAAAACTCATAAAAGATACCAAGACTTTCACAGAATTTTGTCATGGCCCCAGACTTGAACTCTGTTTCATTGTCACTTCTGATTTTAACAACGGAGCAGCTGTATTCATTTTAGACTTGCTTGACAAAATTCGTAAAGATATCAAAGGAATCTGACTTGTGTTTTAGAAAGAACACCCAAGCAAAGCGAGAGTAATCATCAATAATAACCAATGTATAATCCTTATCTCCCAAACTTCTAATTTGTAGTGGATCGAACAAGTCCATATGAACTAGGTGTAAACACATATTAGAATCTTTGCCAATAATGCTTTTAAAGGTGTCCCTTGTTTGCTTGTCTTTTACACATGCGTGACAAGGTCTATCTTAAACGCACTTGATATTTGGGGCATCTCGTACTAAATTAAGAGAAAATAACTTATTAATAGTTTTGAAATTTATATGTGCTAATCTCTCGTTCTATTGGTCACCAAGCGACGCACTATCTTTTGCCAAAAAGCACAATGGTGTAGAAGAGTCTATGTAAATAAAATTTAAACAAAAGATATTCCTACTACAAGTGCCTGATAAAATCGTATCTAAATTATCAACCGATTTTATCAAACACTTACCTGCATGAAATTCTACGATGTATCCTTTATCGCAGAGTTGGCTTATCTTTATGAGAATGTGTTCTAATCCTTCAACATAAGCCACATCAGAAAAGGATACACTAACATTGGTAATCATACCGTAGCCTTTTGTAATTCCTCTGTTAGAATCTCCAAAGATGACCTTTTGCCCGTTCATGACTGGAGAATAATTCTGGAGAAGGCTTCTAGTCTCGGTCATATGCTGAGAGAATCCGCTGTCAAAATACCAGATGGGATTTTCGGTGGCCTTTGGACATTCCTGTAAAAATAAAATCAAGTTGCCTTAGGAACCCAAACTTGTTTGGATCCTTGGACTCTTGTTAGCATACTCCCCCTACGTATGTTAACATTGTGAGCGATCTTTCTCACATTATTAACTTGAGGATTTTCATAATATCTGGGATTAAACCAACAATCTATGGCGAAGTGACCAACCTTGCCACAACACCAACAATCAAATATGTTGTATCTTTGCCTAATGATCTCCTACTTAACCTTTTGAGGTTGTGGTCTAGCAGGGGCAGTAGATTTGGAAGAAGAAGCTTCATGGTGATGACATTCACATGGATTATTCTCCTTAGTAGGCTTTTCAACAACCGGTTTAACTCTTGGAGCTCTCTTAATGTTGTGACCATGATTATAAGGTCCGCAGCTCTGAAGAGTATTCTCCTCATAAGGTGCCTTGAAGACACTCTCGCCAAAGTTTCGAGGATGAGTCCATCCTTGGTACCTAGACTTGGGCTCTACATGAGTAGGCCTAGCAAAGTGACCATAGGATGAGTCAAGATCAAACTCGTTCGCTGGAAAGATAACCTTCTTGAATGAAGTTTGTTCTTTAGGAGCTTTCCCCTTTTCCTTAGCTAGAGCTTTCTTAGCGGCCTTTTTTATCCTTGTCTTTGTTTCTACTTGAAGATTTACTAGGGATGCCCCATGGCCTAAGCCAACACCTTTTGCCTGAGCAGAGAATTCAGCAACAAGCGAAAGAACTGTCTTGGGCTTGAAAAAACTTTCAACAAGTTTATTTTCAGCTGCAAGTTGTTCTTCCAATTCCTTGATGATTTTCTCCTTCAGATCTAGGTGCTTGAGATCCTTATTATATTCTTCCATTGTATATGGAAGTCCTTTCTGAGTGAGTCCATCATTACAATTTCCTCCCTCATATTTCTCTATTGGATCCCTAGTTTGGATTTGGGCTAAGGTTCACTATTAGGATTTGACCCATCATGTATAGCCTAGGGTCAATTTGTTAGTTCTAAGGTTAGGATAATCTTAATATGTTAGACATCTTATTATCCAGCCTTGAGAATACTTCAGAGATCTAGACTTAGAAGAATTACAGTTCTAGAGAGTTCAGAAAATCAGTTCGAAGTTCTTTGAACTCAACTCGACGAACGTCGATCGCAGATCGACGAACTCAAAGTTCCTTCTCTGAGTTGAGCTTGACGATATTCGAGCTCAGGTCGATGAAATCCCTTCTCTCTCAGTTACTCTGGTCGACGATATTCTACCTCAGTTCAACGAGCTTGGAGCTCAGCTTTGGCAGTTTCCTTCCATACGATTTTTTCTCTTAGCTCAGGTCGATGAAGACGATTTCTCAGCTCGACAAACTTTGAGCTCAGCTTTATAAATATTGAACTCTTACAATACAACGAATTTGATAATATTGTAAATACATGGTTACATAGAATTGAATTAATGAGTGAATATTCTCATATGATTACTCTTAGACTATCTGCTTTTTACCATCCTTAATCCTCCAATGTCACTTTATCCAATTAGTCCTAGTAATGTTAATTTAGAGTAACAACCAATTTTATATATAGGTACGATAATAGAGTGAGAGTGAGTACGCGTACTTGAAAAGACCCTGAGGAATATGACATGAGATGTAGATTTCTCCTATTCTATGATTGATAGGTGCACTTGCATGAGATTAAAATCAATTTAGCTTATACCAATCTACATAGTTTATACTAGAGTAGAAATTATCGCATCAAGTTTATGGCGCCATTGCCGGGGACTCATTTTCAATATTTTGAAAGCTTAAAATCTATTTATCTACCAATTTTTGATTACTAACATATAATTGTAAATTAGTTTATTGCATAATTATATCACTTAATCTCTATTTTATAGTCTGTTAGTCTATGACCAGGGGGAGAAATTCTGGGATAACACAATATCATCCTGACCTGGAATGGATTATTCGCAACACCTCATAAAGTGACTTGAGAAATGATAACATAGATAATTCAAATGGACATTCAGAAGAGGAAACAGTAAACTTAAGAGATCATCGTCCAGATTACATGGCAAATTAGAAAGAGCAAACTATGTCTGACTTTGCTAGTCCTAATATCCAGGGTACTGGATCAAGCATTGTTAGACCACCAATTGACGCTAATAATTTCGAATTAAAGCCTAGCATTATTCAGATGGTTCAAGAGTATGTCCAATATGATGGCCTGCAAGATTAAGATCTCAACACAGACTTAGCTGGATTCTTAGATATATGTGATACATTCAAGATCAATGGCGTTACCAATGATGCCATTCGATTGAGGTTATTTCCATTCTCACTAAGGCACAAGGCGAAGCAGTGGTTAAACTCATTACCTAGAGGGTCGATCACTACATAGGATATGATGGTTGAGAAGTTCTTGATGAAGTATTTTCCACCGGTGAAGACTACAAAGCTAAGGAATGACATTTCTACAAATGCTCAATTAGAATCTGAATCATTGTATGACACATGGGAATGATTCAAGGAACTATTAAGGAAGTGTCCCCATCATGCATTACCTTCCTGGATTCAGATTCAGACCTTTTACAATGGTCTCAATCCAGCCACTAAACAGATGATCGATGCAGCTAGTGGAGTCACCTTGAATAATAAACACCAGAAGCGGCTTAATAGTTGATAGACGACATGACAATGAACAACTATAAATGGACTACTGTAAGACAAAATCCTAATAATCCTTCGGGAATCTATGATATCGATGCAGTCACTGCCTTATCTATTCAAGTGGAGAAGCTTCATCAGAAGATGGATAACCTATTTTTAGCATCACCCTCCATGGTACCTCAATAATGGGACCCTTCATTTAGTGGACTGTCTGGTTGTGAACCTCAAGTGCATGAACAGTTGACTATATGGGCGATAATACCTAACATCCCTTCAACCAAGAAAACAACCCATATAGTTCTACATACAATCCGGGATGGAGGAACCAGCCTAATTTCTCTTGGGGAGGACAAGGAAATCAAGGCAAGCAACCTGTGTTTGGACAACCACAACAACCAGAGCAAAGGAAGCCATCATTAGAAGATGTACTCACCAAGTTCATGCAAACAACTGATGTAGCTTTCCGGAATCAAGAGGTGTCTATTCGAAATTTGGAGAATCAAATAGGTCATCTCACAAGGATGGTATCTGAAAGACAACAAGGAATACTTTCGGGTTATAGCGAAACAAACCCGAAGGAGCATGCAAAACATTCCAATTGAGGAGTGGAAAGGAATTACATGACCAAAGGCTTACAAAGGAAGCACCCAAAGAGGAGTCTAGTGGCAAAGGACAGAACGAGATGAATTCAAATTCAAAGGAGTATCAACCATCAATACCATATCCAACGAAGCTGAACAAGGAGCGCATGGATGCGCAATATGGTAAGTTCTTATCTATGTTTAAACAATTACATGTTAATTTACCTTTTTCTGATGTCATTCAAATGCCGAAGTATGCTAAATTTCTAAAGGACTTGAGTTCAAATAAAAAGAAAATAGAAGAATTATCTTTAGTAACACTTAGTGAAGAATGTTTCTCTATTTTACAGAACAAATTACCATAAAAACATAAGGATCCCAGTTCATTTTCAAATCCATGTTTAATCGGTGATTTACAAGTGAATAAATGATGGCGACGTTACTGATGCGGCCGTTGATCCCCGACATAGAGAGTTCGTGGATTGGGATGGTCGTTGCCGCAAGCTTGAAGATGAGAGTCTACCACGACGTTTCTTCGCCAACGCCGCGACGTTCTTCTCCAACTCCGCTACATATTTTGCACGACGTCTGCCGCTGCCATTTTTAATAAAATATATAATTATAAATTAAATAATAATAATTATATATCTTTATTTCATTATTTATTATTATGTCATATTTTATTATTTCATTTCAAATATGATGGGTGCTTATAACCATCAAGAGTATCTTTTATTTCATGCATGTTTTATTTTATTCATATTGTATGCATTATATGTTAGATTGTTTTCCTATTTTATGAATGGTGGAGATTGAGTGGTATAGCCTAAATAAGGCCTATATTGTTTTCCTATTTCATGTATGGTGGAGATTGAGTGGTGTAAGGCTATATAAAGCCATGCTTGTTGTTGATTTGAATAGTGAAGAATGAAAATAGAAAAACCTAAGAAATTTAAAGTGAATTTTTCCCCCCTCTTGGCAATTTTCGGCCTCCTCTTTCTTCTCCCCTCTCTTGGCCGCCGACCACATCTCCTTCACCTCTCTATCTCGGCCTCCTTTCCTCCTCCCTCCTCCTTCTCCAAGATCGTTTCCGACCACCCTCCTCCTTTTTCCCAAAACCCGAGCAACCTCCTTCTACAAAACTGTCGGCCACCACATCTCTCCCCTAGCCGCCACCCCCCATCATATTGAGAAAATTATTTTCTCATCACCTTTTCTCTCTCTCCCTATATAATTACTGGACTTTTCAAGGAACTCCCTCTTCTAGGGTTTTGCGAAGGAAGACGGCTTGCGTTTTCATCATCCGACGCGGAATCGTGGAGTTGCGTGGGAATAGAATCTACCACCGTCGTGTGCGCATCCTCCACCCATCTCGTGGACGGAATTCTCGTGGGATTTTGGGTAACGATTTCCTATACCATCTCTCGTGTGATTCTTTCTAAACTATTATGAGTTTTGGTGGAAACAGAAGGCTAGTATTTGGTCCTGATTTATATTGAATATTGTGCTTAATTAAAATCTAAATTTTCAAGCCTAAATCATCCGAATATTCTCATGAAAATTGGAACGGGTAAGCAACCCTCGTATTTGGATTATTTTGGACTTAGTTCTAAAATCACTTATTTAGTCCGGATATTCTTGTATTGCTCTTGTGAATGTTTGCGCATAACTTAGTTTGATTTGCTAATTGTCGAATCTAAGAATGCGTAGTTTAATCTGTCGGAACCATGGGCCTGCATCAATTTGGTATCAGAGGGAGCTTCTCGTCAATTTCCTAATTGGCACTCCTCCCCCTCTCAAAATTTAAAATTTCAAATTTCAAATTTCAAATTTCCAGTTTCGAATTTCAAATTTCAAATTTCAAAATTCAAAATTCAAAATTCAAATTTCGAAATTTCAAATTTCAAATTTCAAAATTCAAATTTCAAATTTCGAATCTCAAAATTCAAAATTAAAATTTCAAATTTCAAATTTCAAATTTCAAATTTCGAATTTCAATTTCAAATTTCAAATTTTAAAATTCAAATTTTAAATTTCAAATTTCCAATTTCGAATTTCAAATTTCGAATTTCAAAATTCAAATTTAAAATTTCAAATTTCAAATTTCAAATTTCGAATTTCAAAATTCAAAATTAAAATTTCAAATTTCAAATTTCAAATTTCAAATTTCAATTTCAAATTTCAAATTTTAAAATTCAAAATTTAAATTTCAAATTTCCAATTTCGAATTTCAAATTTCGAATTTCAAAATTCAAATTTAAAAATTCAAATTTCAAATTTCAAATTTCGAATTTCAAAATTCAAAATTAAAATTTCAAATTTCAAATTTCAATTTCAAATTTCAAAATTTAAAATTCAAATTTCAAATTTCAAATTTCAAATTTCCAATTTCCAATTGAAATTCCAAATTTCAAATTTTTCTCCAAATTAAAACAAAAAAAAATATAATAATAATTTTGTGGTCTGCCAATAGCCGGCTAAATTTTATTTTTAGCAATAAAAAAATCAAAATTTTTTTAATAATCTCTTATTTATTTTCAGTAACAAAATCCAAAAAAAAATTTTATTGCCTTAGTTATTAAGCGGGAATAAATCCATCTGTTGTTTTTTATATATGGTCTGATTTATTATTCATTGTCTGTGCACCAGTTCCGGGTGAGTTTTTCTCTCCGGTTCTCGTTATTATGGCCTATGACGTGTATGCTTCCCGTTTAGATTATTGGTATGTTAATCCCATGGCTAAACAAAACCCAGACTTGCCTTCATACCATAGGAATACCAACCATCCCTACGTTTATCCTCCCACTAGAATTGAGGAACCTACTTATGACGGTTTAGGGTATCCCCAAAATTTTAGAGACTGGCTTAAAGGATTAGAAAATTATTTTAGGTGTCATGTATGGGACGACCACCATAAGGTTAACATAGCCCGAGATCGATTAGTAGGTCGAGCCCGCGTGTTTTGGCTAAACGAAGAGCGTCGTGTTGGTAGTTATAAACATGTTTGGCCGGCAATGCGTAGCCTACTCTCGGATCAATTTGATCCCGCCTATCTCCGCACTACTAACACCAAGCCTGTGAGTGAGTATCATTGTGGAACCAGACCTGTAACTATTCATAGGAGTTACGCTATGCCTCAGGTTAGATCATTTCCCCATAATGATAGGACTACACCTAGTGTGCCTAATTCCACTCCTAGGGAAAGTACGCAGCCTAAACCCAATATTTTTGAATCAAAAAATGTTACTACTAGGGTTATGCCTCTATTAGCCTCGATGAATAAGCCCAATGAGATCGTGACTGTTACCTCTGAGGATGCTGATGTTGATATACTATCTCTGGATTTTGAGGATGACCCCGTAGGTGATAGTATTCTGACATGTTCGGTAGTGCCTGATGATTCTGAGGTGTCTGAGTCTGAGGGAATCCCTAGTGATTTAGAAGACGATGTATGGGATGATTACGTACCAATATGTGAGAGTATTGTGAAGCCTATTATTTTCCCTACTAGCGCTGTGACTGTTCACCCTAGTATTGAGAGCCCTCTCCAGGCTATGATTCCCATCGTATTAGAGCCTACGATTACACATGCTGAGATTATATCTGAGTTACCTGAGGAGTCTAACTGTGTGGATGTCCCCATTATTATTGTGGATGAGTTACCATGTGAGGGAAGGGTAATTTTAGACGATTCTGTTGTTGTACACCCGGATTAGAGTACTTTGATGTCGTCACCGTTGGGTGAAATTTCTACTGATTTTAATTTTATTCCGGTCTTGATTTTACCGACCCTTCCCCCTACTTATTTACCCACAGATGTTGACCTTTTAGGACGAGGAACCCGAATACCTAGTTTGAGTTATGGCATCACGCCCATTTTATCTCCTACTTTAACGTTGACGCAACGTGTAGATATTAATATGTTAAGCGCACTAATATTTAGTCTTTTCACCGCACCTCATAGGAATTACTACACGTCATTTTTGCGTGCTCATTTTTCGATGTGTCCGTCTACGGTTCCATACCCTACTATGACTGATTCTGATTCGTCGACAATTGTGCCTCTGGATGTGGTGTCCCATAGATATACTTATATACCACACCCGGTCGCACGCATTTACCCACCGCCTTTTGATGACCCTTATTTATCCACGTTTGTGACTATAGTTGGGTCTCTTGAGTTGTCTCGCTCGCACATCTTTTCACATTCGAGAGCGTCCAATTCTATTGTATGTGATGAGCGGTTCACCTTGGCATGTCTTCGTGCCAAGCGTGAAAATATTAAAATTAAAATTAAGACTACTGTTTTGGAGCCCATGAAATTCTTCCCTGATTTGAAAGCTCTCGTGCCACCTGACTTAACCCCCTTATCCTCCGTATTTGGGTCTAGTCATGTAGCACATGGATTCTCTCCTCATGTGTTTTGGACGTTAGTATATCACCTTAAGTTATGTCGTACACACTTCCACTCCTTTTTGAGACTGTCCAATGCTAGAGCTAGTGATTTGGGTTTAGTCTGGTCAGTCCCTGAGCGGATACCTTCGGTCTCCGTTAATAAAATAATATGTAGGAACGCCGACCCATCCAAAATTATAAAGAACGTTGGATTTTATGCTTTTATTCTAGATTTTTATATAGCACAAAGTGTTTCACTTTATTTCAAGTTTCCAGACTTTTTACTGTACGTCTCTGTTCCACCTGAGTGTATTTCTCCGTCATTTCTTCCTACCACTCAATATTCTTGTGGGTTGGGGAGTGTTAGTACTGTCGTGTCTATTTTCCACATTGACTCCTTGGTTCTTGAACCGGATGCTAAGATTCATGTTTTATTTCTTTTGCTTGACACCCTTTCGAGTTTCCTCGAAAATCTTGTTGTTTCTATGCCTGACAGGTTCGTCGTACCGATGGATGTTCATGCCACTATGACATGGATTGCGGGGCCAGATTTGCCCTATGTTGTTACTGCTTTTGATGGTTCCCCCCTCACTGGCCACTCATCGGAGATGAGTAGTTTTGAGTGGGGGAGGATTGATGGCGACGTTACTGATGCGGCCGTTGATCCCCGACATAGAGAGTTCGTGGATTGGGACGGTCGTTGCCGCAAGCTTGAAGATGAGAGTCTACCACGACGTTTCTTCGCCAACGTCGCGACGTTCTTCTCCAACTCCGCTACATATTTTGCACGACGTCTGCCGCTGCCATTTTTAATAAAATATATAATTATAAATTAAATAATTATAATTATATATATTTATTTCATCATTTATTATTATGTCATATTTTATTATTTCATTTCAAATATGATGGGTGCTTATAACCATCAAGAGTATCTTTTATTTCATGCATGTTTTATTTTATTCATATTGTATGCATTATATGTTAGATTGTTTTCCTATTTTATGAATGGTGGAGATTGAGTGGTGTAGCCTAAATAAGGCCTATATTGTTTTCCTATTTCATGTATGGTGGAGATTGAGTGGTGTAAGGCTATATAAAGCCATGCTTGTTGTTGATTTGAATAGTGAAGAATGAAAAAAGAAAAACCTAAGAAATTCAAAGTGAATTTTTCCCCCCTTTTGGCAATTTTCGGCCTCCTCTTTCTTCTCCCCTCTCTTGGCCGCCGGCCAAATCTCCTTCACCTCTCTATCTCGGCCTCCTTTCCTCCTCCCTCCTCCTTCTCCAAGATCGTTTCCGACCACCCTCCTCCTTTTTCCCAAAACCCGAGCAGCCTCCTTCCACAAAACTGTCGGCCACCACATCTCTCCCCTAGCCGCCACCCCCCATCATATTGAGAAAATTATTTTCTCATCACCTTTTCTCTCTCTCCCTATATAATTACTGGACTTTTCAAGGAACTCCCTCTTATAGGGTTTTGCGAAGGAAGACGGCTTGCGTTTTCATCATCCGGCGCGGAATCGTGGAGTTGCGTGGGAATAGAATCTACCACCGTCGTGTGCGCATCCTCCACCCATCTCGTGGACGGAATTCTCGTGGGATTTTGGGTAACGATTTCCTATACCATCTCTCGTGTGATTCTTTCTAAACTATTGTGAGTTTTGGTGGAAACAGAAGGCTAGTATTTGGTCCTAATTTATATTGAATATTGTGCTTAATTAAAATCTAAATTTTCAAGCCTAAATCATCCGAATATTCTCATGAAAATTGGAACGGGTAAGAAACCCTCGTATTAATTAATTTTTGGGGATTATTTTGGACTTAGTTTTAAAATCACTTATTTAGTCCGGATATTCTTGTATTGCTCTTGTGAATGTTTGCGCGTAACTTAGTTTGATTTGCTAATTGTCGAATCTAAGAACGCGTAGTTTAATCCGTCGAAACCATGGGCCTGCATCAATAAAGCTTTAGCGGACTTAGGAGTTAGTATAAACTTAATGCCTTATAAACTATATTTGGAACTAGGTCAAGGATAACTTAGCCCTACTAGATTGAGTATTCAATTAGAAGATCATTCGGTTAAGTATCCTAGAGGAATAGTAGAGGATGTATTGGTTAAGGTAGATAAGTTTATATTCCCCGCCAATTTTGTTATTTTAGATATGGACAAAAATGTACAAGTGCCACTCATACTAGGTCATCTATTCTTAGTTACATCTAGAGCTCTTATCGACATTTTTGATGGTAAATTAGTTTTGCGAGTAGGGGAAGATGAAGTTACTTTTCAAATCAACAATACAATGAAGCAATCTTTGGATAATGATTATTGTTGTTATTTTTGTCATGGTGTTGATAATATTATGACTTCTATGAATTCTGAATTATATTATAGAGATCCTTTAGAGATTTGCATCACTAACAGTTACCTAGAAGAAGGCAAAAATCAAGATATTGTTGAACATTTATATTATCTATATAATTCTGTTTTGATGAATAGAAAGATTGAGTATAGTTTGATTACACAAGGAGATCTTGAAGTTCTTAAGAATAATACTAAGGATCCACCGATAGTAGAACTTAACAAATTACTATATCATCTTGAGTATGCATTATTAGGATCTAATTCTACTTAACCAATTTTTTTTTCTTCAAATCTTTCTGAAACTGAAAAACAAAAGTTAATAACTGTGCTAAAGAAGTATAAAGGTGCTATAGCATGAAAAATAACTGATATAAAAGGTATCAACCCTGGTTTTTGCACCCACAAGATCCTTTTGGAAGAAAACTATAAGCCTTCTATTCAACCGCAACGTAGGATAAATCCAAATATGAAAGAGGTAGTGAAAGCTGAGATTGTTAAGTTGTTAGATGCTGGAATGATATACCCTATTTAGGATAGTTCATAGGTCAGTCTTGTACAAGTCGTTCCTAAGAAGGGTGGTTTAACAGTAGTAGCAAATGATAAGAATGAATTGATTCCAACGTGAATAGTAACAGGTTGGCGTGTCTGTATTGATTATCAGAAGTTAAATGATGCTACTAGGAAAGACCATTTCACTCTACCATTTATTGATCAAATATTAGAACGATTATCAGGCCATTCTTATTATTCTTTTCTAGATGGATTATCTGGATATTTTCAAATCTCTATAGCACCAGAAGACTAGGAGAAAACAGCATTCACTTACCCATTTGGTACCTTTGCCTATAAACATATGCCATTTGGTATATGTAATGCACCCACCACTTTCCAAAGGTTCATGTTAGCTATATTTAATGAGTATGTTGAAGATATTATGGAAGCCTTTATGGATGATTTTTCTGTGTTTGGTGATTCTTTTGATTTTTGTTTGAGAAATTTAGAAAAGGTTTTGAGGAGTGTGAGGAAACAAATCTAGTACTTAGTTGGGAGAAGTGATATTTTATGATACAAGAAGGGTTAGTACTTGGCGATAAGATCTCAAGCCAAGGATTTCAAGTTGATAAAGCGAAGATTGGAACCATAGAAAAGTTGCCACCACCAACCTCGGTTAAGGCAGTGAGAAGCTTTTTAGGTCATGCTAGATTCTATCGCCGGTTCATTAAAGACTTCTCTAAAATAACTAAACCACTTACTAGGCTTTTAGAGAAAGACACACCTTTTATTTTTGATCAAGAGTGTCTGCAAGCCTTTGAGTTTTTGAAATAAAGATTAATTAATTCTTCTATTATGATCGGACCTGATTTTGCACAACCTTTCGAGATCATGTGTGACGCTAGTAGTTTTGCGGTAGGGGCTGTTTTAGGACAATATCGAAACAAACACTTTCACCCTATATATTATGCTAGCAAAACACTTAATAATGCACAGGAGAATTATACAACTACGAAAAAAGAACTCCTAACAGTGGTATTTGCCTTCGATAAATTTAGATCCTATTTAACATTGTCTAAGGTAGTAGTTTACACAGATCACTCTGCCCTAAGATATTTACTTGCCAAAGCAGAAGCAAAACCTCGTTTAATCCGTTGGGTTCTTTTATTGCATGAATTTGATTTGGAAATTAGTGATAAATGAGGAGCAGAAAACTCAGCGATAGATTATCTCTCATGTTTAGAAAATCCACTACGAATAATATTAGATGAGTCTGAGATTAGTGATACATTTCTGGAGGAATCGCTGTTTGCATTATCTACAAATATAAATACTGATTATCCGTGGTTTGCCGACTATACAAACTATATAGTTGCTAAGGGCCTTCCAAAAGATTTTTCATATCAGTAGAAAAAGAAATTTTTCTCTAACTTGAAATATTACATTTGGGAGGACCCCTATTTTTTTCAGATATGTGCAGATTCCATCATATGTAGATGTGTATCAGCAGAGGAGGGATGGAAAATCTTAGAGCAGTCTCATTCAGGCCCTACAGGTGGTCATTTTGGAGCAAACCGCTCAGCTAAAAAGGTTCTTAATTCCGATTTTTTGGCCCCTTCTATTCAGGGATTCCCAAAGGTATGTACTTTCATGTAATTCTTGTCAAAAATCAGGTAATATCTCTAAATTACATGAAATGCCACAAAAGTTTATTCTTGAATGTGAAGTGTTTGATGTGTGGGGGATTGACTTTATGGGACCATTTCCAATTTCTTATGGTAATAAATATATTTTGGTAGCTGTAGATTATGTATCGAAGTGGGTAGAGGCGCAAGCTTTCCCTACTAATGATAGTAGAGTAGTAATTCAATTTCTGAAATCCTTATTTGCACGATTTGGCACACTACGTGCACTTATTAGCGATAAGGGTACACATTTTTACAATCTATAGTTAGATAAAGTCTTACAAAGATATGGGGTTACACTTAGGATAGACACTCCTTATCATCCACAAACTAGTGGTCAGGTTGATGTTTTAAATAGAGAAATTAAGAGAATCATAGAAAAATCTATAGAAGGGAATATGAAACAATGGTCTAAAACTAAACGATTGTTTGTGGGCATATATGACTGCCTACAAAACACCCATATGGACCACTCCCTTTAGACTATTCTATGGTAAATCATGTCACCTACCTATAGAATTAGAACATAAATCGTATTGGGCAATACGCTCTTTGAATTTGGACACCAATTATATAAGGGAGAAAGGTAAACTTCAACTTAATGAATTAGATGAGTGGAGAACCATGGCTTATGAAAATTCTCGGATATATAAGGAGAAGACTAAATTGTTCCCTGATCGTCACCATCAAAAACCTAAGACATTCCAAAAAGGTGACCACATCCTCCTTTACAATTCCCGTCTTAGTTTATTCCTAGGGAAGTTAAGGTCTAAGTAGTCCGGACCTTTCCAAGTCAAAGAGGTTTTTCCCTATGGAACCATTGAACTAACCCACCCTGAGAAGGGAGATTTTAAAGTCAACGGGCACTGATTAAAACTTTATTATGGAGAGTTTCCTCAAGATTTCACTCGCCAAGAATCATGCCTCCGATTAGACATGGATTAAGTGTAATTTAGTAAATTTTCTAATTTTTTATTATCTTTGGTTAAATTTTAGTTAAATTTTAGTATAAAAACCTTATAAAATCTCTTAGAAAGTAATTCTATTTCAAAGGAGTAAATGGGTTTGCACTCGCCCGTGTGCCAAGCCGCGTTCATGAAAAAAATTTAACCCAGCCGTGTTCAATTTAAAACCAGAGTAGGAATTATTTTCCCGAGCACCACACGGGTGGACACCCACCAGTGTGCTTTGTCGTGTCGTATTAGCTCCATTTCTCTCGTACTCATCCCGAGCACCACATGGGTAGGCACATACCCGTGTGTGTGCAGCCGTGTTAAATCGCCTCGAGCACCATATAGATCATTAGCCAGCCATGCACGCACCCGTGGGTAGGGTAATGTGTTTGACGATGCAATGTTCCCGAGTAGGATAGGGGTCCACACACGTGCGTGTTGTGGACCATGTTCGCCTAGCATGCTGCTTCCCCATCAGTTTGACCACACGTCATTTCGAGACTCGTTTATTTAGCGGTTATTGATTAGTGAACACAGGTCCACACATGCCCATGTCGCAACCAGTGCTCGAAACATTATATAAGGAAGTGTGTGCTGCCGGTAGTCATCTTCCTCCTCTCCAATCCCTGGTTAAAACCCTAGTTTCTAGCACCCCTTTACACCACGAACTAAGTTGGGAATTTATGCCTTCAAACTCCGTGGATTCATCTCCTCTAATCTCGATCTATATTCCTAGGTAAAATTTCTATCATTTTATTATTTTTCAATTCCTATTTTTTTCATCTCCCTTCTCATTCTCATTTATTCTCTTATAATTCTTCTCTTTCTCATTCTTCTAAATTTCATATCCCATCTCATTCCTCTTCATTTTCTTCTTTCCCCAAGAAATCTTTATTCATTTATTCTTCCCTTTCTTAACACATTGCTTTTTCTTTTTCTTTTATGTCCATTGAAAATAGATTTGTTTCAAAAATCTAATTAATTTTAATCGTTCAACTTATCTACAGATCATGTCGATGAGACGATCGCAAGGGGGACGCCGTCATCATCTAAATCTCATAGCATTATCTACAGAAGGGTGAGACATGCTACGCACTTAGAGTTTACGGATCCGACACACGTTAATCATTTTAATCGCCTCCAATCCGAGAAATTTCAGGATATTCGTACTATCGATTGGATCATTTTAGAGGAGATCCATTTGTCTTACGAACTATGAGAGTTAGTTTCTGTAGGAGGGTGGGCACAATTTTTTAATATTGATGAGTTGGGGTTTAAGGAACTTACGTTAGAGTTTATGTCAGCTTTCTACCTCAATCTCAGGTCGGCCTTCATGAGACGACCAACATGCAGGAAGGGATTAATTTGTTTCGAGTCACAGGCACCACCTATATTTTTTCTCTTATCCAGTTCACCCAGTATTTAGGGGTGTATGAGGACTCTTTCCTCTATAGTGCTACATATTCTGACCTTCACCTTGATCCCCCCTCTCATGACCATGCTGCAAATATCTGGTCTCAGCTTGCTTTCAATCTGTCCCCATATGAGGCCAAGAGGTCTAAGGCCTCTAAGTTGCGTTATCCCGCTCTTCATTACATCCATCATCTATTGATTCATACTTTGAGTGGCCGGGGTGAAAGCTCTGGTGTAGTGAGTAGACAGGATATTATTTACCTCTATAGCATGTCTTCGCGATACCGCATTCACTTGGGATATATGTTAGCATATTTCATTCTTCATCAGTCCGACAATTCCCGTATTGGGTCTATCTGTGTAGCACCCTACATCATACGCATGGCAAAGAATATGAATATCTTTGATTCCCTTTCCTCGATGATAATAGTAGCAAGGATAGTTCCTATCACTATGGCTAGTCTTCTATCACTTGGCCTCGTCACTACAAGTGAAGGTCAGGGTGGACTTGTTTATTCTATTATGAGGCGCAGACCTTAGCTTGCTTCTGATTCCGACGATGACGACCAAGACCTCGACGAGCCTCTGATTCCTCCATCCCAGGCTACTTATCATATTGGAGAGTCTTCTACCCATCCTCCTCAATCACGCTCTCAATATGTAGGATCAAGCACATACCCAACTATTCCAAAAGCCCAGACTATTGGAAAGGGAGCTACTTAATTTATTAAATAAATAGCAAAGCGCCACGGGTCAAGTGAAGGAACGTCGGACCCAACAATCCCCCATGGCATCCAGCACAACCCGTCGGCTTAGAGGTGGGGTTACCACATTGCCCACACGGCTCAGAGGTGGGGTTAACACATGTCCACGGTTGTGTGACCCACCAGACCCACACATGTAGAAGGTAAAAATTGGGATTTAATAGCGTCCCCCGGTCTTGAACCCGTGACCTCCTCTGATACCAAATGTAGGATCAAGTGCATACCCAACTGTTCCAAAAGGCTTGAATGTTGGAAAGGGCGCTACTTAATTTCTTAAAGAAGTAGCAGAGCGCCACGAGTCAAGTGAAGGAACGTTGGACCCAACACAGTATTCACGTGATTTCTATCACCTTTATGAGACCATGATCTCACCATACTTACAGTGTATATAGGAATCACAGTACCAGACAGAGGCCGTTGTAGCTCAGATCAGGGATCACTTGAAGATCTATCATCCATGACCGACAGCTCCCTACTCCCCTCACCTCCCCGACGATCCTTCAGATCCTTCCGACCTAGTAGTTTATTTTTGATTTCTCTATTGTATCTTATAATTGGATATATATCATCAGATATTATATGCTATCACTTTTGCTCCTTTTGTACTTCTTATGCTCTTCTATTTTATTGATACTCAGTTCTTTACATATTATTCTATTTGCTTTATAAGTTCTTTACGTTGCATTAAGGACACTGCAAATTTTAAGTTTAGGGGTGGATATTCTTAAATTCTAATATTTAACTACTGGACATGATTACAATTTGTTAAGAAAAAGGCCAAAATAAAAAAAATTCTAATATTTTTTAACTCAATATTCTTAAACCCCCCTAATAAAATTATTTTTACTTCTTTTTAAGCTTTCATTAATTCTCTCACTTGGGATTATAACAAGTGAATTTGCTTTGGGAAGCTGATTAAAATGAATTAAAGTAAACTCATTGAGTGTACAAATTTGTTGTTAGTAATTATGTATAGAAATTCATTAGCTTAATTTTCTCTATATAACTTATTTTTAAGATTAGTTCTTTATATTATTAACTAACAATCACTCTATTTTAGAAAATATAATTATCTATAATAAAGCGAGTCGAAGAGTGTAACATTTTGATTGTTTTATTTTAGGGTATCAAAATGAAGAATGCTCTTTATTGGTGCCTAGAACTTGCCCCTAGCGATCCTCAAAACATTAGCATAAGTTAATTAGTTAGGGAGGAAATGACTTAGGCCTCCCAATGGATAGCTTGAGCCTTGCAAGCCCAAAACCCTAAACATTATACCCTTGCACACCCAATTTTGACCTAATCTCTTTTTCTTTTTATAAACCACTACTAAAATTCACCAAGGCCAAAAATCCTTACCTATTAGCATATCTATCATTGAGTTTACACCTTTTGTTATGTGAATTACAAATTTTAAACAGATGGTTTAAAGCTCTTTGATAAGCTATTTCTTCAATCCTTTGAATTACAAATTTTAAACAGATGGTTTCCACCTATAATATTTTATCCTAAGCCAAAAAGTTACATCCTAATACAAGTCCTAAGGATCCAACCTTGATAATCCTAACTAGTGTCGTAGAGAGGGTGTGAAAAGGCAAGCTTATGGCTATCAATATTGATACTTATAAGTTTTGAAACACTAATACCTACCTTATTAAGATTGTTATTTTCTCCTCACATTTGTTATGGATGATTGTAATTTTATTTCTACTAAAGTGTGAAAGATAGTTAAGAGATATATGGGAGGAATTTTAAGATAAATTAATATTTAGAAAAGTCTGCTATACTATTTTCTATTCAATTACAACATCAAATTTCTTTTAGAATTCATAGCAACTAGCTTGCGGAAGAAAAATTAATTATTGGTAATCCAAATGCTTGAATTAGTTTGCTTAGGGACAAGCAAACACTTAAGTCTGGGGGTATTTGATGAGTACAATTATATAAGTCCTTTTTACTATCATATTTGTAATCATGTCCACTATTATCTACCTCCATTCGTTATAATTGCATGAAAATAGTTAAGAATTTGAAATATCATGAATAGAAGAGAACAATATAAATTTTCCTTTATTTCCTTTATTAAGTTAATTATTTATTTATTCATTAATCTTCTTAATGCATGTATTGCAAGTTCTTGGAACTAAAAGTCTTTGAGCAAACAGAGGTGTTTACTGATCCAACATGACTGATGGAAAAGGTCTTGGATTCGGCGCACACGGGTAGGGACACTCTCATGTCACTACCCATGTCCTTCTCTGAAAAGATCACAAATCTTGGGAAAAAAAGGCGTAATAATTTACAAGAGCACCACACGAGAAGGGACACGCCCGTGTCACTACCCGTGTCCTTATCGGGAAGAATCAAAGGTCTATTGCCAAACCAACCAGTGTGTGGAGCCATGAAGAACACACGTCCGTGTTACTAGCCATGTCAAATGACACGGCTCACGACCAGGCGCACCTTTTCATACCAAACCGCCTAGACGCACCATTTCATACCCTACATGGCCTGTGACACGGCCTGTGTTGGAACCCGTGTTAAACCTCTGTTTGCAAGAAGACTATAAAAACCTACACAATAAATAAAAAGGGGAGTTTTGGATTCAATGACTTGGAGAATTTCTTTAGGATGAAAGTAGATCACTCAAGCGAAGGGGAAGTCGAAGGAGATAATCTGTATGGTTTTAATTTTTATGTATCTCTTTTAATTTCCCCCTTCTTTTAGTACATCTAAACTTTATTTTACATTTTGCATGAGACTTGTTTTCAGAACCAATTCAGTAATCATGTATGTTGGTTTTCATTTTGTATTTGTGGTATTTTATTCGTATGTGTGGTTTCAAACAAAGAGTTTGATCATAGATTTGAAGTTAGTATTTGTTTTATATGAATCCCAAACTTCTAGATTGAGAAATTTGATGGTTGTGATGATGGTTTATAATTTCATTCTCTGGTGTTCTTTCTCTTTGTATTTCTAAATTAATGATCGAGAGATAAGATGTTTGGATAATGACAATACGGATAATGAGATTCAAGGTATCTTAGAGATAGGATTTCATGAATTTATGTATTAGACAGGGTTACTTTATATTAATGAAAATTTGAGTGTTGTGAATTATTCGGGAGAAATTTTACTCAACTTAAGTTTAGGTATTGAATTGCTTGAGAGAGAATTCGATAAAGATTGAACTCTTACAATACAATGAATTTGATAATATTGTTAATACGTGGTTATATAGAATTGAATTAATGAGTGAATATACTCATGTGATTACTCTTAGACTATCTGCTTTTTACCATCCTTAATCCTCCAATGTCACTTTATCCAATTAGTCGTAGTAATGTTAATTTAGAGTAACAACCAATTTTAAATATAGGTACGATAATAGAGTGAGAGTGAGTATGAGTACTTGAAAAGACCCTAAGGAATACGACATGAGATGTAGATTTCTCCTATACAATGATTGATAGGTACACTTGTCTGAGATTAAAATCAATTTAGCTTATACCTATCTACATAGTTTATACTAGAGAAGAAATTATCGCATCAGTGATCTGATTGACGTCCTAGTAGCCAAAAGACTCATGGATAATTTAGATCTCTCAGAAATAAAGAATGTATTATATTTTTTGAGAAAAGAAAATATAATCATTTTGGTTTTTTTGGATTAATCTTTTATGTGATTTTTATTTATTTCAAATTTGAAGAGTTATTGTTTGAAATATTTTAAAATTAGACGATAGTTGTCTCTAGCGAGTGACTATCATACTTTTCAATCCTCCAATCAAAATGGAATTTTAAAGGTAAGACCGCAACTTTTATAATTGGATTCCCAAGAACCCCTTATCAAGTGCTTTGGTTTTTAAGCTTGATTTTTCTCCTAAGTAGTCTTTATTTACAAACTTTTATTTTTCTAAATCCAACTTTTTATTCGATAAATTAATAGGAATTTGGCTTGAGAAACATTTTTGATAGGCCCTGAGCATATATGATATATTTCTATATTATATTTCGATAGGAATACTTCCCTACACAGGGATATTTGTTTGGATAATTTTTAAAACGAAAAATCCTTATCATATGTTATAGAAGTGATGCTTAAGGATCATCTAGATGTTTGGCATTACGATTATGGTGTGAATTTCATGGGATCTGTGAAGTTCCCTAGTGTGATACAACAAATGCTAGTAGTATCTCTATGATATATCTATAAGGGTGGTTGTAATAGATTGATGATTGAAAAGAGTTCCAGTTATGGGTCTGCGTACTTCTGTTGCTACTAAGATGGTCATGAGTCTATACATACATGAACATTATTGGGGCACTGTCTTGTAAGTTATAATATAAGGTATTGTTCATGAGTCTGTATATGTGCGATGTCATTAAGACAGTCATACGTCTTTACATGCACATATAGTATAGGTGCACCAATTTATGATTTCAAAATTTTGATTCATTTGTGATGATGTATAAGAATCATATATGCGGGCTAGAAAACTTATTGGTGATGTAAGTAGATACCTAGTTACATTCATAATCCCATATAATGATAGGCCCACATTTTATTTATACAACACCTAGAGATATGATTAATCTCGTGACACACTAGAATATGTCTTCTTTCATATATACGATGTTAGCTTCTCTATTTTTGTATATTGCGAAGTGTTGGCCTACATGATGATGTGGTTCTACAAATGATATCAAGTGTAAAGATTATACTTCATAGATCAGAACAAGTATTGCTAGGAAAAAACAACAAGACTTAGAATTTATGTTTTTATTCGACATAACGTTGAACAGAAGCCGACGAAATGTTAAATTCTATTCAGTGCAATGTCTAGAGTTGGTGGTTATGAAGAGTTTTATATCAATTCAACACAATGTTGATACCATTCAACGCATGTGTTGATTATGATATTTTCATATATGTCAAAAAGAAATTGACGTTATGTCGACTAAAGGAATATTTATGCCCAAATTTCTTGGCATATAATCTAGTTAGACTTCATATTATTCTCCAAACTTTTCATCTTCCCCACTCTATTTTATTTCTACTCTTTCTCTCCATTCTTCCTTATAATCCTTGCAAATTCCCAAATGGCAACCAAGACAAACTCTAGTTATAGTGTTGACCTAGATTCATTCACTGCTATAGCAGGTTCATTTAAATGAGTATTGCAATTATTTACATAAGTCAGTTTAAACAAGTTGATTACTACAAGATATTTATTATATTCTGTAGAATTAACTGAGTTCATTACTTTGTTTACAATTGTTGAAGATGGAACAATGATCGAGCAGATAAAAAATCAGAGGTTTGTATACCTGCGGAACTAATCCAGAAAACATTTGGTTTGCCTTTAGGATAATGAGAAGCGGAACTAACTGATGAAGAAATTAAGGAAGCTCTGGTAAAGATGAATTTCTCTAAAGATAACTAATTTGAAAAAAGAAAGACTTTTCAGAAGAATATGAGATTCTTGCTGATATAATGGGAAAGGTGCTGATGTGCAAAATATCAGCACATGATGTTGTTCCCAAAGCCGAACTGCATCTAATGGGAGTTCTGGTTATGGGAAAGAAGATTAATTGAAGGGTATTTTGAACTTTATAGGTCATAAGTATAGTCATAAGTACAATGCATATATGACCTTTATTAGTTAGATACTAAAACAACATTACCCTACACTATACAAATCAAAAGGAATATATATACCTCCGGGTAAAAGACTTATTATAGCTTTATTTTTCAAAGAAACCAGACAAATACTTAAGCCAGGTTCAAAGAAGGATTCTTCTTCCCCATCCACACTATTGCTAGATGAATTAGTCTTACCAACAAAAATATCACTACCTGATACTTCTCATGAAACAATCATTCCAACAAATATAATAGAGTTTCCATCACAAGATTTACCTCAAGAGTCCATTTTAAATCAAACTATCAATACTGAACTACCAGACACAGACATACAACACCATAATGATCAGAATTCTACTAAACACAGTCATGCTGCATTTTTTTCATCTGAGAAATTTTATATTAACAAAGTTATTCTTCAAGCTATATAATAGACAACTACTTCACTAACTTCCTTTATAGATGAGAATGCCTTAGGTTGCAAATCATCAGTTTAAAGTATGATTAATCAAACTTCTGGGGTACAAAATTTTGTAAGAAATATTTAGAATAAACTAGTTTCCACAGAAGTAATAAGATCTTTCTTAACCTCCTTGGCTCATGAGGTTTAGAAGGGGAGATGTTTGAGGAATAATACTATATAGAACCATTCGAAGAAGATGAATCTCTTCTTAGTGAAGATCAAATAGTTCTATTAAGCAGAAAAAAAGATGAACAAATAATTGAAAATCAAGTTATTCAGAGGGAGACAGAACAGAACAATGATCAACCTATTCAAGATTCTGAAGTATGAGTTCAGGGGTAGGTAGTGAAGAGAATTTAGCAGATATACTCTTAATAGCCAGAAAAGTAGTGGATGTTGTTGAGTCGGCTCAAGGGGTGTGTCAAGATTCTTCTAGTAAAAAGATAAATCAGGATGTATAGGTATTTACCAGGAAAAGGAAAAAAACTTTCTTAGAACAAGTATTTTCTGAAGGTATATTTTTGTTAACTATGTTGGCATTTTTATATATTCAGATGCCTCTTATATATAACTTTGATGATTCTTGTCTGTGATAAGTACATGTTTAGTCATAATTTTGTATTCTTATTGCTGTATATTTGTAAAATCACTTTGGAAGTTTTGTAAAATTTGTTAAGTTAAATAGGGGAAGATTGTTGGGAAAAACTCTTAGGATTTATCTTAACAAATAATTTTTAGTGATTTTACATCCTAGGTTTATTACCACTTGTACAACCCCATATTCGACAAGTAGTGGTTGACAGGAGCCAGATCAGATAATGTCTAGCAGTCCGGCTCGCCCAAGAGGGGTAGATAATTTGAAGGGCGAGTTAAGTGGATCGCCTGGCACTCGCCCTAGGGGCTCGATAAGCATCGAACGAGTGGAGCAAGTTGGCTCGCACTCGCCCCGGGGGGCTCGATGAGCAGCAGGCGAGTGGGGTAGGTTGGGCATGCACTCGCCTAGGGATGGGAAGAGGTGGCGAGTTCCAGCTCCATCTCGCACTCGCCGCCCCCAGCGAGTGGAGGTTCCAAAGGGCCACTCTCCCAGTCTCTTGTGATGTGTTTTTATAATTTTGCCCCCACTGTCCTGCTTATAGCTTTCCAGAACAGCGAAGTTATGCTATTGGCAGGCCAAATATGACTGTATATAGCTATTTGGAATAGCGAAGGTTCTTTATTTGTTGACCGTTTTCAGAAAACTATAAATAGACCCAAGGGGGTACCTCAGAAGGCATGCTTACTTGTGCCCCGGTCTTCTTGCGGTTTTTGAGGAATCCTTAGCTCAGCATCTGGCTAAGGAGGGGAAGCACTATAAGATCTTTCGGGTGTGTGGTGGGACCTCCACACCGAGCCCTTGGGTCTGTCCCCTATTCTTTTTCCTTATTCGTTTGGCTTGCGAGAGAGAAGTAAGTGTGCGATCACCCCTTACCCAAGGGTGAACTCCATAGGGACCGAGTTTTCGGTTTCAACATTTTTGGTGCGGTGAGCATGGAGAGTGGTCAACACACAAAATATTCAGCAAGATCGATGACTGGAGGAGAATGACAAGGTTCAGACAGGACAAACTCGCCACCCCCACCCCCTCTCTCTACGATGGAGATGTTTGAGGAATTCAGGTAGGAGGTGCTTGGCCTCGTCAGGTTCTCACTTGACGGGCGTGTCAAGTGCTCGATGCCAGCTATCCCAGTCGCCACCTACCCGGCTCTAGGCGAGGATGCTTCGGCCTGGCATACTACGAAGGAGGTTGCAGAGGAAGGGAGGGATCGCGATTTCTCTGTGTGAGGGCTCTTCCCCCGCTCGGCGAGTGGAGGCCAAGTTGGAGAGATGGGGTTGGAGACTCTCCGACTCGCCCAGTAGGGGGAGGCTGCCCCTTCAGCTATTTGGTTTCTTCTGACCCAGTTCTGTAGGGGTTCAGGGAGCCGGAGATGTCCAACTACACCGTTAAGGATGACCCGGTCCAGCGCATCCAATGGTTTGAGGATGTGGTTTTGATAAGGCAAATGTCAGATGCCTTAAAGTTTAGACTCTTTGCCATCACCCAGAAAGAGAAGGAAAGGGAGTGGTTCCACCAGCAACCAGCCAATTCTATCTACTACTTTGAGGACCTACACCGGGGATTTATGTTGAGATTTACCACTTCCAAAAAGAGGAAGAAGGATTCGGAATCCCCATTCCACATCAAGTAGTGGGTGAATGAGACGTTGGGGAGTTACGTGGACAGGTTTCAAGAAGAGGTCACCCAGGTCCAGGAGATGTCAAGGCACACCCTGATGATGGCCTTCACCTTGGGGCTACAGTAAGGTTTATTCAGGATGGAACTGAAGAGGGTGTCACCTCTCTCATATGAGGAGCAGATGGAGAGGGTAACAAGGGAAGTCGACGGGGAGGCATCAAACCTAGAGTTAAAAAAGAAGTTGGCCAGGTGGGCCACGGAGGAGGAGAAGGTGCCAGGAGGTGGCCAAGGTCAAGTGGTGAGGAGAGTCGAACCCCGGTAGAGGGAGCAGTAGCCGCACCAGCAGCCCAGATGGGGGAATCAAGAGCCGAACAACTAGCTCAGCTTGAGGCAGCCAAAGTGGCAAGACTAAGGTCGGCGGAGAGGTTTCTATAGAGGAGACAATCACTAGGGGGACCATGGGCAGTTCCACCCTCTAGGATAGAGGCAGGGCCAGTGGCCTCCTCTCCTTGATCCATATCAGGCTATGACAATAGCCATGCAAAGTAGGAGGGGTCAGCAGAGGAGGAGGAGGGAAGTCAGGGTGGAGTTACCCTATTATAACTTCCACTATGAGGAGGGGAATGCTACGGCCACGTGCCCGGAGTTCCTTGAGGTTAGAGGAAATAGGGAGCAGCAGTGGGACCGCCGGGAGGTGCAAATCGAGGAATTCCTGCCTCCAGTAGAGGAGGATAGGTGTGAGGACCGGGTTTAAGTTGAGTACCGAGGCAAGATCAGAGTGATCCACGGGGGGGGGGGGGGGGGGTAGTTGAGGCTTCCTGGAAGACAAGCCTCCTCACCTTGTACCAAAGGAGCGTTGGCTATACATCCCAAACCCCACCAACGGAGGATAAGTTCGCCTTCTCTAGGAGTGATATGCCAGATCATGAGGATCGCTTCTGCGATGTGCTGGTAATCAAGACCATGGTCAAAGTGCTTATTTTCTCCAGGATCCTCATTGACAACAAGAGTTCGGTCAATGTCGTCTTCAAAAATGCATTTGATGCGATGAAAGGGGATTCCAAGAGGGTGTTTGCCTCGGACGGGCCTTTGCTTGGGTTCTTCTGGGGGAGGAAGGAGGTTGAAGGAGGAGTGGAGCTCCATGTCACTCGGGGGGGGGGGGGGGGGGGTAGTCTCGAAACTATAGGTTCGTCATCGTGGATGCCCCCAGCAGCTATAAAGATATCTTCGGATAGCCTCTCATCAATGCCTTTCATTGCATCCCCTCGTCCTTCCACCAGTGATTGAAGCTCAACGTTAGGGGATCCAGGTCCGAGTCCGGGGAGACCCCAAGGTGGAAGAGAATCGCGCCCAGGTGGGGGTGGTAGAGGATATCTAGGAGGAGCCGGCCGAGGAAATGGCCTTGGAGGAGAATAAGGGAGTCCTTATCCAAGGAGAGGAGGACATTGCAGAGTGGGTGGAGCAGTCTCGTCTTGAGGATACAGAAGAGGTGGTGAAGATGGAAGTTCTCACCCTTGGAGGCAAGGTGGAGAAGGTTCGCATCAGTAGGGGGCTGACCTTGGTGGACCAGGAGAGGATGTTGTCATGCATCAAGAAGAATGTGGACATCTTCACTTTGAGCGCGACAGAGATGTCGGGGATCGATATGGTCGTTGCCTGCAACTGCCTCAATCTGGATCCAGAAGCCCGCCCCATTTAGCAGAAGAAGAGGTCCACGATGGACAAGCTAGTTGAGCCCATCAGGGAGGAGGTGGCCAAGCTCCGAAAGGGTTGCTTTGTATCTGAAATCCATTACCCCGCCTGGGTCTCCAATCTTGTAATGGTAAAAAAAAGGAGTGACCGGTGGATAATGTGTGTAGATTTCTCTTTGCTAAATAAATCGTGCCCTAAAGATTGTTACCCCTTGCCTCGAATCGACGCGCTAGTTGACTCAGCCGTTGATTTTTTTATAATGAGTTTTTTAGATGCTTTTTCAGGTTATCATCAGATCAGGATGCACCCCCCAATATAAAAGATGTCTCCTTCATCACTGGGGATGGGTGCTACTATTACAAGATGATGCCTTTTAGGCTGAAGAATGTAGAGGCCATGTACCAAAACATGTTTTATTAGGTCTTCCAGGAGCAAAAGGGAAGGAACCTGGAGGTATATATAGATGATCTGATGATCAAAAGTTGAGAGGTGGACTCTTACCCCAGGATCTGGAGGAGACCTTTGGCACCCTCCAAAGATACAAGATGAGGTTGAACCCCTTAAAGTGTGTCTTTGGGGCCAGTAGGGGCAAGTTTCTAGGCCACCTTCTCACCCCAACAGGGGTGGAGCTTAATCCTGACAAGGTCAAGTTGATCAATGAATTGGGGTCGTGCAGGAATGCTAAGGAGGTCAAGCGACTGACAGGAAAGATGGTAGGGCTAAGCAGTTTCCTTTCCTAAGCTGGAGAGAAGTGCTCTCCCTTCTTCAAAGCATTGAGGGGAGGCAAGAAGTTTGAATGGACTAAGGAATGCGAGGAGGCATTCCAGTCCTTAAAGAGGCAGTTAACTCAGGACCCATGCTCCAAGGGCCAAAGGAGGGAGGATCTATCTTTATATCTCAGGGTTGGAGCACATTCTTTGAGCTCTGTCCTGGTTCGGGAAGAGGGGAATAATAAGATTCCCATATACTATGTAAGTCGGGTCCTGAGTAAGGAAGAGCTCCGTTATCCCATCTTGAGAAGTTAGCCTTTGCTCTGGTTATCTTGGCCCGGAGGCTCCGACCATACTTCCAAGCACACTCCATCCAGGTAGTGACAGACCTCCCCCTCCGCAACATCTTCGAGGGGGTGGAGCATTCGGCAGAGTGGAAAAATAGTCAGTATAATTGAGTGAGTTTTATATCTCTTTTGTCCCTAGCCTCTCGATCAAGTCCTAGGAAAAGGCCGACTTTCTCGTAGATTATGTGGTCGAGGTGGCGGAGGCAGAACTCACTCGCCCGGTCCCCTAGAAGGTGATGGTAGATGGCGCCTCGGGAAGGAAATCCTTGGGGGTAAGGGTAATCTTGGAGAGCCCCCAGGGGATGAGGATCGAGCAAACGATAGTGGTGCACTTTCCCATCACAAACAATCTGGCCGAGTACGAGGCAGTGATAGCAGGATTGCGCCTGGCTAGGGAGCTGGAAGTGTATGATGTGCAGGTCCTCACTAACTCCATGGTGGAGGCCTCTCAGATTAGTGGGGAGTTCAAGACAAGGGAGCCAACTCTCCAATTATACTTGACAAAGGTGAAGGGGGTCATTGGCATGTTCCAAACCTTCTCCATCCATCATGTACCCGGGGAGGAAAATGAGCAAGTTGATTAGTTGGCCAAGCATGGTACCTGAATGGGGGGGGTACCATCACCGACCTATTTTGCCCATCCATTGAAGAGGGAGAGTTGATGGAGGTGGATTAATACCCTTCATGGATGGATCCATTCATGACATTCCTATCAACGGGGGAGTTCCCTAAAGGGATAAATAAGAAGAAGTTCAAGCACAAGTCGGCATTTTATCTCATGCGCGATGGGCAATTGTACGAAAAGACTCTTTCAGGGATGTTGGAACATTGTGTGACTGAGAGGGAGGTGATGAGTTGTAAATATACCTATTTTTATGTATATTAATTAAGTCATTTTTGTTTATTTTCTTTATTTTTAGTCAATTTCCTTCAATAAATTGTTCATATTTTGCAAAATTTGATTCTAACTTAGTCAATTTTGTTTTCCTGCAATTCTTCAAAAAACTGTGAAAAAATCATATGAAACGCCCGTGTCACATGGGTCACGCCCGTGACAGGGCATGCTACTTAGATTTTTCGCTCAAATTAGAATTCTGCTGAAGAAACATGCTGCCACGCCCGTGACCAAGCCCGATACGCCCGTGTCACTCCCTCGACGATCGTCGACCTCAACCCGCTGCTCAACGTTCGGCCTTCATCAAACCGAGCATGACACGCCTGTGTCCGAGATCGACACACCCGTGTCGATGTCGGCACTCAACGCCTCCAGCCAGCAAAGTTCAAATTGACTTCCTCCACTAGCTGTCAAGTCACGCCCCACGACACGCCCGTGACAAACTTGTCACGCCCGTGACCGCCACGTGTACATCCCCGAAGTCATCTTTGTCATCAAATCGCCGGATCAACTCATGCATAGTACTGACATGCCCCTTGTCACGCCCGTGACTAGGGCGTGTCACACCCAAAAATTTTGTCTATAAATGAGAGCTTTCTGTAAGCTCTCCTGTCCACTTTTTGGTCCAAATTTCTTAGGGTAGGTGCTGCCCAAATGTCTTCTCATGCAATGTAAGGGAATTGTATTCCCCCCCCCACTCTCTCTTAGTTTGTATTAGATTTCCTGCTTCAGCTTTATTATAATCACTTATCATTTTTATAAAGTTTGTCATTTTCTCCTCTCTGCGTAGTATGAAAAATCCATTTGAATGCGCCTACCCAAAGTAATTTTTCGTTACTTTTTTATGCTTTTTATGTTTTCTTTTTAGTTTAATAACTTGTTTAGATTAGGAATTTCTCTGCATTTCTAGCAGTTATGCTGTCCGTTTTATTTTCATACTCCGCACTTGTTTAGGTTTAGCTTGTTTTCTTCTTCTTTTCCTAGTTTTCATTCATATAAGTTTTATAAAAAGAGTTTTTAAAAGTGTTATTTTCATTTTCTTTAACTTATGATTTTTAGGAATGTAAAACTTTTTGTCTTTTTTTAGTTTTATTTTCACTTTTTTAGCTCTTTTATAAAATCTAAGAATGAAAACGCTATCGTTTTAATTTTTCGCTTACTTTGCTTTTTCATTTTAATTTTCAAAACCTTTTACTTGTTTTATTTTTATTTTGCCTTTTTACGCATTTCTACCGCATACTAGCGGTAGAAATGTCGTTGTTTTAATTTTTAGATAACTTAGTTTCTCTTATTTTTATACGTGTGTGTGCGTGCATGAGTTAGATTTTATAGCTTTATTTCAATTTATTTAGAGTGTGTGCGTGTGCGCATTTATTTCTGCCTACTCGTTAAGAGTTAAATGGCGCATTGTTTTATGTTTTCATTTTCCGCCTACTCGTTAAGAGTTAAATGGCGCATTGTTTTAATTTCTGTAGAGTGTGTGTGTGTGTGTGTGTGTTTTCATTTCCGTAGAGTGCGTGTGTGTGTGCATTTATTTCCTCCTACTTGTTTGAGTAGGGCTCGCTTTCATTTATTCCCGCCCACTCGTTTGAGCTGGGACTCACAATTTACTGCTTTCTTTATTGCTTTCTTTACAGCTTTCATTTACTGCTTTCTTTTTCTGCCTTCATTTTCCGCTTTGTAGCTTAAGTCGTTCCCATTCCGATGAGTGGCTAACCGCTCTTAGCCCTCAATATCGAAGAGCATTGGAACAGATGAAATCGCTTTAAATAATTAAAGTTCCTATTTTTCGCTTAATTAAAGTACTTAAGGTTTGCCCCAGGTTAACGACACGTAGGACCACATAATCGATGTGTGGGCTCTATTTCCGTTGTCAATACACTAGCTAGCCGAGAGGCCGTGCGTACAGACCAATCACCCTTGGGTAAAGGGAGTTCCGCATATACCCTCGAGAGAGGAGGCACGTAACTCTACCGAATTGGGTTCCCCACCTAATAGCAGGGTTCTTAGCGTAATGCGGGCGTTAAGAGGAATCCTTTGTCGTACTAACGTTCGGTCGAATAGTTTTAGTGTTCAGGTGAGCGATAGTCCTAGAGATAAGTGAGCTCATTCTTTTGGAACCTCCACGGCTAAGTCTCCTCCTTAATTAATTTGAAATTTATGATCTCTTTTTATTAAAAGTTTATTTTAGTTCGAATTCTTTTTAATATCGTCGTGCTAATTTATTTATCGTCTTCCAGCATTTTTTATGTTTTTCTTTTTATGCGCTTTATATATTTATTTAATCTTCATTTAAACAAACAAATACAAATATTACCGGTAAAATAATAGCCCTTTCAGGGAAAGAGTAGAAATAGGTAAACTGACCCTGAGAACCATACGACCCCGATATTCCCCACCGTAATATCATGTACTACACGCGATAGGTGCACTTGCCTCCCTTTCGTTAAAACTCGGTTTCAACCTTTTTTATAGACAATAAATCCGCGCGCCCGACCTTTTTAAATAAATAAAACCACCACTTCCTCTTCTTTAATAAAAATCACCCTGCGGGCGCCGCGAGTTTTAACCATCAAGTTTTTAAATAGGTAAACCGACCCCGAGAACAATACGACCCCGATATTCCTCACCGGAATATCTTGTACTACACGCGATAGGTGCACTCGCCCCCCTTTCGTTAAAACTCGGTTTCAACCTTTTTTATAGACAATAAATCCGCGTGCCCCGCCTTTCTAAATAAATAAAACCACCGCTTCCTCTTCTTTAATAAAAAACACCCTGCGGGCGCCGAGAGTTTTAACCATCAAGTTTTTGGCGCCGTTGCCGGGGAGTTTCATTTTGCTATTTTGAATTCCTGAAAACTATTAATTTTACCTTTTATTTCTATTTATATATATATATAAAAAATGGCCAACCAAAAAAATATATTTATTAATAATAATATCATTATTAATAATAATAACTATTTAAAATCTAAAAACCTAAAAGAAAACCAAAAAAGTAGAAAATCAAAAATAAAAAAAATAAAAAAAAATCTTAAAAACCTAATAAATAAATAAAACCTTAAAAACTTTAAAAATAAAAAAAACTAAAAAACTTAAAAATCTAAAAAATCAAATACTAAAAAACTTTTTTTAAAAAAAACTTTAAAAACTAAATTTGTTTTTAAAAAAACTTAAAAATCTAAAAAAAGGGATGAAAAATTCTATCTTATTTTCATCAAAAATTCAAAATTCAACAAAAAATTATATCTTTCATATTTTTTATGCCTTTATCTTATTTTCATTTTATTTTCTTATTTTTTATTTTCAAAAATCAAAACTAAAAACTAAAAACTTAACCTAAAAAACTAAAAAAAAAATTCAAAAACTAAAAAACACTACAAACTAAAAAATTCTATATTTATTTTGTCTCTTCGACGTGCTTCACTATTGTGAGCGCTAGGGGAATGCTTATCTGTCACAAAAATATAGCTAAAATGTTAGCTTACGAGTCACGCTCACTTGCCCCTATCACCCGCACACTTTTGGCCAAATCTATCTTTTTCATTTTTTCTGTTATATTTTTGCTATTTCTAACTTTTGCAGGTCTTAACTTAACGGGCCTCCCCGAACGCGTTTTCAGGGAAGCTTCTTTAATCCCTGTTTTTATTTTTGTAAATAACTGCTTAGAATTAATTTTATCCCGCGTACTTAGTGCAACATTGGGGATAATGTTGGACTTAAGTATGGGGGTGTTTTCCAGTTTTCTGCTACTTTATTTCTGTACCGTTATAAAAACACCAAAATAAATAAATAAAAAATTAATTAAAAATAAAAACTTCAAAAAAAAAAATTCATCTTTCTAAAATACAAAAAATATATATATAACGCAAACATCAAAAAAATTTGAAGTTTCCTTTCTTTTGAAACTTCGTTTTTCTTTTAACTCAGTCTGCGAGATCAGGCTCATCGAACCAACCACAAAACGAGTCGGCCTCGCAGCAACCAAGTTTTTATAAATATTTTGTGTAAATATTCTCGTCTCTTTCCCCTTCTCTTTCCTATCTTTTAAATATTTTCTCTCTCTTCTTGTAAATATTTCCGTAAATCAAAAATTCAAAAACAAAAAATAGAATAACTCACAAAAAAAAAATTCGAATACCTCATTTCTTAACCTCTTTGCTCTCCAAAATAATCGTTTCGTTTAATAATTGTAGCTCGATAGTTTTAGATTTCTGGGGTTAAGATTTTAAAGAATTTTTTATGTCTTTTTCTTATTATAGGGAACTTTTTTTCTTCTCATTTTACTTCTGAATTTTTTTGAATAAAAGCACGTTTTTATGTTAGAAAATAACATTTATGGATTTTATATTATTTTTACTTATGCTTTTAAAAACATAGGAACGTTCAAATTAAAAAAGGTTGCTCTCAAATTTTTTTATTAAACTAGTTTTCTTTTAGAAATTAAACCATCCACTTTTTTTAAGGCCTTAATTGGTATGATTTCCCGCTTTCACCTTTAAAAGATCTTATCTCATTGGGGATAAGATTTCGTCCCGTAAACATAGGCACCCAATAATTAAAAAGATTATATATTACGGAGTAAGAGGATAAAATTCATTACTCCTACAACATATACATTGGGTTAATTATTATTATGAAGAAAGAAAGAAAAAAAAATTATATTAGGAAAATAAGATTTCATTTTCCTAATAATCCAAAAAAAAGGAGGTTCGAGAAAAAAATTTCCTCTCCTCTAAATCCAAGCCTCTTCATAAACCGTCAAACCACTTATCCTATTTTCAATGATTCTAGAATTAATTTAAAACTTTTTGAGAGCATAATTTTTTAAACTGAATTATTTTCTTAAAATTTCATTTGAGATAAATTTTTTTATATAACTCCAATCCATCTTTGTTAAACTAACAAAAAAAATTTGTGTTTTCTATCTTTCTCATTTTGAAGTATTTTTTGAAACGGTTCCTCTATTTATAATATTTTCATAATTTAGGATTTAATTCCGACACCCCGGAAATTTATTTTGATCTTTCTTACAATTAATTTAAGCGATAGTTAAATTTAGGATTCTTTTTAATTCCCTATAGGTTCATCTCCAACTTTTGCTCTGCAATAACAAAAGCTTAAGTATGCGGGTATTTGATGAGTTATAAATATACCTATTTTATGTATATTAATTAAGTCATTTTTGTTTATTTTCTTTGTTTTTAGTCAATTTCCTTCAATAAATTGTTCATATTTTGCCAAATTTGATTCTAACTTAGTCTATTTTGTTTACCTGCAATTCTTAAGAAAACTGTGAAAAATTCATATGACACGCACATGTCACATGGTCACGCCCATGACAAGGCGTGTTACTTTGATTTTTTGCTCAAATTAGAATTTTGCTGAAGAAACATGTTGCCACCCCCGTGACCAAGCCCGACACGCCTGTGCCACTCCCTCAACAATCGTCGACCTCAACCCGCTGCTCGACGTTCGGCCATTATCAAACCGGGCATGACACGCCCGTGTTCGAGAATGACGTGCCCGTGTCGATGTGGGCACTCAATGCCTCTAACCAGCAAAGATCAAATTGACTTCCTCCACTAGCCGTCCAGTCACGCCCCCCGACACGCCCGTGACAAACTTGTCACGCCCATGACCGCCATGTGTACATCCCTGAAGTCATCTCTGTCATCAAATTGCCAGATCAACTCATGCACACTATTGACATGCCCCTTGTCATGCCCGTGACTAGGGCGTGTAACACCCGAATATTTTGTCTATAAATAAGAGCTTTCTGTAAGCTCTCCTGTCCACTTTTTGGTCAAAATTTCTTAGGGTAGGTGCTGCCCAAATGGCTTTTCATGCAATGTAAGGGAATTTTATTCCCCCCACTCTCTCTTAGTTTGTATTAGATTTCCTGCTTTAGCTTTGTTGTAATCCCTTATCATTTTTATAAAGTTTGTCATTTTCTCCTCTCTGCGTAGTATGAAAAATCCATTTGAATGCGCCTACCCAAAGTAATTTTTCATTACTTTTTTGTGCTTTTTATGTTTTCTTTTTAGTTTAATAACTTGTTTAGTTTAGAAATTTCTCCGCATTTCTAGCCGTTACGCTGTCCGTTTTATTTTCATGCTCCGCACTTGTTTAGGTTTAGCTTGTTTTCTTCTTCTTTCCCTAGTTTTCATTCTTTTAAGTTTTATAAAAAGAGTTTTTAATAGTGTTATTTTCATTTTCTTTAACTTAGTATTTTTAGGAATGTAAAACTTTTTGTCTTTTTTTAGTTTTATTTTCACTTTTTTAGCTCTTTTATAAAAACCTAAGAAAGAAAACGTTATCATTTTAATTTTTCGCACACTTTTCTTTTTCATTTTTATTTTCAAAACCTTTTACTCATTTTATTTTTATTTTGTCTTTTTACGCATTTCTACCGCATTCTAGCGGTAGAAATTTCGTTGTTTTAATTTTTAGATAACTTAGTTTCTCTTATTTTTGTACGTGTGCGTGCGTGTATGAGTTAGATTTTATAGCTTTCTTTCAATTTATGTTTAGTGCGTGCGTGTGTGCATTTATTTTCGCCTACTCGTTTAGAGTTAAAAGACGAATTATTTTGTGTTTTCATTTTTCGCGTACTCGTTAAGAGTTAAATGACGTATTGTTTTAATTTCTGTACAGAGTGTGTGTGTGTTTTCATTTCCGTAGAGTGTGTGTGTGTGTGCATTTATTTCCTCCTACTCGTTTGAGTAGGGCTCGCTTTCATTTATTCTCGCCCACTCGTTTTAGCCGGGACTCGCAATTTACTTTTTTCTTTACTGCTTTCTTTATAGCTTTCATTTACTGCTTTCTTTTTCTGCCTTCATTTCCAACTTTTTAACTTAAGCTGACCTCATTCCGATGAGTGGCTAACCACTCTTAGCCCTCAATATTGAATAGCATTAGGATAGATAAAATCGCTTTAAATAATTAAAGGCCCTATTTTTCGCTTTATTAAAGTACTTAAGGTTTGCCCCGGGTTAATGACGCGTAGGACCACATAAACGATGTGTGGGCTCTATTGTCGTTGTCCATACGCTAGCTAGCCGAGAGGCCGTGCATACGGACCGATCACCCTGGGTAAAGGGAGTTCCACACATACCCTCGAGAGAGGAGGCGCGTAACTCTACTGGATTGGGTTCCATACCCAATAGTGGGGTTCTTAGCGTAATGTGGGCGTTAAGATGAATCCTTCGTCGGACTAACATTTAGTCAAATAGTCTTAGCGTTCAGGTGAGCGATAGTCCTAGAGATAAGTGAGCTCATTCTTTTGGAACCTCCACGGCCAAGTCTCCGCCTTAATTGAATTGAAATTTAGGATCGCTTTTTATTAAAAGTTTATTTTAGTTCGAATTCTTTTTAATATCGTCGTGCTAATTTATTCATCGGCTTCCTGCATTTTTTATGTTTTTCTTCTTATGCACTATATATATTTTTGCCATCTTCATTTAAACAAACAAATACAAATAGTACCGGTAAAATAATAGCCCTTTATGGGAAAGAGTAGAAATAGGTAAACCGACCCCGAAAACAATACGACCCAGATATTCCTCACCGGAATATCTTGTACTACACGCGATAGGTGTACTTGCCTCCCTTTTGTTAAAACTCGATTTCAACCTTTTTTATAGACAATAAATCTGCGCGCCCCGCCTTTCTAAATAAATAAAACCACCACTTCCTCTTCTTTAATAAAAATCCCCCTACGGGCGCCGCGAGATTTAACCATCAAGTTTTTAAATAGGTAAACCTACCCCGAGAACAATACGACCCCGATATTCCTCACCGGAATATACTGTACTACACGCGGGTCCACTTGCCTCCTTTTCATTAAAACTCGGTTTCAACCTTTTTTATAGACAATAAATCTGCGTGCCCCGCCTTTCTAAATAAATAAAACTACCACTTCCTCTTCTTTAATAAAAATCGCCCTGCGGGCGCCGCGAGTTTTAACCATCAGGAGGTCCAAAGAATTTTTGAGGAGATCTATTCCCGGGAGTGTGGAAGCCACTCGGAGAGCAAAACCTTGGAAGGAAGGGTCATCCGGTAGGGATATTTTTAGCCGACCCTAGGCCGGGAAGCCGCAGAGTTCAGAAAGAAAAGCCACAAGTGTCAGCTTTTTACCCCCTCCAACTTCAGCCAGCTCAGCAGCTCAGGAGTATCATGGGTCCCTGGCTCTTTGCCATCTGGGGGATTGATTTGGTAGGGCCTTTCCCCCAGGCTAGCAGGCAGAGGAGGTTCCTGTTGGTGATGATCGGTTATTTTCCTAAGTGGATGGAAGTGAAGGAGCTGGCCATGGTGACCTCCCAAGTAATCAGGAACTTCGTATGGGGGGAGATCATCTGTCGGCACGATCTACCCCAGGCCATAGTCACGGACAATGGGCCTCAGTTCGCCAGCGCCGAGTTCATCAATTTCTACGGGCAACTCGGGATCGATCTCAGGTTTGCCTTGGTACACCATCCAAGTAGCAACGGGAAGGTGGAGGCGGCAAACAAAATCATCGTCAACCTCCTCAGGAAGAAAATGGAGAATTTGAGGGGTAGTTGGGTGGAGCAGCTTCCTTTGATTCTCTGGGCCCTGATAACCACTCCCAACATTTCCATAGGTGAGAATCCCTTTAAACTCTCCCATGGCTGCAGGGCCGTACTTCCAATAGAGTTTGAGGTCCGAACACCTTGGGTGGCCAAGGCGGAAGAAGGAAGGGAAGAATGGCTGGCCAAAAACACGTAGGAGCTACGACTCTTCCATGACATGGCAGAGGAGCTACATGATTTGTCGGTCATTTGGCAGGAAGAGACCAAGCGAAGAATGGCAAAGTACTTTGACAACACGTCAGGGTCAAACAGTTTGCGGAAGGTGACTAGGTCCTAAAGAAGGTGGATGCAGCAGGAAGATCAGCCGCAGTGGGGAAGCTCAACCCCAACTGGGAAGGCCCGTACATTGTCAGGGAGGCTCTAAGGTTAGTAGGGTATCGTCTCCGAAATATGGTGGGAGATACCCTAAGTCACACTAGAGTGGTGATGACTTAAAGTGTTTTTATCCGTGAAAATATGTACGTCTATTCCTTTAATGAATATTAAATCCTTTGATTTTCCAACTCTTTTGCAGATCAAGTTTATGGCAAGTCGTATTTATCAAACTAAGTCTTGAAATGCTCCCACTGCCAAGCTTCCACATAGCTGGTAGGGCCCGAGATTGGCCAAAGGAGTTTTCTCTCTCTAGGGCTAGGCCCCGAGATGTTCTCGCTTCCAGGATTCCACCTAGCTGGCAGGGCCGGGATCCTCGAGTGACGTCGTTATATCCCTGGAGGGCTGAAACCAGTTGATGCTTAACACCCGCCGTCAGTCTCTTACCTAGCTGATTGGGCCGGTGGTAGCGCCCCAAGGTTGGAAAGTTTTCTCTCTTTGGGTTAGGTCCTGAGATGCTCCCGCTACCATGCTTCCACCTAGCTGGCAGGTCCGGGATCCTCAATTGACGTCATTATGACCCTGGAGGGCTTAGTCCGGTTGATGCTCAACCCCCACCGTCTTGCTCCCACCTAGCTGATTGGGCCGGTGGTAGTTCCCAGAGGTTAAGTGATGGAAAGTATTCTCGCTCTAAGGTTAGGTCCTGAGATTCTCCCGCTGCCATGCTTCCACCTAGCTGGCAGGGCCGGGATCCTCGAGTGACGTCATTATGACCCTGCAGGGCAGATCCTGGTTGATGCTAACGCTCGTCATCAGGCTCTCACCTAGCTAATTAGGCTGGTGGTAGCACCCGGAAGTTGGAAAGTTTTCTCATTCTTGGGTTAGGTCCCGAGATACTCCCGCTGCTAGGCTTCCACCTAGCTGGCAGGGTCGAGATCCTCGAGTGATGTCATGATTACCCTGGAGGGCTGAGTCCGATTGATGCTTAACACCCGTCGTTAGGCTCCCACCTAGTTGATTTTGCCGGTGGTAGCGGCCGGATGTTAAGTGATGGAAAGTTTTCTTGCTCTGAAGTTAGGTCTTGAGATACTCCCGCTACCAGGCTTCCACCTAGCTGGCAGGGCCGGGATCCTCGACAGACACCATTTTGGTTCTGGAGCTATCTCAGATTGCGTTTGCCAATCAACACTAGGCATCTAAAGCTACTTTGGGCAGAGGTAGAGTAAATATTGGATCTAGTAAATCTCAGGGCAAGCTGGAAAGGGAGAGCCAGAACCTTGGCAGGTCGACGAGCTACAACCATGGCAGGTTGGCGAGCTGAGACTATTATCAACAGTTACACTCCAGCTCGCCAATGTTTTACTTGGAAGATTCTTGGCCTTTTCGATGTCTCAAAGAAGAAGGGTTATCACAGGCAAGCTGGGTATTCACGGGCCCAGCTCGGCAAACGACCCAGCCCAACTACCATGGGGTGAATATCTAAAGGCAGGGTAAAGGAGATGGTGAGCTGAGGTCTCAATATCTACTAGAGAAGGCGAAAGGAGGCGGTACTCGGTGGTACATTTCCTGCCTCTTAAAATTTTATTTGGGAATTTCTAACAACTTCAGGTTAACATTGGCGAGAAGGAATAGTGCTCGCGGGTGAGCTAGGCAGTCGCAAGCCTACCGCGATGAGTAATCCTCCTCTTAACTGTTCGGGGTTGGCGAGCTCCCAAGGTACTTCCATGGGTACGAACCCTAACTCAAGTACATTCTAGCAGCCCGCTCTACCCTAGTGAGGTCGCTCTATGGAGAATGGCAGCTCGCAGGAGAGCACATTATAGTAAGTTTAAAAAAAAGATAGATAAATTCGAGCAAATCTTTTTTTTCATTAGCAAATGACATTTTATAAAATGGAGAGCTCGCCTTGTCAAGGTTACAAAAAGGGGGAAGAGAATTACAATTGAAGAAAAAAATGAGAGGAAGGTGCGAGTCAGCTCTCGCCCTCCCCTACGGACGGGTGGTCCTCCTCGCCCTCACCTCTAGAGGTGCAGCCGTCCTTGTAGCCCTTGACATCCTTAAAGAGTGACGCGAAACTTTCCTCCTTCTCACTGGGAGGTGTAGTCAGTGGGAATAGATATGGCACAAGGTCCCTCGCCGATATCTCCTCGCATCCCTCCACAAGCACCTCCATGTCTTTCATCATCTGTACGGTATATAGTCAGTGGTGTTGATGGAGTTGATCCACATACTCTCGGCAACCTCAACCTCACCGTAGACTTTTGGCCATTTGGGAGGAAAGATCAGCTTGCCGCCGAACTGGGGGAAGAAGATGTCTGTTTGCTGAATCAGCTCGCTCTTGAGCCCTTTGTTCTCCTCCCTCAGTTTGGTGTTCTCCTTCGCCAGCTCGGCGGCGCGAGCCTCCAGCTTGGTAGCGCGAGCTTGCAGCTCACTCGCAGCTTTGGCATCCTGAGAATAAAGGCAAGATAAGATTAATATGCGTGAAAAATCCTAAGTAAAAAGAAAGGGGATAGCATCCACTTACCATCCCGCCGACGGCCTTTGCAAGAAGGTTCTCAGCAACTTTTAGTCGCCCCGCCAGGTCGGAGGTGTTGTACTTTGCAAGGTCGCGCTCCTGCTTGGTTTTCAGCAGCTTGTGGTTGAGGCTAAAGCCGTGGAGGACCACCATATGATGTAGCTCTAAGGTCCGCATCTGGGCTTGCAGACCTTCGTAGTCGAGCTACCGAAGAGTTAGGCCCTTGTAGGCCTCAGCATCCTAATTCCCATATAGGTCGAAGCCCAACGCATAGGCATGCCCATAGGCAGGTTGACTCCCCAACCAGGAGGGATTAAGTGATGAGATGGAGACCCCGTGGGTCTACTTATCCCATCTCACCATCGGCTCGCCGGTCGAGTCTTTTGATTTTCCCCCAAAGCCGAAGAGGGGGTGGCACTTCGGCAAGCCCGGCTCGTGGGCCATAGTATCCACTGCAATAGGGGGAGCGGAGGGCTCACAACCCTCTTGGACTTTCTTCGGCAAGCCCTTCAGCGAGCTCTCTGGTGACCCTTCAGGAATTATGTTTGGCGAGTTTATGTAGATTTGTTGTGGTTGCTTCCTGGAAACCACCAAGGCTTTCATCTTCTTTGGCGGCGGAGGGCGGTGAGGCTAGCTAGATCCAGCATGGTCAAGTCACCTCTTGCGGGAGGAGGGTCTGCTAGACCTCCGCTCACCTCGGCAGGCCGTCGCGGTGGCCCGCTCATGCGCGAGCGGGTCCGGGTAGAGTTCCAAGTCTGCATGGGGCAGATGCTCGGGAATTTATCGCTCCCCTACAAAAAATGAATTGGAATTAGAAGGCAATAATCATAGGCGAGCCAGTGAAGGAAAGAAGGGGAAGCGTACCTTCGTCAGGGAATACTGGTGGAAGCAAGTAGAGGCCCCTCCGAAGGAAGGCGACCTCCAATTCCTTCCCCAAGAAGAACTTTTACAGCTCAGTGTTGTTTCCTGACAACGATGGAGGCCGATATACCTCCTCGCTCTTCTGCTGGGGGGGATAAGGGAATGTTGCCTACATCTCCCTTGATGTAGATGACCTTGGACACCGAGTTGTGGTTTTTGTTCACGGTCTCACGAACCATGATATGCGAGCCCATCAAAAAGGTGACCCCATTGCTGGTCATGTGGTAGGTGAAAAGCTTGCGGAATACGACGAGCTTGAATGTATCCACTCCCAGCAGAATAAGCAAACGAATGCGACCATTGTGGCGATCTAATTTGGGTTTAGTTTTGTGCGCACCGCACCAAAATACTTGAGGATCTGGCGGATTTCCGGCCAGAGAGGCAGGCACAACCCTACCTCTGTAAGACCCCCCTCCCGGAACACAAAACACAGCTCGAGGAGAGTCTTATGCCCACAATAGCTGTCTTGCGATAGCGCTATCACTCAGGCTAGCATGTACTACAAGACACCTATTCTGCCGACCTTTACCAATATCAATCATGCCAACCCAACCAGAATAAAATCAGAAGTCAAATCCACACAAGCATATAATAGTTCAAAAATACAACATATAAAAGAAGCTACATCAAGCTTCTTTACTATCAGAGTACGAGTAAATTTCCCCAAAAGGGGATACATCCAAAAAGACTCTCAAAGACTCACATTAGTCACTGACGGTAATGACGGTACAGTCCCCTCAGGCCCTGTCATCCTAGCCTGGTTGTCCTGCTGTAAAACCTATTGCTGCTCCATCTGCAGGGTTTCCTCCTAAAAGGAAGACGTAGCAACCATTTGTCATAAAGACTAGGTGGCTATCACATCCACTCCCCCGGCAACTCCTTGGCACCGGGCGGAGAAAGGAACAGGGTACAATATATGTATATAAGTTATAGTATAAACAGGTGGAATGAAGTGATCCGTAAACAATGTATATATATAGCAGCATAGTAAATGAGCAGACACATTGCCCTAACAGTTCTAACATCTACAGTAGAAAATAAAAGTGTAAAGCTACAACAGAAAGTAACTCAACTTATTTGAATGCCCATACAGACATATAAGTTTAGGTTCAGCTCAACAGTAAAGTAACTCATCGTATAAGAGTGACCATACAAACTTATATAATGAGGATCTTGTGTATGCGATGTAATGTAATGCCATGAATGCTATGCAATGACTCACCCATGATCACGCACGAGCAATTATTGTGTCGACACAGACTCTAATGCCCACTTTTTGAGCAGGTAGCTAACCTCTTAGGCGTCATCCGTCATGGAAAAATGGTGATAGTAGAGCGGGCATCTCCACTACTAGGCTGGTCTCCACACTACCTGGCTTAGTCCTCCGTACGCCTCAACGCTAAGAACACAACAGTAGATCTCACACGCGTACTACGACTCAGCAGGAGTCTCGGGTAGATGTGCACCGAGAACCAAGCCCCAAACTAACCTAAGATGCCACCCAAAAGGATCCTCGGAAAAAGAATGATGACAAATCCCAACCGTTCACCTAGCACGGAAAGAGCCCCGGGAATGAGCACCGAGGACCAAGCCCAACCGCCCAAGGTCGAACCATCAACTCTCGTCGGTGTGATGAATGGCAAGCCCGTAGACCTGCCACACTATCCTTAACCAAGGATTACGACACCATGTGTCGACTCACACCGCATGCAATCTCACATTTCGAGCTCAACAGCTCACAAGTGATCCTCACCGAGTCCCTTATCCAGACAATCAATCAAGTGCGGCAAACACTCATGCACTTTCAACCTTCCACATATTCATGCACTAACCTTATTCAATTCTCTTCCACACAATATTCATCACTTTGCTAGTATTTAGCTCATCTCACCGATTCACATATCTAGTTTGTTTATACAATCCAACTCGCCTACCCACTAGTTCACCTAGGTGTCTATCAACCAAACCATCTCAAACAAGTACGTTTCAGTTCGTCATTTTATTATAAAGGATCAATCAAACTACTCACAACAAACTTCAAGCTAAATATCCATAATCTCTCTAATAGTTCTAAATTAGGTTTACATAACAAAAAGAACAAAGCATGTAGGAATTGTATATAGTGCAGAACTTCAAATGGGGATTCCTGATGCTACAGGAATCTAGTGTAAGTGTTTAACCCCTCGTTGGAAAGGTATTTCCAAGAGCTACGAATTTCATGTTTAGTCAAAGGGCCAAATCTGGTCGTTTCATACTTGAAATCGACTTCAAAGTCTTCTACGTACATATTGCATATTATGCACATTTATACTATCAGCCATCAAATTTGATTAGGCCTTCCCGTGGCTACAGAATTTGCACGAAGATGTGCAATCACTCTTTGGAAAGGTATTTCCATGGGCTACGACTTTTGTGTTTAGTCGAAAGACCAAATTTGGTCGTTTCGTATCTGAAAATTACCACGAAGATTGCTGCGCGCAGAAAGCAGATTTCTGCACGCATCTTAAGGCGGAACGAACGACATCGGTCCGTCTTCCTCCTCTAGCCAATCTTCCCAAGCCACAACCAGAAATTTCTCCACCATTATTCACCCTCATAAGGCCATTTCTCTTCACGAGACCATCCCCCATCATCACATTGAAGGAAGGAGAGGTTGAAGATGATTAAACCCTAGAATACAAGTTCTAGCATGACCTCTTCCTAGAAATCTTCATCTCACACATCTAATCTCTTTTGAGTCGATATCTCACCTAGGAATAACTAGAGATCTAGCACCAAGGGAGAGGGGAGGAAGCTATCCTCGATTCTATCATTTCCTCCATTTCCGGACATGGATCTCGTCACCGTTCGCGACGGCATCTTCTTCTTCTCGGCAGCGTCGGTTCTCCCTAGGAAGAAAGTTGCTACAACACCAGTCTCTCCACAGAAAAGGCTTGGGAAGAGAATGAAAAACAGCCAAGTTTCAGAAATCCTATATATATAGGACCAACATGGGCAAGGGACACGCCCGTGTCCCTACCCGTGTCCTGCTTGGGTGAATCTGCGTTGATGGTTACATTGTCGTTTGGACACCAACACGGGTAGGGGACACGCCCGTTACCACTACCCGTGTCACTTGACACGGTCGTATTCATACCTGTGTTCTACCCGTGTCCTGCTCGGGAGACACGGTCGGCTTTCTGGAGATATGCACACGGGTAGGGACACACCCTTATCTCTACCGGTGTCCTGCTCGGGAAACTCGATCGATAATAGAAGTTACACTCACACATGTATGGGACACGCTCATGCCTCTACCCGTGTCTTCATACACACGGGTAGGGACACGCTCGTGTCACTACCCGTGTCCTTCTCTGTAAACTCCACGAATTTCCACCCATGTACCAGAGAACCACACGGGTAGGGGCACGCACGTGTCACTACTCGTGTCATTTTCTGGACTGACTTCTCTTCCCTTACACAAGTGTAAGCCTAGCTGCCAGCAGTCCCTGAGCCCAAATAATTTCTTCTGACTCAAAAGCGCGCATGAGGGGCCTAGCGTGAATTGGGATATTACAACCTCGATGTGCGAGATGGGGAAGGCGAGTTCATCCCGGTAGAAAGTGTTGATGGATTCATTCTCCCTGTGTCGGCGCGGCTCAAAACCAGGGGGAAGGAAGTTGGCTTTAAACTAGGTGAGCTCGTGCTCAGAGGTATTCCCTTCGAAGAATAGGTACTCGACAAATTGCCGAGCACACTTGGACCGCCCATCTGCATCAGGTTGCGTCTTGCCCATGTTCGTAAAAGGGTTGGGGTGTGAGAGCGAGTAGCGAGAAGAGAAGCAAAGGAGGGTACGAATGCAATAAATTACATGGCCCAGGGGTCCTATTTATAGAAAAGCTAATTTATGGCTGAGTTGACCGGACAGTCCAGCTCGCCAGTCTCGCTCGACATCCCCGGCTCGCCAACTCCAGCTCGCCGACCTGGCGACCTAGTCTATCTAAGGGCGAGCTGAACCTAGATGGCATAGCATATTATTTCAAATAGCATATTGAGTTCTAAAAAATTATTTAAGTTGTTACAGATAGGGACGTTCGCAACCCTGAAAAGGAAGTAGTTCATAACAAGCAAAGGAAAGTTCGATCAACACGTGCGACCTAGGGTACTGGGGGGCGAGGGCCGGTAGGTTCAACTAGGGAGCCATTTCCATCTACCCCAGCCACGCGCCCCCACCCCCGGAGGTCGGCGCGGGTTAAGGAACTCGCGGAATGGGTCCAGGTCCCGACCAAAGGTCTACAGGGTGTCATTACGTCTCTCCATAACTGGGGTTTGGGGCATCATCTCGCTCATCGAGCCGCATTCCATCTTATCCGTGAGCAGCACATAATCCCGCTACAGCGCCTATAGTCTCTGCTCGCTAAATGCATTGTTCGCTCGAAGTTGGCGCAAGGCGGCATCCTGCTTCTTCAGCACCTCTACTACTCGCTGCCTCAACTTGATAGGATCCAGCGAGTCATCCAGGAATATTTCCACCCAAGTCTCAGAGGGTGGAGAGTGGAGAACTTGTTCTGAAGATTCCATGACTTCAGACGGAGTAAGAAGCCATGCAAAAAAAATCAACTTCGATAAAAAGAGGGTGTGAGTGCATCAAGGATGCCTAGGCAAAATGTTTTGGTAAAAGTGGAGCTTACAAGATGAGCTCGGGAGTCCTTGGAGGGTGTGCAAAGGAGGTAAGGCTAAGTTCTTTCCACCACTTAGAGGATTGATTCCTGGGTAGATGAGATTCAAGGTGGGAACCGGGATGTCTCCGGCCCTTCCCCCACGAGTGTAGGAGTATGCATGGGCTGTTGAGAAGTAGTGCGAGGTGTAAATTTGGACTTCAGCGAGTCTAGCATCGTGGTCCCAAATGGAGGTGATTTGCTCTATAGGCTAGTGTCGGGGGGAGTTTGAGGACATGATTCATCGTGTGGGGTGTGGACTCGCTGCATGGAGGTCTCAGCATTGATCTAATAGCTCTCGGGCTTGGCTGGAATGTCAACGACCATTTTCCCTTTGATATCAGTGGCAGGTTTAGAGGAGGAGGCAAGCCCGGGAGTCAAGGTGGATTCCAGGTCGCAATATATGGATTCGACATCTTTTGGGATGGACTTAGCCTTCTTAGCAGGGTTGGATTTTGTCGACTCGCGCAGTGCCATGTTGGGGGCATGCTGACTAGCGTGGCAACACGAGTGGAGTTGAGCTGGCGGGTGCGGGTAAGCTTCTCTTGGAGCTCTTTGGAGAGAGGCATCTCGATAAGGTTCAAGTAAGGGGAATGGCAGAGGACACCCAGGTATGCGGGCACGTATTTATAACCACTAGTGGAGCCCGACAAAAGATTCTCTGGCCCCTGTCGCACTCGCCGCATATTGCAGGGTTGGATGTTTCTTTCCGAGCTTGGGCCAACCTAGCAAAGAGCAGGGACTGTGTACAACCCCATATCCGGCTAGTACTAGTCGATAGGAACCAGATCGACCAAAGTCAAATAGTCCGGCTTGCCTAAGATGGGTAGATCGTTTGAAGGGAGAGTGGAGCGGGTCGGCTCGCAATCGCCCTAGGGGCTCGGCGAGCAGTGATCGAGTGGAGCAGGTTAGCTCGCTCACGCCCCAGGGGGCTCGACTTGTAGCAAGCGAGTGGGGCAGGCCAGGCCCACACTCGCCTAGGGCTGGGATGAGGCGGCGAGTGCCAGCTCCATCTAGCACTCGCTGTCCTCGGCGAGTGGAGGTTCTAGAGGGTCATTCGCTCAGTCTCTTGTGATGTGATTTTACAATTTTTCCCCCATTGGCCTGCCCATAGACTTCCACAATAGTGGAGTTATGCTGTTAGCAGGCCAACCTGGACTGCATATAATTTTTTGGAATAGTAGAGGTTCACTATTTGCAGACCGTTTTCAGAAAATAATAAATAGACCCAAGGGGGTACCACAGAAGGCACGCTTACTTATGCCCCTGTCTTCTTGCGCTTTCTGAGGTATCCTTAGCTCGATATCTGGCTAAGGAGGGAAAGCGCTCTAAGATCTTCCGAGTGTATGGTGGGACCTCCATGCTGAGCACTTGGGTCTATGCCCTGTTCTTTTTCCTTAGTTGTTTTGCTTGCACGAGAGAACTGAGTATGCGATCACCCCTTCCCCAAAGGTGAACTTCATAGGGACCGAGTTTTCGGTTTCAACACCACCCATAATATATAGTGAGGGTAATTTGTTCTTAGAAGTCCTAGGATGTTATTGAAATAAAGGAAATAAGAAAGGCATACTGAATTTAAAAGAAAAGTCATAATTTGCAAACATACGTCGATTAGAAGTCGACGCAAATTTGACTAAAATTTGATGCTAATTTGAATATAAGTCAGAGAAACTAAAAGTATTAATTCGATGAAATTCAAAGAATTTTATCGACGCATACTTTGACATGATATAAACGGAACGTCAACTGCATAGATATTCTTTCAGACAGTCAAAATTTTATGTTGCTTCGATTAGAACTCGATGTTACATCGATTGAATTTCTTTAAAGAATTTATGTTGAGATTTTCAATCAGAATTATTTCAATAAGGGGTTTGCATAATAGAATCTTGGAGACATTAGAAGATGTCGATCCATAAATATATAATGAGATACAGCTGAGAAATAATAATAATTGTGAGTTATTATTGAATTCAAGCATCAATCATCAAATACGGATGATCAAGAAATTTGTATCAGATCATGAAAGTTTGATTTTGACAGAGAAAGTTTTGAAGATCATAATCAACTTGAATTTTCTTCCATCAAGTAAACTCTTATAAAAGTGTTGCTGAATCTTCTAATGTGAATTAGTTCTTCTTCTCAAGTGGAAATTTTATTAGATTTAGGGAAGATTCAAGGATAATCTATAAATAGGGCTCATAATTTTTGTGATTTTTACATTCATAGATTCATCAGAAGTTCCAGATATCATCATTGCTAGTCCTTAGAAATCTGCTGAGAGAACACAAAGAGATGATTAATTCTATCACAAATCTTCTTTCATTTTCTTCTTACGCTTTGTGAAAAGAGTTTTGAGAATCACTCTTCAAAGGATTCAGTGAGAGATTCCGACAGTCTCCTTGAGAAAAGACTCAGATTGTATGGTTGAAAATCTCCTTATCAAAAGATCTGGTGTTAGTTCTAAGAGTCTCTTGATCAAAAGATTCAAACAATATGCTAATGAATTCCTACCAACGGGCTAGAAGAGTGGATGTACCCAGTTTGTGGTGGGACCATTAAAATCTTTGTGTCTTCTGTGTTTCTGTGTTTATTTTCAATTGTATGATAAGATTTTATATGTCTGTATTAACTTCTTGTTGATTGTTGATGTATATGCAAATTCTGTGAATTAAACTAAGTATTCGAAATAAAATTTTAATTTCTATTCACCCCCCCACCCTCTAGAGAAAAATTTGAGGTAAATAGTAACTGATCTCCTATTTCAAAATCATCCATCGGGACATCAATCAGCTGCCTGCATGAAAACTGATGTAGCTCTAACTCGTCCCATCAAATCCTAGTCTCTCCATCCAACAGGAAAGCGGCTATGGTGACTTTCTACCCTTCCTCCGTCTCTATTACCATCAAGGTTCTCTTAATCTGAGAGAGACAATCTTTAGCTTGAGTTGGGTTTCCAGTACCCCTAAATGTAGGAGGACTGAAGCTCAAAAAGTGCTTCAATTGCTTATCCATCTCTCATCTTGTTCCAATAGCACTTCAACCACCTGTCTCACAATCACAGGCTCAACTATGCCAACCGGTGCTAAGGCCACTCTAGAAGTAGGAGGTTGTACTAGCCTTCTTGGTTGCGCATTGATCATCACAAAGACATCTTCAGCAACTAAACCAACAGTTTCAACAGAAGGAAGAGCTGTAGGCACATTAGCTGGTGCAATACTCTTAGTAGAGTGTTGGGGCTGAAACTACCCCGCACCACTCTTAGTCATCAATAATCATGAAACACACAATTAAGCGAGCATCAACATTATAAACAGCAATTATAGGAACACATCGATTCCTCAAACATGTGTATTTTTTATTCCTAAGTATACATTCATGGGTTATTTGACATTGAAATGGTAATGCACAAACGTGCTCACCACCCCTTAAAAGAATTTGACAATGAATTCAAAAAAAGGGATCGACACCAGAAGTTGATACCAAAATTATAATACTCAGCTTGTCATAAAGAATATAACAGAAGGTCTGGTCAGGATCCCATGCCATATTCCATGAACAGACAAAGGCGGTACTAAATTAAAACCAAACATCTAACAACTAACATAGAGTTCACAACTAATGGAAGCATTTTATAGGATTAACACATCAAAGGAATGTCCACTACAACCACATGAATGCATATATATATAAAATGTTTAGCCTTAAGGCCTTATAACTTGTTATTGTTCACAAATATGTGATTTCCATACTTCGACGCACAGGCTGGCAACACATGAAAAACAAAACAAGCACTTAGGACTTTGAGGGACAGCATAACATCAGGGCTTCAGCCCGCTATTTCTCACTTGGCTCGCCAGCACCTATACATGTATAATCCACAATGACACAGATAAAAAAAATACCGGTCAATTAAAGCTGATCACGGTTGTTTAATGACCCCACCCCTTTCTCGGGGTGACAGTTATCCTTCCCTATAAGAAAGCAGTATATAGAAGTAAATATATATTCAAAATAATGTGAAAGTTAAGCACCATTCCATATATGCACAACCACCGACACTTACAATCACGGGTTCCATACTCTCAAGGAATTCTTTTGGTGTACTGCCTGAGTTCCACCACGATCCTTTAGTCCCATACTAAGACCATATAATTTTGAGAATTCACCTGTCTAAGGTCAAGGACTCTCCCCAAGACAACGATGATTGCTAGTTACTTTAGAAATCTAGATTGACGACATGGTGTAGGTATAGTTCAGCCATATCCTATTGCTCAAATTGTCATGTATACGAAACAACGATGCAGATCAGCCTCCACTTTCATGTTCATCTCTTAACCAACATTATGTTCCATAGTCGCCACTCACAACCACCAAAGCTGGGCTCAACGGGCTCAACAACTAATCATGCTACCCACCTAGTCCCTATGGCATAGGCTTTGCAACCACAAAAAGCTCTTTAGGAGCTATTTCTAGTGATATCACCATCATCGCACGATATTGACAGACCACCAATCTGTCTCAAGCTCGGGTTAACACCCAACACAAACAAATACTCACTGGTCTCTGCCAGTAGAGTTATCTCCAGCGATATTGCTATCATGGGCGATAGTAATAGATTCTCATTCTCTGTTGCAATCTTAGGTGTTTCATGAAGACACTCTCCAGTATTTCTACAGCAACCCGCAGTACCCTATAAACTCTAAAATCTACTCATTTTCCACGGAGACTTCTCTAACACACAAATCAATCATCAGCAATCTAGACCGGCTTGATTAGATGGGCTTCACACTTCATATTTATGTACATACAACAATCTAAGCTCTATATGCAATTTCTACCAGGGATATTTCATATCTACCCGTTGAAAGTCTCACCTCTACCAATTAGTGGAGGAACCTTCAAGCAACTTATGCATATCAAAAGGATGAGCATGTCCTAAAAATCAGGATAATGATCATTAACCTTTAAGCATGCTTCGAAGCCATGAACGTGTACTCGATCCAGATGGAATCAATCGCAGTGCTTTCCTCTTCACGGATCTAGCCTCGACTTTCGATTTTGACCAAAAAAACTCCTTCAAAGATCTTTCAAAGGCTAAATCAATGTCTTTTCATCCTTAGCCCTGTTCTTCCTTCCACTTGGAGAGAGAGAACGAGAAAGAAAGAATGAGAATACTTTCTCACATGCAGCGCCTATATCTTGTTCAGGATAACTCCCAACCACTGGATCCCAAGATAAGATAAAATGTATGAAAACGAATCAAATTGACAATTCTACCAAAAATCGCTATTGTCGGGTGGTATTGCTTTCGCTTGACGATATCTTTGTAGGTGTCAGGTGTCTCATCCATCACAGCTTTGCTTCTTAAATTCTATCTAAACTGCATTCGACGCATGGCACACTACTGCTTGTGATATCTTTATCGCCAGGCAATATCATATCGACTTCATCGACTTGATTACTATCGACATAATCACTATCGCTAGTGATAAAGCTATCTCTAGCGGTAGCAAATCAACTACATCATTCGGAACACTATCGTTGGGTGATATTGGTATCGCTAGCAATAACTCCAAAATGTATTTTGTTATTTTTCAACAGTGGGAAACCTGGGGTGTTACATCAGGTTCCCTTTGCACTATTATAGGCTATTCAACAACCTCATCTTAAATCTGACCATCTTCAACAATTGCATTTGGTGGAATGGGATTCATAATTTCTTTATTTTCTCCAATGATGATTTCCTTTAGCCTTGAGTTTAAATCTACAACATTAGTGGAACTAGGCAAGCTCTTATATATCAAGTTTGTCTCATAAAATACAACATTTATTGACTCCTCTACATATTTATTTTTCTTATTATAGATTTTATAGGCTTTGCTATGGCTTCTATATCCTACAAAGAAGCCTTTAGAGCATTTCTCAGCAAATTTTGTAAGGTATGATTTACCATTATTTAGGACAAAATATTTACTCCGAAAGATCTTGAAGTAGGACAGTTTGGGTTTCTTTCCTTTCATTAGCTCATATGGAGTCTTGTTATGACTCTTGTTGATTAATGCTCTTTTTTCATAAAGTAAACTGTGTTAACTACCTCTGCCCAGAAATACTCAAGAAGTGAGGAGTCACTCAGCATACTTCTGTTAGCTTTAATGAGTGTTTTATTTTTTCACTCAGCAAATCCATTTTTCTTAAGAGTTCTAGGAGAGGAGAATTCTTGAAAGATACTTAAGCTTTCGTATAAATATAAATGGTCCCAGATTGAAATTTTGTATCATGGTCACTTTTGATCTTGACCACAGAGTAGTTCATATCATTTTGGATTTGCCTGACAAATGACTTGAAAATATCTAAGGTGTCTGACTTTATTTTTTTTAAAAACACCCATGCAAACATGGATAACTCGTCAACAATCATAAGGAGTTTAAATTCCCTCCCATGCTAGCAATTGACATGGGACCAAATAAGTCCATGTGCAATAAATATAAGTATCTTGTGGAGTCTTTAGATTCAATGCCTTTAAAGGAGCCTTTTATTTGCTTGTTCATTTGACATGAATGATATGAGCCTTCATTAAAGCATTTCCACATATGACAATCCCTTATAAGATTTTTTGTAAGCAATTTATTTATAGTCTTATAATTTATGTGGGTCAACCTCTTATGAACCTAGACACAAAGGATGCCTTATCATTAGCTACCAAGCATATAGATGAGGAGGAGTCTAGAAATAGAAAATTTAAACAATATATATTTCCACTCCTACTGCTGGTTAATACAATTTCAGAGTCAGAAGTCCTCTTGATCTTTATCCTTGTGGTGATTAGCCACTCTTTTTAGTGAGACTATTCCATTAGTAATCAAATCATATCCCTTTGTTACTCCTCTTTCTGATCCACTGAAAATGACTTTAAGTCTGGTTTCAATAGGAGTGAATTCATTAAGAAGGCTCTTTATTTTAGTCATATATCTTGAACATCCACTGTACAAATACCAGATTGGATTTTTAATGATCTTTGGACAACCCTATAAAATATATTACCTTTCCTTAGCAACCCAAACAGCTTTGGGTCTTGGATTTTTTTAGTCTTAAATGCATATTGCTTAAATGGAAAACTAATATACTGATTATTGTAGCAAGCCCTAGACATTATTAGGCTGAACCAATAGTATATGGCAAAGTGCACTTCCCTGCAATAACACTAAGAGTGAAAGTCTTTATTTCAAGAGAAGTTATACATATAGAGGGGGTGAATAGGTTTTCCAGTCTTTATGACTAATTTTAGATTTGGTGTGTTGTGAGTTAGATTATTGAGTTAGCTTTCAAGAATAAGGATCAGCACACCAGTATTTTTAGTGGTTCCCCAAGGTATGGGTACATCCACTTTTCCTCCCATCTTTTTAACAGTGTGTTAGACAAGGCAATCTTCTGCAAAACTCGGCTCAAAGAGCTTACAACTCAGATCCCTCAGGATCTCTCAGGCTATCTCCAAGTCCTACCTAAGGCCAAATCCCTACACACTTAGAGTAAACTTTACTCCTACTACTCAGTGACCCATCAGATCACCTACCTCAGGCTTAACAAAAATCCTTATTGCTCAGGCTAGGAGGTTATCCCTATACTTAGAGAAACTAAGTCTCCTACCCCAGACCTTGACCAAGATCCTACCTTAGATACTCAACAAAATCCTACAACTCGGCTTTTATATTTTAAGCTTACAACTCAGATCAATACATATCCAATAGAAAGATTAAGTTGTTATTGATGATTGAATCAAAAGAAAGTGTCCTCTGAGCCTTTTTTTTGGACTGAGTGAACTCAGCCCTAACTTCTTTACAGCACCAAGAAAGTAGATCTTTAGGAAGTTTTTGCTTGTGTTGAGGAGATAACTACAGGGCACTACTTCTTCAAGCCTTTGATGTGAAGTTTTTAATGTAGTGGCCTTGAAAATAAACAATAACATGAGTTTGCTTAGGTTATTCTTCTTATTAGAAAATGAGATTTTCTGATCTTGTTGTTGAAGACAAAATTATTTCTTCAAATAGCCCATCACTATCTGTGGTTCACAGACTTGTTGTAAGAATGAGTTGCGATAAATCTTGAACTTAGTCGAGAGGAAGAAGATGACTAAAAAGCTTCATTTGATTTCTTAGAAACATCCTTTTATTACTCGTCGTCCAAGGACTCTATGTGCTGTATGGACCAACTGGAATTGATCACTGCAACATATCTTTTGCATTTACAGCTATACTAAAGGCATATGGCGCCTTTTGTCATCTAGCATACTATTCCAGCAATATTTTAATTATTGATGATGTCAGCATGACTCGACGCTTGTGTACTTGGCAATTTCAGGACAATTTGTATAGGCGTTGAGTGAGGCGATGTCACTCAATGCAGAAATACTTAGCAGAAAATTCTGCTTCTTGAGCCATTGAGTGAACCTTCAACACTCAATGCATTTGACATTTGCAGTCTAACTGTTAAGGAATTGAGTGATCCTTATTCACTCATCGCTTCTAGACTTCGTAAAATTTTCCTGCATGAAGGTGTTGAGTGAACCTTTTACACTCAATGCTTCTGGACTTTGCATGACTTCTTGATGAGGTATTGAGTGGCCCTTCTTCACTCAATGCTTCTATACATAATTAGAAATCTTGTTGAGTAGGCATTGAGTGAACTATCTCCACTCAACACTTCTGTCCTTATACAAATTTTTAGTCAGCAACACTGAGGCTTTGACTACTTGAGGTGTTACCAACGCTTTTAGCCTCTTGGCGTTGAGTGAATTGCATTCACTCAACGCTTTTGGACATAACCAGTTTTCTGCTTTTCCAACATCTGTCTTGAGTCCAACCACTAATGTGGCCCTGAATACCTGTCTAATTAAAGAGCAAAAGACAACCTGCATACAATGAACTTAGAGAATGCATCAGATACAGCCATGTGTATACCATTGACCTGCGGGCCTTCTTCATATCTAGGACATTATGATCAATGGACCCAAAAAGGAGTCATGTATATTATATCTTATCCTCTGATACCTCTTGTTAGTCTTGGGATGTCTCTTTACCTAAAGGGAGGTGAATAGGTGATGTCATCTTTTTTATTAATTTTAAATGGATTAACCAGAGATAGAGCGACAAGAAAAGATCATGCAAAAATTCACAGCATAAACACCAGAATCTATAGTGGTTCCCCGAGTTGGATACATACACTTTCGCCCTTTCTCCTATTTAGTAGCTCGCTAGCTTCAACAAATACCTCTAATAGATCAGATCCGTAGATCCTACAACTCAGAGACTATATCTCCTCCAATAGCTACCACTCCTTTATATAGCTGGCTACCCTAGAAGGATCAACAAGATGACCAGTTAGGCCTAGGGGACAATCCTTTCTATAGGATTGGTGTGGGTCATAGCACCTCGCATCATACCACCCAATATCAGGGGCATTACTGGACCATAATGTCGCATATCATACCTCCCAACAACAACATTAAATGCATAATCACCTGAATTATTGGATTTGTGGCCAACCTTAGAGGGGGTGAATATAGTTCAAGATAGTTATGTGTATTTACAAAACTTCTTGTAGTAGGAATATGATTTTTGAATGCTACTATAGGTCCGTAGAGTTACCGTCAGCGGTATCGAAAAAAATAGTATTCTTGTATGACACAAAATCATATTAGTGTTCACACGATGGAGACATTAGTAAGCCTGTAACAGTATGATGTACTTGTAGATTAATGTTAGGCTTTCTATACAGGAATGGAACGACACATTGCATGTGCGCAGCTGAATAAATATATAAGAAAAACCCTAACAGTGAAGGATCATGCGATCTCCATGAATCAAGAAATAAAGTGAATAATAAATGCATAGTACCTGAGAGGGGTTGAGTCTTTACTCAATCAAGATTCTCCAAATATTTAGTCGAGAAAACTTTGTGTAACATCAGGCAGATGAGCCCACAGATAAATACTTATGTGACTCTACAGTTATCCACCAGAGTGCAAGATAACCCCAAGGTCTTGTCATACAAGAACTAGGTCGGATAAGGAGTGCTCTCTATATCTCCACAAATTGCTAGATTCGTTTCCAGGAGAGGCGATGAGAAGAAGAATTCATGACAGGATCTAGGGTTTGGCTCAAATGACAGCTTCAAAAGAACACACAGAAGGCACCCTCACGAAAAACACTTTTCCAAGCCTATTTATACCCAAGGATATCAAACGGACAATAGCCCTTTAGAAATTCGCCAAAATTCGAGTTACGTTGATATGCGTCGACATAAAGTGGATGTACATCAATAAGAAATTGATGCAACATCAAGAAGCACTTGATGTCACTCGACGCACCTTGCATTGACACGTAGTTGATGCACCTTGTGTCGACACGTAGTCGACGCACTTGCATCGAATAGAAGTTTACATCACATTGACATCACATTGACATCTACTCGACATATCATAGACTAAGGATCCGTGTTAACATGAGTTTTGCTGCGTCGACAGCTAGTCAACGTGCGTCGATATACACTCGACTTGTGTCGATGCTCGACGCAATCTGCCAGTATTCTTCAGGTCGTAGGATTGGTTCTTTCTCATATCCCATATATGTAGGGCCAATACAATCCTTCCTCCAATTTCTCCAAACACTCTTATGTGTGACCCTATAGGCTCAAATTGCATTGGCAGTGAGACTAACTGCTTAACTATTTCTAGATCACCATAGAAACAGTAACAACTAAAGCATAAGAGTGTTTGGAACAGTGAAGTTTTGACCCACCTACTGCCAAATAAATCATCCATGCTACCACTGGCGCTAGTACTACCGTCAGGCGGTAGCTTATCTAAAGCCCTAATGATTTAATCGACCCACATACCGCCGCACATTATTAACCTACCGCCAGCGCGGTAACTCACTGATCCCACAATAATTCCACAACACAACTGTCGGCGTTATCCCTAATGCAGGGCAATTCCTCACAGAACTCATCTCCTGGCTACGAAAAACATGGGGCATTACATTATTAATTGCAAAATTTTGGCATCACCCCCATACTTAAAGTTAAACATTATCCCTAATGTTTAAAACTATGTATGAAGTATAAGAAAGCGAAATAAAAAAAAATTCATTCAAAAAACAAAATAAAGCATACTAAAAAAGATAAGTAAGGGGTGTCTCCCAAGAGCGCTTTCTTTTTACCGTCTTTGAGCCCGACGGTTAATGGCTAGCTAAATGGATAAAAATAAGAAAAGTGGCAGACAACTCCCTTAATATGTGATGCAAGGAACATGCCAAAATCTATTGCACGGCGACTCCTCTGCTATGATCTTGATTTTTCTTTTATTCTCCGTGTGCATGAAATTGTGAATCCAAATTACCTACTCATACCTAAGGTCATTTTTATTGCTGGAGATAAGAGGCAAATGGATCCTTGAAGGCATTTAATTTCGACGGTTCATCATCTATATGAAATTTGTTAGGAGATAAAGAATCAAGATTAAGCAAGAAAGAAAAATTTTCACAAGGAGTTTCTTGTGAAATTATATGATTAATCGTTGGTTGTTCATTTTCAAAAATTAAAATGTTATCCGAATGTTCAATTGAAAAACCAAGGAGATTAAAATCATGGGGCAAAATATTTTCATCAATTTTATTTTCAAAATTATTTGTCAAATTTTAATGAAAATTAGGAGTGGAATTGGGCGAAGGTGAAGAGAAACATGTTCGACTTCAAATTTCTCTGGCGCCTCCATACTTACGATTTCTTGGTTTAAAAACACTTCTTGATTTTGGGAAAAATTATTTGAATTTGAACTTGAAAAATTTCAAAGAGAAAAAGAAAAATTTTGCGGCGCTGAATTGGTGGAATATAAATTTTGAATATATTAATTTTTTTCATCACAACGAAAATTATCCTGGTGATCTTGCCACTATGTGTATGTTGGAGCCGAAAACTGGTCCCAATAAGAGTCTGGACCCTGGGATATAGCTTATGCCTACTTCTCCCAAACTTAGGCTCTTGACTAGTTATTAGGGACTAATGAACAAACCGTGGGGTACAACACGGAGATCCCACCACTAACCCGAAAAATCTCAGAGAGCTTCCCCTCCTTAGCCAGTGCTAAGCTAAGGATACCTCAAAAAGCGCTAAAATACTTGAGAGAATAAAAAAGCTTGCCTTCTAAGGTATTATGTGGGTATATTTATAGATTTCAACAATCTAGTCTGCCAACAGTGTAGCTCTACTATTCCAAAAGACTGTATGCAGCCCACCTAGGTCTACCAACAGCGTAACTCCACTGTTCTGAAAGTGCTAAACGCAGACCACTAAGGCCATCTAGTTAATACTACCTCTGGACTATACTGGACGGGAGGTGTTTCGCACACCTAAGCATAAGCCCATTCGCCTGCCCTGGCAAAAAGCTTTTCAATTGCCTGGATGAATGCAGGCCTACCCACCTACTCGCCTACTTTACTTATCTTACTGGACCATCCTAAGACCAAAGAAATCTGTCCAAGTGCTGATGCGTTGAGTAAAATTTTAACATAAAAATGAAAGTGAAACCATGCATTTGACAATGCCATAATAATAATAATAAAAAAAATTTCTTTCTTCTTTTTTTTTATTTTTCTTAAACAAGGGCCATAATGATATATAAATAAATTTTTTTTTTGAAATTGGCCAAACAAAACTTTTCTTTTGAGCTTACATTTTTTTTCATGAAGTTCTCCAAATATCACTCAACAAAACTATCATGAAATTTTTTTTTAAATGAAACTTAAAAGCTTATTGTGATAGAATAGGTTGGAAAAAACTTTATTTTTGATGAAAGAGAATTGATAAGTGGATCTAGCAATTGAAATAGTAAAAAGGCTCAAAAGCGTCTAACAAGGCAAATTATTTTTTTGGTTGGCAAGAAGGCTCAAATGAAAACAACAAAATGGCATAAATAATTTGCATGCTTCTAAATCTATCTAAAGCATTAGTTTTGAAAAATTTCAAAAAGTAAGTCCTAGATATTAAATAGAGACTAATGAACTTCTCTTGAAACTAGGAATAATAAGAGTTTAGAATCATTCACATCTACTACACTAATCAAAGTTCACGTTACAAAAATTATCTAAAAAAAAGACAGAAAATAGTGGATGAATGATTTTTAGGAAGTAAAGAAAATAAAGAACAAAAAACCATAGGAAAAGCGTGAGTTTGTAGAAAAACGTTTCACGTTTACATGCTACCATGAATTAGGAACACAACATGGCCAACATTTTACTTGTTAAACATAATTACTTGTGAAACATAATTAAAAAGATCGATTAGAAAAATTATAAATAGCTAAGTTACTATAGAGAATTTTGAGAAAAACAAAACATAAACAAGGGGTACTATTGATATACCAAAATTCGTTTAAACTATTAAAGTAAAAAACGTATAGTATATATATTTTTTTGATTTTGAAAATATTCCTCATTTTTTTTTATTTTAGATATTCACTTTTTTTAAGGAAAAAAATAAGGAAAAGAAATGAAGGAGGAAACCCTCCCCCAAGCTTAAAATGTACATTGTCCTCAATGGAGAAAGGAGGGGAAGGAGAGAGAGAAATTAAAAATTAAAATTACATAATTGAAAAACAGGCACTTCCCTGGATTTGAGAGTTGCAAATGGCAGGGTGATGTTGCTCCCCCATACTTGTGCTTTAGAACTTCTTGAAATATAACCTTTGACTTATATGTTGGATTCAGCAACGTTGGAGCAGGCGATCACAGAAGTTCGGCTTGCCAGAGCCGTCCGAGGCAAAAAGTGAGAAATAAAGAAAATAGAAAAACCATGGGTTTCCTCCCTGACAGCGCCCTTTGTTTAAACGTTGTTTGAGCTGGACGCAAAAAATATTATCTGTACAACCCCATATCCGGCCAAGTGGGATCCTCCCCAGGTAGCGGGCTCAGGGCGTGCTATGAGCGACGATTTGGTGCGGTCCTGGTCAATATATTTATATTAGTAGTGGATGAATGTTTTTATATATTTAAATATAAATATTTGATATATAAATATGGGGGAGAGAATTGTAACGCCCCGACATGGCGTCGTGTGGTTAGATGGGTTTTGTGTGTGGTTAGCACATTGGGCTAGTGTTTTAATATAAAAAGAAAACTAAACCTCACCCTCCCCGGGTCAGCCGCATTTCCCCCCTCTCCCGATCCAGCTCTCTCGCTTTCTCTCCCGATTCCCTATGCGCCGGCCTATAGGAAGGAGGAGCCGAGCCTGATCCCTCTCCCTCTCTCGGCTCCTTTCTCATGCGCAGCCCGAGTGCCACTTGAAGGAGCAGCCAGAGCCCTCTCTCTCTCCCGTAGCCGGACAGTAGGGGCAACCCAAGCCCCCTCTCCCCTATTCTCTTCTCCCAGTGCCGCCCGACTGGAGGCAGCCCCCTCTTTCTGATTTCCTCTCTCCCGCCACCTAGAAGAGGTTAGCCGATCCTCCTCCCTCCTCCTTTCTCTGTCCAGGCCACCACCGGGAATGGAAGCCCGACCCTCTCTAGTATGGGTGTTTTTTGTTTCACAGCCAGGTGGAAGAGCCTTAAGGCTCAAGTTTGGCCGACCAAGAGGATGGGAGATCTTGAGTGGTGTTTTTAGAGCTCAAACCATTACGTCATCCATGTGTGGATAGCAGCTACGCTCACTAGACGCTGAGCCTCTTACGAGATATTCAGCTGCAGCTCCGTCAAATTGTGCGTCAAGGGTGACAAAGTTTCTTCTTGAGCAGGTGAAGCCCTTATTTATCATACTTGTATGGAAGCCCCTCTCCTCTAACGGCTCGAAGGGTGCTCTCTGACGGGTCGATGTGTACATCCCTGCAATTAATTGTATTTTGTTTCTGGAAGCGTGAGTATGGATTTAGGCATGCTGTGTTAACCCCATCTAGACGCATAATCTGGATTGGTGATGTTTTCTAGGTTTCCCTGAGAAGAATCTGTGGCAATTGTATATTATTTTCTCGTAGGGAATAAGCATCGTCGCCCCGAGAAAGGGGTGTGGCTGATATTTATTTTGGCACCACGTGACGGGATTATGCCATTTGCGGATCAGATGAGGAACATTTTGCATGGACCCATGGAGGCACCTCTAATTAGGAGAGAGTGGGTCTGTAGATCCTCCTTAGATATTTCGGTAGGCCAAGAGAGCCCTTCGAAAGTGTTTTAGCTTAGTCTTTGGCTTGGGAGGGGAAGAATTTGTTAGTCTTCCGGTTATGCGGTGGGACCTCCATGCTAAGACCTTGGGTCTGTCCTTTGAGTTCCTAGTCTTATGCCTAGATTGTTCACTTGAGTGTAATAGGTGCGCAGCCACCCCTCTTTTGGGACCCCGAACTCCATAGAGACCGAATTTCGATTTCAACATTTATGATGTGGTGATCGTGGAGATTGACTAGCACAGAAGAACCCAGGCGAACGTCATGGCTATAGAAGAGGAATCAAGTGACGACCAGGGTCATGCGTTGACACTCTATATGTAAGGTCCTCATACTTGAGTCATCCCTTCCTATAGTTGTCGTTGGAATCCCATAACATTTGGAGTAGGATTTGCACCTGTTTGAAGAAATGAACTATTCATCTAATTATGTCGCGCCTTAACTCGGGATCTTTTGCATTTGAAGAATATTTCTCAAACCATGAACCATCTTGAAATCAAGTTTAGCGTTCAGATTTATGTTGTTAATATTATGTAAAAGTTGAACTTTTAGGTATTCTGTTGAAGGATTTACATTTTTTTTGATGAATGAAATAATAACTAGTTATGTCACACTTAACTTATGATGTTTAAGTAAATTGAATGATCCTTAAACTATAATAAGATATGGTGGAAGAACCCGAGTGATGCTCGGCCCCAGGTAGACCCGCTGCGCAGGCTCTCATTAGCTGGTAGGTCCGAAGGCTCGCCTGTGGGGGTAAGGGATACCCTGAGTGCTGCTCGGCCCCGGGTAGACTCGCTGCTCAGGATCTCATTAGTTGGGCAGGGCGGAAGGCACACCTGGGGGGAAGGCCTTGGTCTTGGAAATGTTCTTGGAGATACTTTAGCTTGGAAACTTTTGCACTACCCCGAGCTTGGCTCGGCCCCAGGTTGACCCACTGCGCAGGATCTCACTAGCTGGCAGGTCTGAAGGCTCTCCTGTGTGGGTAAGGGATACCCGAGTGCTGCTCATCCCCGGGTAGACTCACTGCTCAGGCTCTAATTAGCTAGGCAGGGTGGAAGGCACACCTAGGGGAAAGGGCTTGGTATTGGAAATGTTCTTGGAGATGCTTCAACTTGGAAACTTTTGCACTACCCCGAGCCTGGCTCGGCCCCATGTAGACCCACTACGCAGGATCTCATTAACTTGCAGGTCTGAAGGCTCACCTGTGGGGGTAAGGGATACCTCGAGTGCTGCTCGGCCCTTGGTAGACTCGCTGCTCAGGCTCTCATTAGCTGGGCATAGCAGAAGGCACACCTAGGGGGAAGGGCTTGGTCTTAGAAATGTTCTTGGAGATACTTCAGCTTGGAAACTTTTACACTACCACGAGCCTTTCTTGGCCCCAGGTAGACCCGCTGTGCAGGCTCTCACTAGCTGGCAGGTCCGAAGGCTTACCTGTGGGGGTAAGGGATACCCCGAGTGCTGCTCGGCAATGGGTAGACTCGCTGCTCTGGTTCTCTTTAGCTGGGCAGGGCAGAAGGCACGCCTCGGGGGAAAGGGCTTGGTCTTGGAAATGTTCTTGTAGATGCTTCAGCATGGCAACTTTTGCACTACCCTGAGCCTGGCTCGGCCCTAAGTAGACCTACTGCGCAGTCTCTTACTAGCTGGCAGGTCTAAAGGCTTGCTTGTAGGGGTAAGGGATACCCCGAGTATTGCTCGGCCCTAGGTTGACTCGCTGCTTAGGCTCTCAATAGCTGGGCAGGGTGGAAGGCACACCTGGGGGGAAAGGGCTTGGTCTTGGAAATGTTCTTGGAGATGCTTCAGCTTGGAAACTTTTGTACTACCCCGAGCCTTGCTCGGCCCCAGGTAGACCCGGTCAGGCTCTCATTAGCTGGCAGTCTGAAGCCTCGCCTGGGGGGGTAATGTATACCCCGAGTGCTGGTCGGCCCTGTATTGACTCGCTACTCAGGCTCTCATTAGCTGGGCAGGGCGGTATGCACACCTGGGGGAAATGATTTGGACTTGAAAATGGTTTTGGAAAGGGTTTAATATAGATGTATATTTATAATAGATGAAGGTTTTTAATATATTGAAATATAAATATATATACTAGGAAACAAACATGACTCTACCTTAAGTAACCACTAAACGAATCTAGCATCAGGACTATATAGCATACCGACTCTATTTACCCATAATATATTATGTACTACGTTGTATCCTATACTATATTACGTCATGGTGTTACAATCATATTAATAATATAGTTCTGCCAAACAAACTGCACTGATTGGCACTTTGAGTTTGAACATTGCAACATCTTCCCAAAAGGATCTATTAAACACCACTTTAGCTATTGATAAATTATCAACTACGTTATTACTTTATACTTGGTAATGAGATTTTTCATAGTTTCCTTCCTTTACTGCAGAAAGTAATCCACCTTGGTCGCGAGAGAATCCTAATGTTTTTTCAGCTTTCTTCTTTATAAGACAATTCTTTATTTCTACTTCTTATTTTTGTGATGCTAGTGTAACCGCAGTCCAACCTATCTCATTCTTTTGGTTAACCATGTAATAAACTATGGTATTTGCATTATTCACTGTAGTACATATTGGTAGCTTGACTTTTAGTGGTATATATATTATTGATGTTGACGTGCAAGCTCAAATCTCGGCAGGCATTCCTAATTTTGTCAGTATAGGGCTTGGAGATAAAACTATTGTTGAATCTAAAGAAAGATTAAGGGCCGCTCTTTCTTCAATAGGACTTGCCTGACCTATAAAAAAAATACTATTAAATTTAGTTCCTATTGACCTAATAAAGGAAGGTAGTCATTTTGATCTAGCTATTGCTTGCGGTATACTAATTTGTATGCTAATTGTCTCATGGGGGTTTTAACATGCATTTCACTAATGATGCTATTATATAAAGTCAGCATTGGTAACACCCCTCCTTCTTCAGAGCTACCTTGGAGGGATTTTTCTATTAATTCACTTTGATTATGGCATATAGCTAAAGGATTAGTGGAATATGTAAAATTAAATCCTGACTTAACAGAAGCTCCAAAGGATTTTGCAGGTGCAATTATAGATATTGATCACCATGAAAACTTCCCTTTAAGTCAGGAAACACTACTCTCCAAACTTAATCAACAATTTGACAAAATTAAAGAGCACATACCAAACTATCATCCGAATAACTCTATACCGCCATTTGCAGATTATAAAGTAATAGTCGATTGGATTAGGCATGCATTTAGTACCCGAATATTATTAGGATTTTTCTCTAATACTTGATCAAGCACTATAATTGCATTGTTATAGTTCTTTATTTCCATTAAAGCTAAACTTTTACTATTTTGTACCTGAATATTATTAGGATTTTGACTTAAGGCTTCCTCAAACATAGTAAGTGCAGCGTCACATTTTCCTAACTCTAGTAAAGTTATAACTTTATTGTAAAGTACAGAAAACTCATTAGGATTTTGCTTTAATACTATATTAAACTGCTCAAGTGCTTTTAAAAAAAATCATGTTTTTCATATAAGAATATGCCTAGATTAATATAGGCTTTAATACAGCCAGGTTTAGCTTTTATTACTTTTTTAAGAAGTGCAAACAATGCAATAACAAACTAACCAAAGAAATATTTTTGATAGTCACTCTGCAGCTATTGTTCACAACATAAATGAGCCAGTGTTACAAGCAATTATTGATAAAAATATCCCAGGAGTAACTAGTAAAGAACAAGCCGCCAGATGAGCAGGTACTCATAGCCAAGAAGTTATGAACATATCTCAAGAAATAATTAGCGTACATAACCCCTTGCCTCTAAATGGTTGGAGTGATAATCAAGCTCAAGTTAAAGAACTTAGATAACTTGGTATAATTTGTAGAAGTAGAAGTATCACAATATACGTGGTTATTTACAACGTAAGCATGTTTTAAATCTAAGAGCTTTTTGATAATGGTAATCATATCATCGATATGCACAGTAGCTCTAGGCTCGATATTTGGAGGTAAACAACTTTAATATTGCATATTATTATGGAATTCTTGGATAATTTCAGTAGTTAACGTTGCAATAGTGATGTTTAGTTCTCGAGCTATCAATATTATTTTATCATCAACATCCGTTATATTACAGACATATTTAACTGGGTTAGGTCCAAATATTTTACAAAGTAACCTATATAATAGATCATATACCACCTCTGATCTAGCATTGCCTATATGAGGTGAATGCTATTATAAAACTTTTTAGTACTTCCTATAGTCCAGTTCTAGTTTTGCTAACCCTTGTAGATGGCTTATCATATGTGGACAATCTTCATAAAATCGACTGATTACACCAACATCAGCTGTTTTTATTCCTGCTTTAATTTGGGGGTTAGTATAAGTTCCAATTGCATGATTAGGAAATAATACATTGTGCATTTCATCTTCTAGATTACTAGCAGTACTTGTATCACCTATAATAACTCTTGGTAAATTGATAATAAAATCATCATCATCATCTAGCGCATCTATATCCATATCATAAATATCAGCAAATTCATCTAAAGGATCCTTACTAGCAGCACTATCTGATACTGGTGGTGTTACCAAAGGTTGTGTTAAAAAATCATTGAATAATTGATCATTATCCGACCATGCTGGGTTATCAGGTATACTAAGATCAATCAGACCTTCTTCTAGTCCTATATCTGCTTCTACATTAATATAATCATCTCTTAATAGTCTCTCATCAAATTTGATACTAGTAATACCATAGTTATAGAAAGGTGATGACCTAAATAGTTTAAGAAAGTTGTGTTGAATTCTAGACCTATCGCTTTTCATATCCTTTATCAAATTACACATGAGAAAGATTCTTAGAAAATATGCAGTTTCTAATGTTGAAATCCTTATGTTAATTTCTCAACGTTTTGCTAAGATATTTAATATAGATACTGGAGTAAAAGCAGATGTTCTAAATAATAAGACACATAAAAATTCTTGTATTTCATTTGAGATTTCATCATCTATAATATGTTCATATAAAAATTGGAACAATTTCAAAGCTTCTTCGAAGTATGAATAGTTTCATAGCAATGGTGTGGAGCTCCCTTTATCTCCATGTGAGTAATTCTCTCCAACTTTTTTTTGGGTCGGCTCCCACTCACCGGATACTCGGGGTTGAACATTTCTTTTCAAGCGTGGAACTCACTTGAAAAGAGTGGGGATTGTGTACAACCCCGTATCCGGCCGAGTGGGATCCTCCCTATTGAAATCAAAAATTCGGTCTCGATGGAGTTCACCCTTAAGGAAGGGCTGATCGCGCACCTAATTCTCTCCTACAAGAAAAACAACAAGGAAAAGAACAAGGGACTGGACCAAGGGCCCGACGCGGAGGACCCACCACACACCCTGAAGATCACTGAGCGCTTCCCCTCCTTAGCCAAATGTCAGGCTAAGGTACCTCAGAAAGCGCTAGAAGACTAGGAGACAGGTAAGCATGTCTTCCTTATGTACCCCTTGGGTCCGATTTATAGATTTCTGAAAACGTCCTGCAAATAGCAAACCTCCGCTGTTCTGAACAGCTTTCTGCAGCCCAACTGGGTCTGCCAACAGCGTAACTCCGCTGTTCTAACTGGCTATGGGCAGGCTAGCGGGGGTAGAATGGTAAAAACACCTCACTCGACGCCTATTTTTGATCCTGGGCGAGTACGGACCCGGACTGCCATACTCACACGTCACGGGTTTGTTGAATATTTTAAATTCAGCAAGCGACTCATAGCTCGACTAATAGCTCAGAGCTCAGCGAGCAACCCAGAGCTCGACGAACAGCTCAGAGCTCAGCGAACGGCCTAGAGCTCGACGAACAGCTCAGAGCTCAATGAATGGCCTAGAGCTCGAAAAACAGCTCAGAGCTTAGCGAACAGCCAAGAGCTAGACGAACAGCCTAGAGCTCGACGAACTGGGCTTGGCGAGCTGAGCTTGAAGAGCTGGGCTTGGCGAGCTGGGCTAGGCGAGCCGGAGACTGCCGAGCTCACCCTCTTATCGAGCTCGCCCAGAGACTCAGACTACCCGATTTGGCTATTCTGGCTCCTGCTAACCCACTCGCCGGATAAGGGGTTGTACACAATCCCCGCTCTTTGTGAGGTTGGCACAAGCTCGAAAAGAAACATCCAACCCCACGGGATTCGGTGATTGTGGCAGGAGCAAGGAAATCTTTCGGAGGGGTCCACCAGTGGCTATAAATATGCGCCTGCATACCTGAGTGACCTTTGTCACTCCCCTTTGCTCTGAATTTGCTGAGATGCCTCTCCCCAAGGAGCTCCAAGAGAGGCTTGCGAAGGCTCACGAGGTCTCCTCTGCCCGCGTCGCCAGCCTAACATCCATTCCCCTTATTATCTCGCAGAGCATCCTGGCCGAGTCTAAGTCTGCCAAGGGGGTGAAGCCAGATGCAAAAGCATCCGAGCGCATCTTACAAGACCTGAAAATGACCCGAGAGCCCGATATTGGCTCCTCTACCCTTCCTACCCCTTCGAAGGAGGGGAATTTCATTGAGCTCTGCGCTGACCTAGATTGTCGGGGTGGGGACGGCGAGGTCACCTCTTCGCGAGCCGATATTCATCCTGCCGACCCGCATTTTAAGGCTCCGGAGGCTCATCAACGCGACCTGTCCACGCCATTCGGGACTCTAGGGTTGAGCTCGCAAAGGTCGGATTCGCTAGCCCGCGTTTCCTTTTCCCAGCTCACTGAGACCTCGAGGGAGGGTGCTAGAACTATCCAAGTGCTCAACCTTCTTCCACCCCAAATACATCCTCCGGGCCGTGGTAAAAATCTGAAGATGCCCCCACCACGCCTCTCCTTCGAGGCACAGAGCTCTTCAGGCAAGTCATCCTTTATTGGATATCGTCCGTAGTTCCCTTGGTGTGCTTGCCCTTCACATTATTGTTCAACTATTCTTGCATCCTTCTTAAGTTAGTCGGAGGCCGATGAATCCCTAGAGCGAGCTCGCTACTCTCCCCTGCCTTCCCTGAAGACCTTTGAGTCCTTCCTGGACGCTAAGCTAGGGGTCCCCGAGCTGACGAAGCGAGGAATCGAGGTCCTCAAAAAGATGGTACGTGAGCTCCACCGATTGTGGGAGGACAACGAAATGCTGCAGCGGGAGTAGTGTGGCTAGTAGGTGAGGTGAGGGAGGACCCGGCGGGCGAGACGACGTCTCTTTCACCGTTACTAGAGGAGCTGGACAAGAACCTTCTGGCAGTCAGGGGATGCTTGAGGAAGATCCGCAAGCTGCGCTATTTGCGCCGACCTGCGGGGAAGGAGACGCGAGATCAGGGGAGGTAAAGAATGACCCCCCTATGGGGCCTATCGGAACTCGCCTCCTGCCCTCATAGCTCGCGCACGTGTCGAAATTGCTTCTTTATTTGCATTTGATTTCTCTGAACAATATCCATGTTGGGCCTGTAATAACTTAGAATATTTCTATATTTTATTGCTTGTTGTGTGAATATAATATTCTTGCTTGGCACGTGATGGGATAGGTTTTGGAAGTCGATGAGCTGGGTTAGGCGAGCTAGGTTAGGTGATCTGGACTGATCCATCAGCTCGACCCTTGATCCCTTTTCCTATAAATAGGCCCCTCTCACCTACCCCGACTTACTGCTTTTATTGCTTCTGTACTTTCCTCCTCTGCTCGCCTTCTTCCAACCTGCAGTCGCTCCCTACACCTTCCGCGAGCATGGGGAAGACACTTCCTGATTCTGATGATCGCTCCAAGTGCGCTAAGCACTTCACCGACTATTATTTCTTTGAGGGGAACATGACGGAGGAGGAGTCCGCCATGTTCAATGCCGAATTCAAGCCCCCCGGCTTCGAGGCGTGCCGACCCAGGGAATGCGAGGCCATCAATACTTTCTACCCAGAGGAGCTCGCCTTCCGCATCTCGTATTTCGAGGTGGGGTTGCACCTTCCAATCTGGCCGGAGTTATGCCAGATCCTCAAGTACTTTTGCTCGGTGCTCGTGCAACTGAACCTGAACTCCGTCTCCATTATGGTGGCATTCACAAGCTTCCTCCGGCGGGAGCGAACCGAGTTCAACCTGACCGTGTTCAGAAAACTCTTCACCTATAAGGCGACTCCCGACGGCGTCGTCTTTTTTGAGGTCTCCTTTATCAAGGTTCGCGAGATCGCGAACAAATACCACAACTGGATGACCAAGATCGTCTTCCTTAAGGGCGATCTCGGCAACGTCCCCTACTCTCTGCAGCAAAAAGTCGAGGAGGTATACAGACCCCCCACCGTCTCCGGCAACAATGCCGAGCTCCCGAAGTGGCCTTGACTCGCAACCCCCCCCCCCCCCGTCCTTCCTGGCGAAGGTATATCTTTCAACTTTCCTCCTTGCAAGATCTCGCCAAATCCATCGAAATTATCAATAAGTTATTTATGCAGGGGAGCGACTGATTCGCGAGAACCCGCCTTTTGCCGATCTGGGACAACTCCTTGACAGTCTCGACCGAGAGAAGGTGGCTGCGGCCGCTTGCCGAGACGAGCTGTCGTTGTCTAAGACCTCTAACAAGAAGCGGGTTGATCCTACAGGGTCCAGATTGCCTCACCGCCATCCACCGCAGAAGAAGCTGAAAGCGGTGGTGGTTTCTCTGGCAAAGCAACAACAACATCCCAAGTACATGAGCTTGCCCGAGACCACCTCGGACGGAACGCCGGGGAGCCCGCAGAAGGAGACAACAGTCAAAGTGTAGGAGGGAGGCGAGCCCTCTGATCCTGAAGTTAAGAAGACCTTAGCCCGTGACCTGGGTCCGCCGAAGAGTCACCCCCTCTTCGGCCTTGGGGGTAGGTGGAAGGACTCGTCCGTCGAGCTTGTGGTTCAGTGGGACGAGTCTGCCCACCAGATCTCTATCTCCACCCTCCAATCCTCCTGGGCCGACTGCGAGCCCTCCTCAGGTCAGGCCTATGCGCTCGGCTTTGGCCTCTACAAGCGCGAGGACATCGCGGCCTACATGCGCATGACCCTGCGCCAACTCGGCGATGAGGGCCTATAGGACCATATGCTGGCAATGGAGCTCCACCACATGGTGTTTCGTCGCAGCTTCAACCTCAGCCATCTCCTACAGAAGGCTGAGCAGAAGTGCGACCTGGCCCAGGACAAGGTCGTTGACCTAGAGAGAAGGCTCGGCATTGCCGAGGACTTACTCGCCAAGGGCACTGACGGGCTGTTGAGCACTGGTTATCCCTTCCTCTTTTTTACTTAGGATTTTTAGCTTCAAATTTACTTACCTCTTCTTGCCCCGGGACGCCAAGGACGCTAGGGAGCTGCGGACTCGCGCCATAGGGCTGGAGGAAGAAAATAATCAGCTCTGTGCTCGCTCCGCCGAGTAGGAGACTCGTGCCAAAGAGGTGGAAGCTCGCACCGTCGAGCTGGAGGCTCGCACCGCAGATCTGGAAGGGAGGAACATGAAGCTGAGCGAGGAAAAAAAGGTGCTTCATGGCAAAATCGCCCTCCAGGCGGAAGCATTCCTCCCTCTAGGTTGCAACGAGCCCCCCTTCCCATACAGAGCCCGAGGATCTTTGGCGAGGCTGAGGTCATTGAAAGGCTGTGGGTCAACTCAATCTAATCTGTGGAATGCACCCTACAAATTATGAAGGATATGCAGGTGCTGGTTGAGGGATGTGAGGAGGTAACGGTCCGAGACCTCATGTCGAGTCTGTTCCCGCCCACGCCGCCCAGCGAGAAGGAAGACAACCTCGACATGTTCTTTGAGAAGGACTTCAAGGACAATCCTTCTGGCGGGGCGGGCGGAGATCGCCAATCCGAGGGAGGAGGCGAGAGCTGACCTCCCCCCTTTTTTCTTGTAACTATCTCCCCTCTTTTGTAACTTCGCCTAGGCGAGCTATCCTTTTGTAATCATTTTATGCTGAATGAAAAGTGAATTTTTCTATCTTATTTTTCTTTGATATTTCCTTCTGTAATGCACTCGCCCGCGAGCCCTCCTCTTCGCTGGATCCCACTAGGACATAATTTGCCACTAGAGCGCATGTTTAGGACTCGTACCCACGTGCAAATTCCGAGAGCTCCCCCCTTCCTAGGTTAACCAGGAATGGACCTCCTTTCGGGCTGGGTACATAAACACCCAGCTCACGCGTGAGTTATCCCTTCTCTTTATGATGGCAAGTCAAAATTGTGCAAATATTTCACAAGTAAAACTTAAGGGGGGGGTGGAGTGCCTTGTTGGAGATTTCCTTCCTCAATAGGAGGCTCGGGGCAGGGCTCGTCTTCTCTTTGTCAAGCTAGGCCTGTGAGCCCAAACTCGCCTATAAGGACCTTCTCCCCCCTACACCCTTAGGAAAGCAATTTTCCTAAATAATTCCATGGGAGGGTGGGAATCCCTTGAGTTACATCCAGCCATTCCTTCTTGGTGAGATCCTGATAGCGGGATCTGCTCGGGGTCTGGGGCAGATCTTTGGGTTTCTCTATGAGGTTGGCACAACACCTGTGCACGCAGCAGAAGTAATAAAATCTAGAACAACCCAAAAGAGATTGGATCGGGCCATGAATGTTGAATCAAGAAGTTAACAAAAATTAGGCAAGAATTACCTCTTCGGTGTTAAGTCACAACTCAACGAAGATGCTCCAAATTTGATTCCTTGTCGGTGGCAAGTTCCACGTAGAATAATATCTACGTCTCTGCAGAAATCCACACGAGCGGGAGAACACCAAGCTTTCGTCACACGGATGATCGGAAAGAGATTGACCGCACCTTACACTTCCACGTACTGCTAGGTCCGCTCTAGGAAGCGCAGCACCGGTGACTATTGTTGGAGAGGAGGAGGTTGGCGGAGCGAATGCGGCGGCGGAACGCTTCCGGCCGGCGAGATTCGGGAATCGGCGGGGCGAACAAGAACGGCGGAACAGGCCCGTCGGTTTCGATTCGTTCAAAGGAAAAAAAACCTGATCAATCCAATTCTCTGTATGTATTCCCAAAACCCTAAGTGCCTATTTATACTCAAAGCATAAATAAACCCAGGCAAAATCTCTATTCGCAGACCACAACAAAATAGGGTTTCAGAATCGATCAGTGAGAATCATCTCAAGATTTGGCGAGAATCAGTCGGCGAGAATCAGTCGGCGAGAATCAGTCCACAGAAACGGCGTTGAGAGCGTTGAGTCATACTCAACGATTCTCGACGAATCTGCCTTGGCGTTGAGAGCGTTGAGTCATACTCAACGATTCTCGACAAATCTGCCTTGGCATTGAGAGCGTTGAGTCATACTCAACGATTCACGACGAATCTTTCTTGGCGTTGAGAGCATTGAGTCATACTCAATGATTCTCGACGACTCTCGTCGAATTTGCCTTAGTCTCTGAGAACCTTCTTTGGCAACTTTTGCCCAACCCCATTCTGTGTGGTGATTGGTAACCCTTACCAACACAGTCAATCTTCTAACTTCTCCACATGCTCTTATGTGCGACCCTGCAGGCTCATATCGCGTTGGCAGTGAGATTACATGTTTGACCACTTCTAGATCTCCATGGTAACTCCAACAGTCTCCCACTTGATCTTGAAAGTATCAAACCAAAAACCTCACAAACAATGAGCAGCATCTAGCAATGCATCATTGTTCCCCAAGCAATAAGTGTTCATAACTCATAAGCCTTCATGACAAATGTTCCAGCGTTGTCTTTGTCCCTTTGTCCTTTACATCCAGAAAGAACTAGATGCATGGACCGTGTCACCCTCATAATAGCTCAATCTAAGTTTCTTGATCTAGAACGGACGTCCAGAGAATGGTGAGTCCAATATCACATACTGACTCAACCAAGCATGGCCATGCATTTATCAGTCCAGTTCCATCAAGGGGCCCATGGATGCAACTCCTGTCATATAGGAGGACAAATCCCATATCTGCTCACACACAAACACCCAAATGATTCGTAACGTACCCAACAAGCACCCTTATCATCAACCTTTCTCAAGGAAGACTTTAGATGACATCAAAGCACGCTCTTCCTCACTTGATGAATGTTGTGACGTCAGGTCAAAGGACCATAACACCATTGCAAATAGAGACCTACTTGTGACACGATTAGACAACAATCCACAAAGTAGTCTTTGGATGGGTCTGTCCAGTACAACTTGTTCATTTACAAGTACCCACGTGATGACTTTATATCACAATATCATGACCTGTGAGAACTGGTCATCAGTCGACGCACGTGCTAGTCTTAAGGTATCATCATCACCTTTAGCTTCTATGATGATACAACGACCAGGGACCTTTTAAGAATGAAGCTTCAAATAAATCATAGGCTCTCACATTCAAGTCACGTACTTGATGTCCTATGCAAGCGAACACTCTAAGGGTATTTATTATGTTACAATTTAACTATCACATAGAAAAATCCCAATAAAAGAACTTGTCATTAATTGTAAAAAGAAACATTTGGTACACAATTCATCGTATAAATGAACAATAAATAGCAAATAGAATATATGTTTACATGCAACCCACAAGACTCCCACTAGAGTTGATCACTAAGGTATCACATACCAATTGATCTAGTATGACCATCATGCTTGCTCTGTGCGAGAGGCTTTGTCAGTGGATCCGAAATATTCTCCGCAGTCGGCACTCTGCAAATGTTCACATCTCCTCGTTCGACAATCTCACGAATAAGATGGAACCGCTGAAGTATGTGCTTGGAGCGCTGATGGGATCTAGGTTCCTTAGATTGTGCAATTACAGCATTGTTATCACAGTAGAGAACTATGAGACCAACAATGCTAGGAACTACATCAAGCTCGCCGATGAATTTCCTAATCCATACAACCTCCTTCGCTGCGTCAGCTGCAGCGATATACTCGGCCTCTGTTGTAGAATCAGCAACTGTCTCTTGCTTGGAACTCTTCCAGCTCACGACTCCTCCATTAAGGCAAAACACAAACCCTGACTGAGACTTTGAATCGTCTCTATCAGTTTGGAAGCTAGCATCTGTGTAACCACTTACAACGAGCTCTTCCTCTCCACCATACACCAAGAACACATCCTTAGTCCTTCTCAAGTACTTCAGGATATTCTTGACTGCAATCCAGTGACATTCACTGGGGTCTGACTGATACCTGCTAGTCATGTTCAAAGCAAAGGAGACATCGGGTCGAGTACATAACATTGCATACATGATTGATCCCATTGTCGAAGCATATGGAATCAACTTCATGCGGTCCTAACCTTCACAAGATTTTGGATACTGGTCCTTAGAGAGATTCACACCATGAGACAAGGGTAAAAATCCTTTCTTGGACTCAAGCATGTTGAACCGCTTCAACACCTTTTCAATGTATGTACTCTGGGTTAAACCCAGCAACTTCTTCGATCTATCTCTATAGATCTTAATACCGAGTATGTAAGTCGCTCACCCAAGTCCTTCATAGAAAAGCAGTTCCCTAGGTTGTTCTTAACAACTTTCAGGGTAGGAATGTCATTCCCAATCAAAAGTATGTCATCTACATACAATATCAGGAAGACAACAATGCTCCCACTGATTCGCTTGTAAACACAAGGCTCATCTTCATTCTTGATGAAACAAAACTCTTTGATTTTTCTCATCAAAACGAAGATTCCAACGTCGAGAGGCCTATTTCAGTCCATAGATGGACTTATTCAGCTTGCATATTTTAGTGGCTTCATTTGGGGATATAAAACCCTCGGGTTGTGCCATGTACACTTCCTTAAGGAGGTTTCCATTAAGGAAAGCCGTTTTGACATCAATCTGCCAGATCTTGTAGTCATAATATGCAGCAATAGCAAGCAATATCCTTATGGACTTTACCATAGCAACAGGGGAAAAGGTCTCATCATAGTCAATACCATGAATTTGCTTGAAACCCTTAGCCACCAGTCGCCCTTTGAATGTCTATACATTCCCATCCATGTCGGTCTTCTTCTTGAAGACCCATTTGCACCCTATAGGTCGTACCCTTCAGGTGGTTCCACCAAGTTCCAAGCTTGGTTTGCATACATGGAGACCATTTCGGATTTCATAGCCTCAAGCCATTTGCCGGAGTTCGGTCCATTCATAGCCTCTTGGTAGGTTGCTGGTTCATCATCATGATCCATAAGCAACACATTACCTATTTGAGACATGAGAAATCCATATCTCTCAGGCATAAACCTCGGTCTACCAGATCTACGTTGGACTTGTGTTTCTTGAGCAGGTTCTCTAGCTACAACATCTTGTAGTCCTGTCTCAGAATCTAATTTCGGTTCATTCACTACTTGTGGTTCTTAAACTTCTTCAAGTTCTACCTTTTTAGTCTTTCTTGATAAGAACTCTTTCTCCAAGAAGACGCCAGTCCTTGCAACAAACACTTTGCCCTCGGACGGTAGGTAAAAGTAATACCCTTTCGTTTGCTTAGGATATCCCTCCAGATAACAGTTATCCGATTTTGGTTCCAGCTTGTCAGGCATTTGACGTCGCACGTATGCCTCACAGCCCCAAATTTTAATGAACGATATACTAGGACGCTTCCCAGTCCATATCTCATATGGTGTCTTCAGAACCATTTTCGTTGGAGCGCGATTCAGTGTCATTACAGCAGTCTCTAAAGCAAAACCCCAAAAGGAAACAGGCAAGTCTGCATGACTCATCATCGAACGTACCTTGTCTAACAAAGTACGATTTCTCCTCTCAGATACACCATTATGCTGTGGTGTTCTAGGTGGAGTGAGCTGTGATACAATACCACACTCTTTCAGATGATCACAGAACTCATGACTCAGGTATTCGCCACCTCGATCAGATCGGAGTGCTTTAACCCTTTTACCCAACTGGTTTTCTACTTCATTCTTGAACTCTTTGAACTTTTCAAAGGTCTCGGATTTGCACTTCATAAGATACACATATTCGTATCTACTGAAATCATCAGTAAATATAACGAAGTAGAAGTACCCACCTCTAGCCATGGAACTCATGGGTTCGCATACATCACTATGTACAACACCCAAGAGATCCTCAGCCCTCTCAGTATAACCAATGAAAGGGGCCTTAGTCATCTTGCCTAACAAACAAGATTCGCATCGCTCAAATGATTCATAATCAAATGAGTCCAAAAGTCCATCTTTATGGAGCTTGGATATGCGCTTCTCGTTTATATGGCCCAAACGACAATGCCAGAGATATGTAGGGTTTGAGTCATTTGTTCTTAGTCTTTTATTATTTTCTACATTATAGATCTGATGGTCCTTGTTCAAAACATAAAGATCATTAAACAATTGAGCTATAGCATAACAAACATCATTCTTAAATATAGAACAACAGTTGTTCTTAATCATAAAAGAAAATCCAATCATGTCCAAGCATGAAATGGATATAATGTTTCTAGTTATTGCCAGAAAAAAATAACAGTTATTTAGTTCTATTACAAGCCCACTGGGCAAAGAAAGACGGTAAACCCCTACGGCTACAGCAGCAACTCTTGCTCCATTGCCGACGCGCAGGTCCACCTCCCCTTTACTCAGCAATCTTCTCCTTCCCAGTTCCTGCACATTTGTACAAATATGAGAACCACATCTGATATCCAATATCCAAGATGAAGGAGTAGAAAGGTTTATCTCTATAACGTAAATACTTGAAGCGGAAGTCATACCTCCCTTAATTTTCTGCAGACCCTCAATGTACGAAGGAAAATTCCTCCTCTAATGACCAGCCTTGCCACAGTGGTGGCATTTCCCCTACTTCACCATGCTCTTCTTCTTCATCAGTGCAGAAGACTTGGGCTCAAGATGTGACTTAGGTCCCACCTTCGTCTTCTTGAAGCCCTTGGCCTTGCCCTAGCCCTTATGCACCATCAGTATGGGGCTGGCAGGCTTGGCCTTCTACATATTGATCTCGGCAGTTCTCAACATGCCTAGGAGCTCGGGCAGTGTCTTGTCTATCTCATTCATGTTGTAGTTCAAGACATACTGCTCGTAACTTTCCGGCAACGATTGCAGGATCAGATCTGTGGCCAACTCTTGACCCAGAGGAAAACCCAGTCTTTCAAGGTTCTCTATATACCCAATCATCTTGAGTACGTGAGTCCCTACTGAGTCTCGAACTCCCATCTTGCACTGAAAAAACGCTTTGGTGACGTCAAACCTCTCTTGACGAGCTTGCCCTTGAAACATGTTCTTGAGATGCTCGTCAATCTCCTTGCACCCCTTGTTCTCATGTTGCTTCTGAAGCTCAGAGTTCATGGTGGCAAGCATAAGGCATTCGACGTCCTAGGCGTCATCAGTATACTTCTTATAAGTATCTTTATCAGCACGGGAATAATTCTCGGGCGGCACCTCGGGGGCTTCTTCTTCCAAGACGTAGAGCTTTTGCTCTTGCCTGAGAACAATTCTCAGGTTCCTGTACCAGTCCATGTAGTTAGTCCCACTGAGCTTATCCTTCTCAAGGATGGCTCTCAGAGACAGAGTGGAGTACAAATAACTTTCCATGGAATTCTACAATAATTTATGCAGAATAAAATCAGTAGCAAAATTTCAAAATATAATTATTTTTCTTAATTTGGACTTCAAATAAAACTCCCACTATTTTATTCGAAATAATAGCCCTCACTATCAATTCGGAGAGTTCATGCGAGCTACTCTCTTAGTGGACAAGATCCGTATTTCACCAACACAATGAGTCAGCTTTGGCTTTCCTCTCACAATATAGTTATTTAGGTAGGCAACGCTTGCGAATTGCATTCTCATGCAATTCTTGTATGGTTGGTGAATAACTCCTTATTCGCATCCGCATGCCAACCCCATGCCTCTAGGCACTCAACCTTTGAGGTCACCTAGTTAAGTTAGACCCGATGTCGACAGTGGGATATCACAATTATCCGCTCGTACCCTTACCAAGATAGATTAATGCACCTTGCTTTGGCAAGCCCACACTTCATCGATCGAGGCAGGAAGAGTGTCATCCATCGGAAGGCATCCGAACACTTAATATTTGATGAAGGGATTTTTGATAATAGGTTAACAATTAACCATGATCAACATTTGATCAATGTGCACATCCTAAGAAAAACACTTCACTAAAATCCCCATGCATCCCTTATGTGCACAACAGAACACTATCAACATTTGATAGAGGAAAAGGGATAAATCTGAACATCTGGACACTTCCAAATCTTCAGGTTTACATGCATTAGATAAGGGACAAAGGCAACTCAACTTAAAGAAGTAGACAAGCTCATCTCTCCTTGTTGGATTCAAAATCCAAAACAAAATCGAGGGATGGTTACTGCCAAGGAGACAGTAATTCCTAACGATTAGAAATTACTACAAGATTCCAGACGTTCCCGGCGGGGTGCCAATATTAAATCTAGACATTTAGAACACTTCTAAATCCCTAGATTTACACGTACTGGAATAACCTAACTTCCAATACAACAAACATGGCCGTAACTTGGCTCTGATACCACTGTTGTGTTTCTCTATGAGGTTGGCACAACACGTGTGCACGCAGCGGAAGTAATAAAATCTAGATCAACCCAAAAGAGATTGGATCGGGCTATGAATGTTGAATCAAGAAGTTAACTAAAATTAGGCAAGAATTACCTCTTCGGTGTTGAGTCACAACTCAACGAAGATGCTCCAAATGTGATTCCTTGTCGGTGGCGAGTTCCACGTAGAATAATATCTACGTCTCTGCAGAAATCCACTGGAGCGGGAGAACACCAAGCTTCCGTCACACGGATGATCAGAAAGAGATCGACCGCACCTTACACTTCCACGGATTGCTAGGTACGCTCCAGGAAGCGCAGCACCGGCGACTATCGTCGGAGAGGAGGAGGTCGGCAGAGCGAATGCGGCGGCAGAACGCTTTCGGCCGGCGTGATTCGGGAATCGGCGGGGCGAACGAGAACGGCGGAAAAGGCCCGTCGGTTTCGATTCGGTCAAAGGAAAAAAAACCCGATCAATTCGATTCTCTGTATGTATTCCCAAAACCCTAAGTGTCTATTTATACTCAAAGCATAAATAAACCTAGGCAAAATCGCTATCCGCAGACCACAGCAAAATAGGGTTTCAGAATCGATCGGCGAGAATCATCTCAAGATTCGGCGAGAATCAGTCGGCGAGAATCAGTCCACAGAAACGGCGTTGAGAGCGTTGAGTCATACTCAACGATTCTCGACGAATCTGCCTTGGCGTTGAGAGCGTTGAGTCATACTCAACGATTCTCGACGAATCTGCCTTGGCGTTGAGAGCGTTGAGTCATACTCAACTATTCTCGACGAATCTTTCTTGGCGTTGAGAGCGTTGAGTCATACTCAATGATTCTCGATGACTCTCGTCGAATTTGCCTTAGTCTCTGAGAACCATCTTTGGCAACTTTTGCCCAACACCATTCAGTGTGGTGATTGGTAACCCTTACCAACACAGTCGATCTTCCAACTTATCCACATGCTCTTATGTGCGACCCTGTAGGCTCATATCGCGTTGGCAGTGAGATTACATGTTTGACCACTTCTAGATCACCATGGTAACTCCAATACAGACTTCCTCGAGTGACATCCAGCCCTGTTAGCTAGGTGAGAGCCTGACAACGGGATCTGCTCGGGGTCGTGGGCAGACTTCCTCGAGTGACATCCAGCCCTGTTAGCTAGGTGAGATCCTAATAGTGGGATCTGCTTGAGGTCTGGGGCAGACTCCCTCGAGTGACATCCAGCCCTGCCAGATAGGTGAGAGCCTGACAGCGGGATCTGCTCGGGGTCTGGGGCAGACTACCTCGAGTGATATCCAGCCCTGTCAGCTAGGTGAGAGCCTGACTGCAGGATCTATTTGGGGTCTGTGGTAGACTCCCTCGAGTGACATCCAGCCCTGCCATCTAGGTGAGAGCCTGACAGCGTGATCTGCTCGGGGTCTGGAGAAGACTCCCTCGAGTGACATATAGCCCTGTCAGCTAGGAGAGAGCCTGATAGAGGGATCTGCTCGGGTCTGGGGCAGAATACCTCGAGTGACATCCAGCCCTGTTATCTAGGTGAGACCCTGACAACGCGATCTGCTCGGGGTCTAGTTCAGACTCCCTTGAGTGACATCCAGCCATATCAGCTAGGTGAGAGCCTCACAGCGGGATCTGCTCGGGGTCTGGGGTAGACTCACTCGAGTTACATCTAGCCCTACCAGGTAGGTGAGAGCCTGACAGCGGGATCTGTTCGGGGTCTGGGGCAGACTCCCTCGAGTGATATCCATCCCTGTCAGCTAGGTGAGAGCCAGACAGAGGGATCTGCTCGGGGTCTGAGGCAGACTCCATTGATTGACATCAAGGCCTATCAGCTAGGTGAGAGCCTGACAACGGGATCTGCTCGGGGTCTTGGGCGGACTCCCTCGAGTGACATCTAGCCCTACCAGCTAGGTGAGAGCCGTATAGTGGGATCGGCTCGGGGGTCTATCAAACGAACACCAAACATTCTCATAGATAGCAACTAGAGCACTAACACTTCAAATTTCATTAGAAAAAGGAACGCTACTTACATGTTTTAAGGGAAAAACGTTTCAAGTCATCACCGCTCCAGGTGAGACTTAGAGTCTCTCCCTCCACATTCTGGAGGAGATATCCTCCTGAAATCAATGTTTCTTTTATAATGTACAGACCCTCCCAATTGGGGTTGAGCTTTCCCACGGCGGCTGACCGTCCCGCGACATCTACCTTCTTCAGGACCAAGTCCCCTTCTGCGAATTATTTGACCCTGGCGTGCTTGTCGAAATACTTAGCCATTCTTCTTTTCACTTCCTCCTGGAGGATGGAAGAAAGGTTGCGTACCTCCTCTAACATGTCAAGGGAGAGCCGCAGCTCCTCCTCATTCTCGGTTCTCCACTCCTCCCTATCTTCCCTTGCCTCGACCACCCGAGCCGTCCAGACCTCGAACTCTACTGGGAGTACCACCTCGCACCCATGGGAGAGTTTAAAGGGAGTCTCTCTTGTGGCGGTGTTGGGTGTAGTATTAACAGCCTAGAGGATCGAAGGGAGTTGCTCCACCCAGCTACCCCTCAAGTTCTCCACCTTCTTCTAAAGGAAGTTGATTATAATCTTGTTCGCCGTCTCCACCTGCCCGTTGCTCCTGGGTTGATGAACCGAAGCAAATCTGAGATCTATCCCGAGTTCCCCACAAAAGCTTATGAATTCGGCGCTAGAGAACTAGGGCTTGTTGTCTGTGATAATGGCCTGGGGGAACCTGTGCTGTCAGATGATTTTCCCCCATATAAAGTTCCTGATGACCTGGGAGGTAACCTTGGCCAATGCCTTGACTTCTAGCCACTTGGAAAAATAGTCAATCAAGACCAACAAGAATCTCCTCTGCCTGCTTGCATGGGGGAAAGGCCCTATCAAATCCATTCCCCAGATTGCAAAGGGTCAGGGCGCTGTGATGCTCCTGAGGCGCTGAGCTGACTGTAGTTGGAGGGGGCGAACAACTGGCACTTGCTATTCTTCCTTCCAGGGTCCGACTCCCGAAATGGCTCCCACACCCTCCGGAGTATACTTCCTCCAAGATCCTCGGGACCTCCCTCTCACCGATGCAACGCGCTAACATCCCTGAGAGTGTCTTCCGATATAGTTGCCCGTCTCATATGAGATAATATGCCGACTTGTATTTTAATTTCTTCTTGTCCATGCCCTCTGGATACTCCCCTGTGGAAAGAAAGGTCGTGAATAAGTCCATCCACGTGGGGTGTTGCTCCACTTCCATCAGCTCTCCCTCCTCGATGGAAGGGAGGAATAGGTCAGTGATGGTACCTCCCACTTGGGGACCATGCTTTTCCAGTTGATCTACCTGCTCGTTCTCCTCCCTGGGCATGTGCCGGATGGAGAAAGTCTGAAACATACCGATGAACCCCTTCACCTTTTCCAAGTACAGCTGTAGAGTAGGCTCCCTTACCTCGAATTCTCCGTTGATCTAGGAGGCCACCACCATAAAGTCAGAGAGGACCTCCACGTCATGCACTCCCAGTTTCCTGGCCAGGAAGAGCCCTGTAATCACCGCCTCGTACTCGGCCTGGTTGTTGGTGATGGGAAAATGCACCACCATCATTTGCTCGATTCTCGTTCCTTGGGGACTTTCTAAGATCACCCCTACTCCCAGGGAATGCTTTCCCGAAGCATCATCTACCATCACCCTCTAGGAACGGGGTGAGTGAGCTCTTCCTTCGCCACCTCGAACACATAGTCAGCCAGGAAGTCGGCCATTGCTTGGGCCTTGATCGAGAGACGGGGGATGAAGGTGATGTCGAACTCGCTCAGCTCCACCGACCACTTAGCCAATATGCCTGAATGCTCTACCCCCTCAAAGATGTTGCGGAGGGGATGGTCAGTCACCACCCATATTGAGTGTGCCTGGAAGTAAGGCTGGAGCCTTTGGGCCGAGATGACCAGAGCGAAGGCCAGCTTTTCCAAGATGGGATAATGGAGCTCGGCCTTCCTCACTACCAAGCTTACAAAGTATTTGGGGAGTTGCTTCTTCCCCTCTTACCGAACCAGGATGGAGCTCAAGGCCTCCACTCTAACCCCGAGATACAAGTATAGATCTTCCCCCTCCTTCGTCCCATGGAATAGCGGAGCCTGAGTCAACTGCTTATTTAGGGCTTGGAATGCCTCCTCGCACTCCTTGGTCCACTCGAACTTTTGGCCTCCCCTCAAAGTTTTGAAGAAGGGGGAGCACTTCTCCCAAGCTCGGGAGAGGAACCTGCTCAATCATTCCAGCTTCCCTGTCAGCCGCTGCACTTCTTTAGCGTTCCGAGGTGACCCCAACTCCATGATTGCTCGGACATTATCAGGATTGGGCTCTACACATGCTGAGGTGAGGAGGTGGCCTAGGAACTTGCCCATGCTCGCCCCGATGACACACTTCAGGGGGTTCAGCCTCATTTTATACTCGTGCAAGGTGGCGAAGGTTTCCTCCAAGTCCCGGAGGTGAGAGTCGACATCCCGGCTCTTGATCATGAGGTCATCCACATACACTTCCAAGTTCCTCCCCCTTTGCTCTCGGAAGACCATGTCCATCATCTTCTGATAGGTTGCACTTCCATTCGTTAGCCCAAAGGGCATCAATTTGTAGCAATAGCACCCATCCCCCGTGATGAAAGAGACATTTTTTTCGTCGGGGGGGGGGGGGTGCATCCTAATGTGGTGATAACCTGAAAATGCATCTAAAAAACTCATTATAGGGAAACTGACGGCTGAATCAACCAACGCGTCGATCCGAGGCAAGGGAAAACAATCCTTGGGACATGATTTATTAAGTAAGTTAAAGTCAACACACATATGCCACCGACCGTCTCCTTTTTTAACCATTACTACATTGGAGACCCAGTCATGGTATTGGATTTTGGATACAAAGCCATCCTTGAGAAGCTTGGCTACCTCCTCCCTGATCGGCTCGACCAACCTGTCCGTCGTGGATCTCTTCTTTTGCTGGACGGGGCGAGCTCTGGGTCCAGGTTAAGGCGATTGCAGGCCACGTCGGCATCGATTCCTGGCATCTTCGCGGCGCTCCAGGCAAAGATGTCCACGTTCTTCTGGATGCACTCCAGCATCCTGCCGTGGGCTTCCGGGGTCAGCCCAACGCTGAAGCAAACCTTCTCCACCCTACCTCCCAGGGTGAGAACCTCCATCTCCACCACCTCCTCTGCTGCTTCCAGGCAGGACTGCTCCCCCTATTCTTCAACGTCCACCCTCCCGGGGCAAGGACTTCCTCTCCAGCCTCCTCCACAGCCATCGCCTCGGCCCACCCCTGAACTTCTTGCACCACCTCCACCAGGGTGAGGCTCTCCTCTACCTCCATCTCCTCTCCGTTAGCCTCATATTCTGCCTCCTCCATCCTTCATTCCACCTCCTCAGCCCCCTCCTGCCAAGAGATGGATTTCACTGCCGTGAAATAGCACTCCCTTGTTACCTTGGGATCTCCCCAGACACGGATCTGGACCGCCTCGGCGTTGAACTTTTGGCATTGGTGGAAGGACGAGGGGATGCAGCGAAAGGCACTATTGAGGGTCCTCCTGATGATAGTGTTGTAGCTACTAGGGGCATCCACGATGACGAACCTACAGGTACGGGACTGCCCCCCCAGAGATACATGGAGTCCCACTCCTCCTTCAACTTCCTTGCTCTCCCCTGAGAAGCCAAATAGGGGCCCGTCCGAGGCCAGCACCCTCCTGCTCTCCACCTTCATCGCATCAAATGCCTTCTTGAAGATGACGTTGACCGAGCTCCCGTTGTCGATGAGGATCCCGGAGATGATGAAATTTTTGATTGCTATCTGAATGACTAGCGCATCGCAAAATGGATCCTCATGACCCATCATATCCTTGATTGAGAAGGTGATCTTATCTTCGGGGGGTGGGGTCTGGAATGTGGAGTCAACGCTCCTGCGGTACATGGTATGGAGACTTGCCTTTCGGGAAGCCTTGACTCCTCCCCCCCCCCCACCCCCGCGGATCACTCTGATCCCTCTGGGTCCCCACATCTGCCCGATCTTCACACCTGTCCTCCTCCACTCGAGGCAGGACCTCCTCGATCCTCACTCCTTAGCAGTCTCGCTACTGTTGTTACTCCCTATTTCCTCTAATTTTGAGGAAATCCGGGCACGTGGACGTGGCATGCCCTTCCTCCTAATGGAATTCACAGTAGGGCAGCTCCACCCCAACCTCCCTTCTTCTCCTTCGCACTTCTCTCCTCCTCTCCCTCATGGCTATTGCCATAGCCTGCTCCTGGTCGGGGAGAGTTGGCCTCTGGCCTTGCCTCCCACCTATAGGATAGAACTGGCCCTGGCCTCCCTGGCGGTTTTCCACACCATGATGACCTCTCCTCGACCCTTGATCTTTCTACTATGGCCTCCAACCTAGCCGATGGTTCGGCTCCTGATGCCCCCACTTGGGCTACTGCTGCTGCTCCCTATACCGGGGTTCATCTCTTCTCTCCTCCTGACCCCTGCCGTCCTGGTCTTTTCCTCCTCTATAGCCCACCTGGCTAACTTCTGAGAAAACTCCAAGTTTGATGCCTCCCCATCGACTTCTCTTGCCTCCCTCTCCATCAACTCCTCGTAGGAGAGGGGCGACACCATCTTCAGCTCCATTCGAAAGAAACTCTACTACAGCCCCAGGGTGAATGCCATCATCAGGGTATGCCCCGAAATCTCTTGGACTTTGGTGACCTCCTCCTGGAAGCGATCGACGTAGCTCCCTAAGGTCTATTTCACCCCTTGCTTGATGTGAAACAGGGACTCCGACTCCTTATTCCTCTTCTTGGCGGTGGTGAACCTCAGCATGAACCCCCGATATAGGTCCTCGAAGCAGTAGATGGAATTGGCCGGAAACTGGTGGAACCACTCTCTAGCCTTCTCCTTGAGGGTGATGGCGAAGAGCCTGCACTTGAATCCATACAACATCTGTCGGACTGAGACCACATCATCAAACCACTGGATGTGTTGGACCTAGTCTCCCTTCCTGGTGTAATAGGACATCTCGGGCTCACTGAATCCCTCTAGAACCGGAGCAGAAGAAACCAGCTCGGTGAAGGGGCTGCCTCCCCCTACCGGGCGAGCTGGGCGGTCTCGCACCACCATCTCGCCGAACCTTACCGCCTCATGCCGAGCCAAGGAAGAGAACCTGCCCGGGGAGCTCGCCGACTCTCCCTTCCTCGGCGACCTCCTTCCCAGCTTGCCTGTCCGGAGCATCCTCGCCAAAGGGATGGAGCCGCAAGAACAGGGACCGCTGGAGTCGAGCACTCGACATGCGCGCTGAGTGCGAATCTGACCAAGTCGAGCACTTCCCGCTTGAATTCCTTGAACATCCCATCGTGGTGAGAGGGAGGAGGGGGTGGCGAGTCGCCCCTGTCCAATCCTTTCCCTTCTCCCGTCATTGAGCATGCCAAAGATTTTCTGTGCTGACCACGCTCTACGCTCACCGCACTAAAATTTTGAAACCGAAAATTCGGTCTCGATGGAGTTTACCCTTGGGAAATGGGTGATCACGCACCTACTTCTCTCCTACAAGAAAAACAATAAGGAAAAATAACAAGGGACTGGACCAAGGGCCCGACACGGAGGACCCACCACACACCCGGAAGATCATTGAGCGCTTCCCCTCCTTAGCCAAATGTCAGGCTAAGGTACCTCAGAAAGCGCTAGAAGACTGGGAGATAGGTAAGCATGCCTTCCTGAGGTACCCCTTGGGTCCTATTTATAGATTTCTTAAAATGGCATGCAAATAGCCAATCTCCGCTGTTTTGAACAGTTATGTACAACCAAACTAGGTGTGCCAACAGCGTAACTTCGTTGTTCTAACTTGCAATGGGCAGGCCAGCTGGGGCAGAATGGTAAAAACACCTCACAAATAACTGGGCGAGTAACAACCCTCAACAAACCCTACTCGACAAGGGCGGTGAGTACTCGATGGAGCAGGCACTCGCCGCCTATCTTCGATCTTGGGCGAGTACGGTCCCATCCTAGCCCAGAGCTCGATGAATTGGGCTTGGCGAGCTGGACTGGCAGAGCCGGAGACTGTAGAGCTCACCCTCCTGCCAAGCTCGCCTAGGGACTCAGACTGCACGATTTGGCCATTCTTGCTCCTGCTGACCCACTCGCTGGATACAGGGTTGTACACTCCCCAGGTAGCGGGCTTGGCACGTGCTATGAGCTACAATTTGGTGTGGTCCCGGTCAATATATTTATATTAGTAGTGGATGAAGGTTTTTCTATATTTAAATATAAATATTCAGTTTTACATATATAAATATTTGATATAAAAAAGGGGAGAGAATTGTATTGCCCCGACATCACGTCGCGAGGTTAGATGGGTTTGGTGTGCGGTTAGCACATTGGGTTAGGGTTTTAATATAAAAAGAAAACTAAACCTAACCCTCCCAAGGTCAGCCTAATTTCCCCCGTCTCCCGATCCCACTCTCTCGCTTTCTCTCCTAATTCACTCTGCGCCGGCCTACAGGTAGGAGGAGCTGAGCCCTCTCCCTCTCCCTCTCTCCCTCTCTCGGCTCCTCTCTCATGCGCAGCACGAGCGCCGCTTAAAGGAGCAGCCAGAGCCCTCTCTCTCCCATCGCTGGCCAGTAGGGGCAGCCGGAGCCCCCTCTCCCCTGTTCTCTTCTCCCAGCGCTGCCCGACTGGAAGGTGCCCCCTCTTCCTTATTTCCTCTCTTCCGCCACCTGGAAGAGGCTACCCGAGCATACTCCCTCCTCCATTCTCTGTCCAGGCCCCGCCGGTAAGGGAAGGTCGACCCTCTCTAGTGTGGGTGTTGTTTGTTGTACAGCCAGAAAGAAGAGCCTTGGGACTCAAGTTTGGCCGACCAAGAGGAGGGGAGATCTTGAGTGATTATTTTGGAGCTCGAACCATGCGTCATCCAGGCATGGAAAGCAGCTACGCTCACTAGACGCCGAGCCTCTTACGAGATATTCAGTTGCGGCTCTGTCAAATTGTGCGTCAAGGGTAACAAAGTTTCTTCTTGGGCAGGTGAAGCCCTTATTTATCATACGTACATGGAACCCCGTCTCAACTAATGGGTAGGGGAAGGGTGCTCTCTGACGGGTCGATGTGTAAATCCCCGCAATTAATTGCATTTAGTATCCGAAAGAGTGAGTACAGATTTAGGCATGCTGTGTGAAGCCCATCCAGACGCGTAATCTGGATTGGTGATGTTTTCTAGGTTTCCCAAAGAAGACTCCGTGGAAATTGTATATTATTTGCTCGTAGGGAATAAGCATCGTCACCCCGAGAAAGGGGTGCGGCTGATATTTATTTTGCCACCACGTGACGGGATTACGCCATTGGCGGATCGGATGAGGAACATTTTGCATGGACCCAAGGAGGCACCTCTAGTTAGGAGAGAGTGGACCTTGAGATCCTCCTTAGATGTTTCGGTCGGCCAAGAGAGCCCTCCGAAGGTGTCTTAGCTCATTCTTTAGCATGGGAGGGGAAGAATTAGTTAGTCTTCCGGGTATGCGGTGGGACCTCCACGCTAAGGCCTTGGGTCTGTCCTTTAAGTTCCTAGTCTTGTGCCTAGATCGTTAACTTGAGTGTAGTAGGTGCGTAGTTACCCCTCTTTTGGGACCCCAAACTCCACAGAGACCGAATTTCGGTTTCAACATTGTCAAAAAATAGTTAAAGTTCACAAAAAAAATATTGTCTTAAGTTATTTACAATTCATGCAGAAGAAAATTTATATTGTCCAGACTTACATTATTATCACCAGAAAAATAAAGTTTAAGACGCATCCCATTTACTTTGAAGTCACCCTTGTCCAGGTGTGAGATTAAAACAGTGCCATAAGGAAAATCTTCTTTAATCGAAAAAGGACCAGAACATATAGACTTGAGTTTTCCAGGAAATAAATGCAGTTGCGAATTATATAAGGGAACTTGGTCGCACGGCTTGAAGGTTTTTGGGTGCCTTAAATTTTTATCATGAAAATGTTTCGTACTCTCTTTATATAGTTTATTATTTTCAATAGCATAAGAGTGCCACTCGTCGAGTTTGTTAAGGTTAAATTTCCGAAGATCGGTGACGGAGTGGAGATCAAAATTTAAAAATTTTAAGGCCCAAAAAGAACGATGTTCAAGTTCTACAGATAAGTGGCATGACTTTCCATAAACCAACTGATACGGCGTACAACTGATGGCGGCTTTGTACACTGTTCGGTAGTCCCATAGAGCGTCGTATAATTTAACTGACCAATCTTTACGTGAAGAAGAAACTGTTTTTTCTAAAATACGTTTTATTTCTCTATTTACTACTTCGACTTGATCGTTAGTCTGGGGGCGGTAGGCGGTTGAAAGTTTATGCGTAACGCCATATTTTATAAGAGTTTTAGAGAACAGTGCGTTACAGAATTGTGAACCCCTATCACTAATGATGTCTTTTGGAGTACCGAATCGAGAAAATAATTTTTTTAAGAATAAAATAATAACTCGGGAGTCGTTAGTAGGAAGAGCTTGGGCGTCTGCCCATCATGACACGTAATCTATGGAAACTAGAATATACTTATTCCCAAAGCTAGAAGGAAGAGAGCCAACAAAATCGATTCCCCAGAGGTCAAAAACTTCGCACTCAAGGAAATAATTTTGCGGCATTTCATTTTTATTAGAAATATTGCACGACCGTTGGCAACTATCACACCTACTCACAAAGGATTGTGCATCCTTAAAAAGTCAAGGCCAATAAAAGCCTGTACTATGCACTTTGTTAGCGGTGCGATTGGCTTGATAGTGGCCGCCAGTCGGTCCTTCATGTAGGTGTTTTAAAATATCGTGCCCTTCTTCAGATGAGAAACATCTCCTTACCACCTGGTGTGCACAAACTCAAAAAAGATGCGGGTCCTCCCAAAAATAGTTCTTCAGATCAGAAAAGAATTTCTTCTTTTGCATAAAGGAGAACTCTTTCGGGAGGACACGAGCCACTAAATAGTTGGCAAAGTGTGCAAACAAAGGTGAAGGTGATGTGTTAATCAAAAAAAGCTTTTCATCGGGAAAAGAGTCATTAAAAGTCTTTTCATCTAAATTTTCGATATATGGATTATCTAAACGAGATAGATGATCTACGGCCAAATTTTCGGCCCTCCTCTTATCGCAGATTTCCAAGTCAAAATCCTGAAGGAGTAAGACCCAGCGGATCAAGCATGGCTTAGAATCCGATTTTGCAAGTAAGTACTTGAGGGCCGAGTGGTCCATGAAAACGATAATTTTAGAAAGCGTAATGTAGGGGCGGAATTTATCGAAAGCAAAAATAACTGCTAAAAGTTCTTTTTCTGTCGTGGTGTAATTTTCCTGTGCAGATATGAGTGTTTTACTTACGTAATAAATGGGGTGGAAGTTTTTAAATATTCGTTGTCCTAGAACAGCTCCCACCGCAAAAATATTCACATCGCACATAATCTCGAAGGGATGTTCCCAAACAGGAGCTATCATAATCGGTGCATTAAATAACTTAGTTTTTATTAATTCGAAGGCAGATAAACAAAGATCATCAAAAATAAATGGGGCGTCTTTTTCTAGCAGCTTAGTAAGAGGTTTGGTGATTTTAGAGATATCTTTTATGAACCTACGATAGAACCCAGCATGACCTAAGAATCTCCATATTGCTTTAAAGTTTGTTGGTGGTGATAGTTTCTCAATTACTTCAATCTTAACGATATCTACTTCAATTCCTCGGGAAGAAATCTTATATCCTAAAACAAACACCTCCCTCACCATAAAATGGCATTTTTCCCAATTTAGGACGAGGTTAGTTTCTTCACATCATGCTAAAACTTTTTCTAAGTTTTCTAAGAAAATATCGAAAGAGTCACTGAACATGGATAATTCATTCATAAAAACTTCCATAATACTTTCTATGTACTTGTCAAAAATGGCTAGCATACATCTTTGGAATGTAGCTGGCTCATTGCACAACCCAAACAGCATTCTTCGGTAAGAGAAGGTGCCAAAAGGACAAGTAAACATTGTTTTCTCCTGATCCTCAGGTGAGATGGGGATTTGAAAATACCCTAAGAGTCCATCGATAAAACATTAAAATATATGGACGGAAAGACACTCTAAGATTTGATCGATGAATGGCAAGGGAAAGTGGTCCTTGCGGATGGCATCATTTAACTTATAATAATCTATACACATGCGCCACCCCATCACCGTCCGTGTCAGGATTAAATCATTATTTTCATTAACAACTATCATGATCCGTCCTTTTTTTGGCATTATCTAAACTGGGCTAACCCGCTTACTATATGATATGGGGTTAATAATTCCTGTGTCTAAGAGTTTCAATACCTCGCCTTTTTCTACTTCTTTAATGTTTGGATTTATGCGGCGCTGAGGTTCGATTGAGTTACGCGAATTATCTTCCATTAGGATTTTAGGAGTGCAGAATGATGGGCTTATGCCCTTGATATCAGAAATCTACTAAGCGGTAGCTCGGCGATGTTTTTGTAGAACTCAAAGAAGTTTATCATTTCTATTTCAGTTAAGTAAGCCGAAACTATTACGTACAGTTTGGTGTCTTTTTCGAGGAAGGCGTATTTAGATGTTCAGGTAGCTCTTTTAGTTCTAAGGTAGGAGGGTCTTCGTAAGATGATTTGGTAGATTTTTCTTTTTCAAAAATCATTTCTTCATACACTTTTGATTTATTTTGAAAATTTGAAGGAGTGGAGCCAGCGGCCAGGGTTGTTTCTTGCAGATAATCAGGAGAAATAGTTAACGAAGAACAAAAAGAAGAAAATTCATTTTCAGAAAGGCAGTAGGAAGAGTCATCACTTAAGACATCTATGAAAAAACAAGAGTCGTCGTTTTCCTGGGTGTTCTTCATCGATGGGGTGATAGAAAAACTAACCTCGTCATCTCCTACATATAGGAAGGGCTTTTTATTGCTTACGTTAATGATAGCTCGACAGGTGGCCAAGAAGGGTCAACCAAGGATCAGAGTAACCTCGGCGTCTTCTTCAATGTACAGAATGATGAAATCCACCGGGAAGATGAATTTGTCGACTTTTACTAGAACATCCTCCATAATTCCTAACGGTTACTTGATCGTTCTATCAGCGAGCTGGATACTCATATGCATGGGGTTAAGGCTACCTAATCCTAGCTTCTTGAATAAAGAGAAAGGCATTAAGTTGATAATATCACCAAAATTGGCTAGCGCGTGCTTGAAGAATAGGTCACCAAAGACACATGGGATAGAAAAACTAACCAGGTCGTTAATTTTCTTTGGTAAGCCATTTGTCAATACAGCAGAGCACTCAGCATTTAACGTGATGTGTGATAAGTTCTCTAACTATTTCTTATTTGTTAGGAGGTCTTTCATGTATTTTGCATACTTGGGCATCTGTGAGATGGCTTCGTGGAAGGGCAGATTTATGTGGATTTGTTTAAACATTTCTAAGAAGTCGTTGTACTGATCATCTAAACATTCCATATTAAGTTGGTACGGATAAGGTGGGGCAGAATCTTTTTTCAAAGTAGAGGGAAGGGTGATAAATTCTTTTTCAACGGACGGAATAATTAAAACGGGGGCAGAGCACTCCTTGGGCTCTTCACTTACAATACCAGAAACTTGTTTCCCACTCCGGAGAGTTATATCATTTGCTTGCTCTCTCGGGTTGGGCGTGGTATTTGAAGGCAGAGACCCGGGGGGGTGCTCAGATATAATTTTGGCGAGCTGCCCTGCTTGGTTTTCTAGAATTTTGACAGATCCTGTGAGGTTTCTAATGGTCACGTCATTAGCATTTATATATTTTGAAAGTATTTCTTCCAAGCTTGGAGGTTTTGGAAAATTCTGAAGTGGTGGAGGTGGTATAAAATCATGTTGTAGAGGCGGGCAAATAGCGTTCGTCGGATTACTCCATGAGAAATTAGGGTGATTACATAAAGCGGGATTATAATTGTTCGAAAAAGAAAAGCCCGACGTAGGAAAATTAGCAGCAGAAAAATTATTAAAAGAATTTCTAGGCATATTACTAACATAATGAACTTATTCTGAGGCAGCAGCTGCAGATTCCCATACCTGAGGGGCGGAGGCAGCAGTCATCTCCGTTATCTTTTTACTAAGTATTTCTACTTGTAGTGCCAGTTGGGAGACGTTATCCACTTTGTACATACCTGCAGGTTTGTTTGGGCAGGATCTTGGTATATTCCACTAATATGTGTTCAAGGACATATCCTCAAAAAGCTCAAGAGCTGCTTCTGGGGTTTTGTTGTTTAAAGTACCATCGGAAGCGACGTCTATCATTTGCTTTATATTTTGATTTAGCCCATTATAAAATGTCTGCACTTGTAACCATACAGGCAGCGTGTCATGGGGCATCGTCTTAAAAGTTCTTTAAATCTTTCCCAAATATTGTATAAAGATTCAAAGTCTATTTGACAGAAAGCAGAAATATCGTTCCTGAGTTTTGTAGTTTTGGCTAGCGGAAAGTACTTCGTCAGAAATTTTTCAGTTAGTTGATCCCAAGTGGTGATGCTCCCTCTTGGAAGAGTCATCTACCACTGTTTTACTTTAGTTTTTAGAGAGAAGGGGAAAATTCTCAGCCTAATTGCATCATTTATAACACCATTGATTTTTAACGTGTCACAAATTTCAAGAAAGCAAGCGATGTGTGCGTTCGGATATTCATCTTGAAGTCCGTCATATTGCACATACTGCTGCACCATTTGAATAATGCTAGGCTTTAGTTCGAAATTATTATTAGCTATAGTAAGGCGAACTATGCTTGATTCTGTACCCTCCAGATTCGTCCTTGTAAAATAGAACATATACCTATGCAGGGCTTCCTCTAGGTTGGGTTCATCCATTTTTGAATTAGAGATTGGCTCGGAATCCTCAATCGGTATTTGGAAAGTAGGGCCTTGAAATCGCGATTTTCTCCGAAGAGTGCGCTCAATTTCTTGGTCCAAGTCCAAAATAACCTACGGATTTTTGTGGGTCATACACAAGGAGAAATGAGAGAAAGAAAGAGAAAACCAAGATAGAAAAAGAGAGCTATTTTTTTTGAAAATAGATTTTTTTAAACAGTTTAACTCCATAACTTCCCGAGTACTACCCAGTAAAGGGTTCACAGGGTAGACAAAATAGTGGTATTTAAGCCATCTTGCCATTTTTGAGAGAATTAAGTGGTGTAGAAAAAGATGATGTGGGTTTCTAAATATTAGCGTTAAATTTTTTTGAATTTTTAATTTGTAAGAAGAGAGGCAAGAAAAAGAGATGATGAAAGTTATAGGTTCGTGTTTTCAAAGTATCAACGAAAGTTGCGTTCTCGACAATGGCACCAAAAACTTGGTGTTTACTGACCGTTATGAAAATAAAACTTAACTAGCAATCTAATGAAGGCAAGTATACCTATAGAATTGCAGCGAGGGGACACAAGTTTCGTATTAAAATCCGGGAATAGTTGAGTAATTCTACTCACATGAAAAACAATTATATTATCGGAAAATCTTTTAGGGTTTGTTAACTAATTTAGAAAGAAAGAAAATTACTTGCAATTATAAAAAGAAGATTACTAGCACTAATAAAGACAACTACTAGCGATTAAAGGAGAGGTTGAAACGATAAAATGAAGCAACACTCGACTGTGAATCACCTTGGCATAAGTAAATCAAAGATACGATAACAAACCTAATCTTAATAAGGTAAAGGTCCTTGACCGTGGCAGTTCCCAAAGCTTAAACACGCTTCTCTCGAAGTTGTGCCTAACTGAGTTAGGGAGTTCCGACCGAACTCTGGTCCGTATACGGAGTACTAAAGCTCGCCTTAAGTTGTGAACCATGCTATTGGATTTCACTTCAATCTGGGAGATTTAACGTCTGCCTCTCTCGAGGGGCACATGTAACTCTCTTTACTCTTGAGTGTTCACTTCAAACTATGAGCCTCTCGACTAGCTAAGAGTTAAAACCTAGATGGAAATTATATATCGATGATATAATTCCAAACATGATTATTTAAGATTAAATCGAAGGCCTAAACCTTAAAAAGAGAAAGTAAACTAAAGCATCATAACTTAATCAACTCAAACTCGGATCATCAAGATCGAGTGCTAAGAGGATTTAGTTAATCATGGTGAAGTGGGGGAAGATAGAGTGGTAGTGGAAGTTCATGAAAAACAAAGTGAGAGAGAAGAGAAAGAACACTTTTTATTAATCTAAAAGTGAGATTAAAAACTTGGAGAAAATGAAATTACAATTGCATGAAAGTTAAAACTAAGCTATCACTAACATTTAAACTACCAAAAGAAGCTAGAAACTATTACAAGGAAACACTAAAAGTTGGAATTAAAAAAACATGAAATAAGAAGGAGAGAGAAGAAGAAGAACACTAAGAAATGAAAATGGCAGCACCTCCCATATTACCCAAAAACTTCCCCTAGAACACAAGGGGGACTACTGAATTTATAGAAGTTTCCTAGCTCGGTGACGCCCCGCTGACACGCCCGGAAAGGGCATGTACCAAGGGCGTGTCAGGTACAAAGTTGACTTCTGGTAGCAGCTTTTAGCGGGAATGGTGATTGCTTTGTACGAAGGTGGACACGCTCGAAAACACACCCGTATAGGGGGTGTGTAAGGCATGTCACATCAGGAATGTTGGTCGGAAATCCGCCAGTCTTCGGAAAAGGTGTTACACGCCCCAGGGCCACGCCTAGGGAGGGCGTGTCATGTATTGGTTTACGTACAACAACAAACTTTCTTTAATGGCGGATTGGCCTTAGCTCTAGGAGGAACACGCCCAGGGAGGGTGTTTTCGGGGAGCGTGTTAGATAAAAATCTCTGAAAATTGTCTCGGACAGCATTCTTCCTCCGAATCAGTCTACACGCCCACGAGGGCATGTCATGGGGACGTGTCACCTGACTTTGGTATAAAATCTATAAGAACTAGGGAAAAAAAGTAAAAACATTAGTGGGAACAAAATATACTAAAGGATGTTAGATCAAAGGCTTATAAAATATGAATTGTACATAAAAAACTAAAAAATACCTTAATTATTAAAACTACAAAACGTATTATCAAGTACTTTCTGTGGATTGAGATATCTCGAAACCTAATTCTATTGTTCTTTCACAGCGGAAGTATGCCTTGGATCTTTTACAAGAAACAAGTCTTCTTGGGGCTAAACCTGATCGGTCCCCTATGGCTGTTGGAGATGATTAATGCTGGAGTAAGACCTCTCCTCTTCTTGAAGATTTCACACGGTACAGACGTCTTATCGGTAAACTCATCTATTTGACAGTTACAAGTCCAGATATTTGTTATATAGTGGGGAGAGTGAGTCAGTTTATGCAAGCTCCTAGGGAATGTTATATGCAGTCATCTCTAAAGATTCTCGAGTATGTGAAAGGTGCACCAGGAAAAGGGCTCTTATTTCAGCAAAGGGACATTTAAAAATAGAGGCTTATTATGATGCCAGCTACGCAGATGACAAGGGTGATAGGAAGTCAACATCTTGTTTTTATACCTTTGTTGGAGGTAATCTAGTCAGTTGGAAGAGCAAGAAGCTAGGTGTTGTTGCCAGATCGAGTGCAGAAGCAGATTACAGAAGCATGGATCTGACTGCTTACGAGCTGAAGTGGCTTCGGACACTCTTGCTGGATCTGGGAGAGTTTTTTGATCATCTACTACCGAGGTTCTGTGATAACAAAGCAGCTATATACATTTCCAAGAATCCAGTATTTCATAAGAAAACGAAGCATATCGAAGTTGATTGCCATTTTATCAGAGAAGAGATTCTGAAGAATCAGATATGTATGCCTTTCGTTACCTCTGATAAGGAGCTGGCTGATTTCTTCATGAAATCGGTTACTTCATTCACGGAAGTTTGTAGCAAGCTGGGCATGGTTGACAAATATGCTCCAGCATGAGGGGGAGTGTTGGAACATAGTTCAGGCGGTTAGCCGAACTATTCTCCATTGCTTGTCAATTCGACAGTCTGGCGGTTTGGTCCTGCGGTCTGGCAGTGTATTCTTGTGGGCTTTCCGGTCAGCCTTCTGGCTGTTTGGCACATCGGAATATTTGGTAGCTTTCTCGAGCGGGTTGGTTTGAGGCCGCAGTAGTACATTAGTTGTTAGCCACAACAGTCTGCATGTTAGCCACAACAGTCTGCATGTTAGCCACAGCAGTCTGCATGTTAGCCACAGTAGTGGTCTGGCAGGAAGCCGCAGTAGTGGTCTGATGTTAAACTGTAGTAGTTTGTCAGGAGATCGCAGCATTGGTCTATAGTTAAGCCACAACGGTCTGGATGAAGCCGTAGTAGTGGATTGATGGTTAGCCACAACTGCGATCTGATGGCAACCTGCAGTATGCGGTCAGGTGGCTTGCAGTAGCTGCGGTCTAATAGGTAACCGTAATTGCGGTCTGGTGGCAACCCGCAGTTGTGGTCTAGCGGCTTGGACTGGCGATCTTCCATAGCTTGTGATAGTTTTCCTTAGTGATTGTCGGGTGTACAGTTGTAATTTGTGTAGTGTGTGGTTTGTGTATGTCAAACCGCATAGGCTTCCCGACTTGTGTTTAGTCCCACATCGCTTATTGTATTCTCTCATCTCCCTATTTTTTTTTAAATAAGAGGGCACACCTTTGTAATAATTATCTTTTTAGAGCAATAAAATTTGCGGTTTATTTACCTTTTGTCCATTTTCTCGCTCATTTTTTTACTGCCAGTTAGTGAGAGCCTGGACAGCGGGTCTACTCGGGGCTGAGTGTGCCTTCCAGCCTTGCTAGCTAATGGGAGTCTGGTCAGCGGGATCTTCTCGGGGTCATCAAAAAACAAAGAAATTTTTACCCTTCCCCCACCAAGAGAGCCTACGGCCCTGCAAGCTAGTGAGAGCCTGGAAAGTAGGTCTACTCGGGGCTGACTGCTCCTTCCATCCCTGCCAGCTAATGGGAGCCTTGTTAGTAGGATCTTCTCGGGGTCATCAAAAAACAAAGAACTTTTTACCCTGCCCGCCCCCCCCCCCAAGCGAGCCTACGTCCCTGACAGTTAGTGAAAGCCTGGATAGCGGGTCTACTCGGGGCCAAGTGCGTCTTCCATCCATGCCAGCTAATGGGAGCCAGGCCAGCGGGATCTTCTCGGGGTCATCAAAAAACAAAGAACTTTACACAAACTTGGAGAGAAACAAATTTCAATCAATTTATCATAATTAAATATACAATCTTGCCCAAACTAAGGGTAGAAGCATTTCAGGTCATCGCCACTCCAAGCATGGCCTATGATGACCCCTTCTACATTCTGAAGATGGCATCCTCTTGACCCCAAGGCCTTTTCGACTATGTAGGGACCCTGCAAATTAGGATTTAGCTTCCCAACAGCCATACACCTTCTCATGGCATCGACTTTCTTTAAAACCAGATATCCTTCTTTAAACTGCCTGACCCAAACATGCTTATCAAAATACTTGGCCATCTATCACTTGATCTCCTCCTTCCTGACGACGGCCGTATCTCGAAGCTCCTCTATCATGTCCAGCAAGAGCCGTAGCTCCTCCTCATTCTCTACGCTCCATTCTTCACCTCCTCTGCTGGCAGCTGCGACCTGCGGCGACCGGACCACGAACTCCACGGGAAGGACCGCCTCACAGCCGTGAGAGAGTATGAATGGGGTCTCTATAGTGGCCGTGTTAGGGGTTATTCTCAGGGCCCACAATACCGAGGGAAGTTATTCCACCCAACTCAACCTCAAGTTCTCTACTTTCTTCTTTAGAAGGTTCACAATGATTATGTTTGCTGCCTCCACTTGGTCATTGCTCCTTGGGTGGTGTACGGAGGCAAATCTGAGGTCAATCCTAAACTGGGTACAGAAACTGATGAATTCCTCGCTAGTGAACTATGGCCCATTGTCTTTGATAATGTCCTGAGGCAACCCGTTCCGACAGATGATCTCTCTCCATACAAAATTTCTGATTACTTAGGAGGTCACGCCTTGAGCATCAGCCACTTTGAGAAGTAATCAATCATAATTAGAAGTAACGTTCTCTGCCTACTCATTGAGGGAAAAGGCCCAACCAAATCCATCCCCCAAATGGCGAAGGGTCATGGCACCATGATGCTTCGAAGCCTTTGGGCAGGCAAGAACTGAAGTAGTGCATATAGCTGAAACTTCTGGCACACTCGTGCAAACTCTATCGTGTCCTTCCTTAGAAATGGCCAAAAGTACCCCTGCTGGACCACCCTCGCCTCTAAGGTCCTACAGCCTGAATGGATGCCGCACTCATCGGAATGGACTTCCTCAAGGATTTTTGGGATTTCTTCTTCCGCCACGCACCAGGCCAGAAGCCCTGAAAGCATCCTCCGATGCAGCCCTCCTTCTTGCATCAGGTAGTATTCTGATTTGCGCCTGAAGCCCTTCGCATCCTTAGTCCCCTCTAGAAGCTTTCTTATGGTCAAGAAAGTAATGTAGGGATCTAACCATGAGGGACTCCGATCCACTTCCATCAATTCACCTTCCTCGATCGCCGGATGGAACCGTTCCTCCAACACTCCTCCAGCTTGGGGCCCAAACATGGCCAACCGATCGGCCTCCGTATTCTCCTCCCTGGGGACATGTCGAATGGAAAATGTTCAGAACCCTTCGATACTCGCCTTTACCATGGACAAGTATTTCATGAGAGTGATGTCCCTGGCCTAGTACTCACTCCGGATTTGTGATGCCACCACCAACGAGTCTGTATACACTTCTACATCCTTAACCCCCAGCTCTTTGGTCAGGCGTAGCACTGCTTTATTGGCCGCATACTCTACCTGATTGTTGGTAATAGGGAAGTGCAGGACCACGACCTGTTCTATTGTAACCCTTAGGGGGCTTACCAACACTACCCCTACCCCTAGAGAGTGCATCCCTAAGGCTCCATCGACCAAAATCTTCCAGGCATCCTGCGACGACAGCTTCTGGCCCTCTTGATCAATGACATAATCAACCAATAAATTGGCCACCGCTTGTGCTTTGATGGAGAGTCGTGGTACAAATGAGATGTTGAACTCATCTAATTTGATCTACCACTTGGACAACCTCCCTTATTGCTCCACTCCTCTTGCGCAGAGGGTGGTCTGTCACAACCTTAATTGAATGGGCCTGAAAGTATGGCCTAATCTTCCTAACCGAGATGATAAAGGTGAAGGACAACTTCTCCAGGATGGGGTAACGAAGCTCCTCCTTCATCAAGATCCTGCTAACGTACTAAACGGGCAGCTTCTTCTTCCCCTCTTCTCTGACCAAAACAGAGATCATGGCCTCGACCCCCACTCCTAGGTACAACGTTAGATCCCCCCCCCCTTCCTTTTGTCCCTAAAGGAGCGGTGCTTGAGAAAGTTGACCCTTCAATGCTTGGAATGCCTCCTTGCACTCTTTTATCCACTCAAACTTCTGATTTCATTGTAGTACCCTGAAGAATGGTGAGCATATCACCCCAGCCCAGGAGAGAAACCTACTTAGCTCGGCGAGCTTACCTATCAGGCACTAAACCTCCTTTGTGTTATGCTACTATCCCAATTCCATTATGGCATTTACCTGCGGGGCTTAGAAGATGACCAACAAACTTTCCTCAGCTTGCCTCAAAGACGCACTTCAAGGGGCTTTGTCGCATCTTGTACTTTCGTAAGGTGGCAAACATTTCTTCTAAGTCGAGTAAGTGGGAGTTCACATCTCGGCTCTTTACCATGAGGTCGTAAACATATACCTCCTGATTCCCACCCCCCCCCCCCCCCCTCTGATTTTGAAAAACTCGGTCCATCATGTGCTGGTACATAACTCCAGCTTTCTTTAGCACAAAGGGCATCATCTTATAGCTGAAGCACCCCTCACTCGTGATGAAGGATACATCTTTGACATCAGGAGGATGCATTCAAATTTGATGGTAACCTGAAAAAGCATCCAAAAAACTCATAATAGAAAAATAGACGGCTGAATCAACTAGCACGTTGATCCAAGGCACGGGGTAACAATCCTTAGGGCATGATTTATTAAAATGTGAAAAGTCCACACATATTCTCCACCTCATGTGTCCTTTTTTCACCATTACCACGTTGGAGACCCATTCTAGATACTTGATCTCCGATACAAAAACTTCCTTGTGGAGCTTTTTTACCTCTTTACGGATGGGCTCCTCCAGCTTCGTGGCGATGGTCCTCATTTTCTAGCAGATTGGGCGTGTCTTGGGGTCGAGAGTCAGATGGTGGCATGCCATATCAGCATTAATTCTCGACATGTTTTCCACGCTCCAAGGGAAGACGTCGATGTTCTTTTGAATGCATTCTCGCATCTTCTCCTGATCTTCAGGGCTCAAGCCGACGCTGATCCATACCCTCTCCATCTCTCGTGCCCTGGTAAGACCTCCATCTCCATGAACTCCTCCTCTTGCTCCAACCAAGACTACTCCCCTCCGATCCTTAGGTCCTCTCCCTACTCGAACTCTTCCTCCCCACCTATGAAAGTGAGGATAGATATAACTCAAGAGGGGGTGAATAGAGTATTCAAAAATATGACAATCTACTCAACTCCCTTAGAGTTAATTTGTGGAATAAGTATATAGATATATGAAACCCTAGAGTCTAACACAAAGTGAGGTGCAGAAGAGAAAGCTAGCTGTAATTACAGTTTAAGCTTTAGTCCTAACACAGCAACTAGCAATCCTAGTTAATTCTACTCACAGCCACAGTGCAGTAATTAAGATAAGCAACACAGACAACACAAGAAGATTTATAGTGGTTCCCTCTCAATAAGTATATCCACTCTTCTACCACCCTGGTAGGAATCCACTATAGGTTTTTGTTCATGTGCCCTGCCACCAACTGATCTGATTCAGGTAGATCAAGTAAACCCATTGAGCTTTTGATCAGGATCTCAAAATCCAACACAGGTTTTTGCTCAGGTGCCCTGCCACCAAGGTTCACTTTTGAAGGGAGTAATAACCCTTTGTACAGTAGGTTGAGAGAGTTAGAATGTCTTCTCTATTGTTAAACAAAATTAGAAAAGCTAGTGGATTGCACTAAGCTATAGAAAGCTCTGAATGAATCAAAGCTCCCCCTGGCTTAGAGAATATCCAGGAAGAAGCCTTGCTTCTGGGTGCAGGATATCTTCAGAACTCTTGACTGAGAAGATCTGTTGTCTTGAAGTTCTTGAAGGAGCAGCTTGAAGAAGACTCTTGATATGGAATGGATGTTCTTCTTCAACAGCTTTTCTTTCTTCTTCTTCTTCTACTTGAAGCTCTGAGTATGAATGTTCCTGTAAGCAGGATGAACTCAGGATTGAAGAAGAGAGTTGTTATACACTTGTTCTTGTTGTTGAATCTGTGTATCTGTGTATCTGTATATCTTTATTAACTATATATGTATCTCTGTATATTTTTGAATTTCTTTCAATAGCTCTTTATATATCATCCTTTGTAACGGCTTCTAACTTTCTCTTGATTTGAATCTTGTCTTTTTCTGAGATCTGCAATCTTGGCTGCAAATAACACAAAATAGCTAGCATGCAGAAAGGACATTCTATAAAGAGATAAAGCTTTCTTAGAAGCTGCTTATCCATTCTGCAAGTCCAAAAGATATTAGAGAAAGTAACATCAAAAACAAACTCTTTATGGCCAAAGAAAGACATCTGTGTCTAATGGCTATAAAGGACAGCATGACAGATAAAGCACACAGATTTGTCAACTAATAGGACAAAAGACTTTGTCAGATAGAACTTGACTTATGCATAAAGAATGAGGCAAAGATTGCCTTGATATATAAGTATAAAATCAATGAAATAATCTTTAATAAAATAAGCCAGATATATAAGAAATAATTCACAGAATAGAAAGAGTACAATATCTCTAAAAGCAGACAAAAAGATAGTCGAACGAATCACGACGATCATCGAACTATCAAAGCAGATAGTCGAACTATCAGAGCAGATAATCGACCTACAAGAAATCTGTCGGGATAGAAAAAGTCGAGCAGGACTCGACGATCGACGATACTGAGACCACAGATCATCGAGCTTAATAGAAATGAACTAACTCAGAGATAGTCGATCTGCTGTCTGACGATAGTCGATCAACTGATAGACGATAATCGAGCGTCGTTCGACCATAGTCGAACTAAAAACACTTAACCAGATTTTCAATCTAGATAAACAATAATTCTACACAACTGATAGGATCTAACCTAAATCTAACCTTTGACCATAGATAAATCTTGCGTCAAGAAACTAATTGAGAAAATTTTACTCAAATCCAAACTAGGGTACCAACAATCTCCCCCTATTTTGGTCAAGTCTCTCAAAACAAAAAGAATGCTATAAATAGATATAAAAACACCAATAACCTATTAGGATCAAAGTGTATTATATCATATCAATAAGCAGTATTTCATATCAAACATAAAATCAAACAATCAAGCAAAATAGACTGTCAATAAAAATAAATTAAACAATATCAGAGCCAGGTTTAGAAGTGAAAGAAACAGGAAGGAAGGAAATTTTCCTTTTAGGATCAAGAGCATCCTTCTTTGAAATCTTCAAGTCCTGTTCTCCAATAATCTTAGATTCACTTGCTCTGGGCAAAACAACCTCTGGATGCTTTTCCATATATATTGAGGCATCAAAAACTTCTGGTCTGACTTAATATCTATCTAGTTCCTTTTCTCTGAACTTTGACATAGTTGTTAAGCCTGGCCTGTTATGACTTTGCCTTCATCTTTAGATTTTCTAATTTGGGCTGATCCAACTAACTCAAGAAATCTGGCCATCTTGAACTCATGATTAAGCTCTTGGCTTTCATAAGCATTTTCATTAGCTAGATCTAGAGGCTTTATAGTCTTGAACTTTGTATAAAGGTCTAACAGTCTTGCAGCTGGTTCTGTGTCTTCTTGAATAACAAGAGATGATGGTGGAGCAACCTCTGCAAACTTCTTGCTTGACTTATCAGAGTAAATTACTCTTTTTTCCTTTTGAATCTACTTGCTTAATCTGAGCTAGCTTTTTAAAGGGAAGAATTTTGCTCTCCTTAGAAGGTGAAACTATTCTTTTAGGTGAAGGAGGAGGAGAAAATGTTGGTTTCTGGTAAGTCATCTCCTTCACCTGCTCTTTAGGTCCAACTACTTATCTTTGTTTGCCTGAATGGGATCTGCCCTGGTAACCTGGGTTTCCTCTTCTCTGATTTGCCTGAGAAGGTGTAAATCTGGCTGGAGGAGCTGAGGGATTAGAAACATTCCCTGAAGTTCCTGCACTAGGATGAGGAGGAGGAGGACCTCTAGGAATCCACTTGGGAGCTGGAGTATCATATCTTTTGCTCTTCTTCCTCTTCTTCTGCCGATTTCTAGACAATCCCATCCAATGTTGGAAGTCCGTAGACTTGGGGTCAATCCCTTTCAATATGTAATAGGGGATGTCATTCTATGGATTTGGAGGAGGAGGAGCTTGAGCTTTCCTTTTCCTTTGAGCAAATTTCCTTTTCTTGGTTCCTTCAGAATCATCTGAATCTTCCTCATCATCAGAATGAGATGACTGAGGTTGGTCATATGGATCAATGATATCTTAAACAGCTTTTTCTTTAGCTTTTAAAGCAGCCTTTTCTTTTTCTTCTTCTATGGCATCCTGAGCCAATAGGAAATCTAGGTCTAATCGTGGAGTATCATCCCATACAGTTGATTTCTCATCTGAAACATCTGTAACTGTCTTGAGTACCAGTTCTTCTACAGCAGGTTCTGGAGCAGGTTCTGGAGCATCTTGAGCTTGATCTGTAGCCAAAGGGACACAAAAATTTTCTAAATGGTATAGAAACATCCCTTCAAAGTATTCACAAGTTTACATGTCAGTCAACTGGTCGGTGAAATGAGTAATTGTATTACCTACAGAATTTCCTAACTCTCATAAGTCATCTAGGTAGGAGGTAATGACTCCTTCTAGATACATGGCAATAATAGGAGTAGATGATTCTTCATGACAAACTCTGAAAGCAAATTCAGCCTAAGTTATAACTTGAGCTTCTGGAGCAACAACTGTGTCTTGAATTTCAGCTGTAACTTCAGCTGTATCTGGAACTACAACTGCAACTGATGTTGTAATCTCTGAATCTGCAGCTGTATGAATTTCATCTGATGGTGTATCTTCTGGAACTCCAGCTGAAAGAATGACCAGTGGAAGTCCTGAGACATCTTCCTAGAACATTTCCCCCTGCCTGACTTCAGTGGGTACTGAACTCAGGCCCCTAAGAGAAGAGGGCTCAGCAGAATTTGAGAGGGCTGTAATGGAGGATGTAAGAGTTGAAATGGAGGCAACAAGAGGGGCAATTGCTGCTTCAATCATTGATTTGATTGAAGGAGTAATTAGCTCAGTGATGCTTGCAATGAGAGCTGGTGTGATTTCAAAAGATGTAGATGGGGGAATCACAACAGAAGGATGAACATCAGGGATGATGTTCTCCTGATGAGATGCAGATGCATGAACTGGTGATGGAGATGCAGATGTATGAAGATCAATATGATCTTGATGTGAAATCTGTGACTGAGGTGGAGTTGGAAATATCTCAGTAACCAACAGATCAATGCTAAGATTTGAAATCCCAGCAAGGTGTGAAGGAGTTGGAGATATTGGTGGTGATGCATGGAGAATAGTAGTGGATGTAGATGGTACTGCAATAGAAGTGGATGGCAATGCAGATGCAGATGTAGATGGAATGGGGAAATGGAAGAGCCTCCTTCAATTAGGTGGGGGTGACTGGTATTGTCCTTGTGTTCTTAGATGGAATAGAAGCAACCCCAGCAGGTGAAGGCTTCTGAATATTCCTTCTCCACTTGATGAACAGAGTGGGATCCATCTTCTTGCTTGCATTGATTGATGATGAGACTGTTCCCAATAGCTGAGGATACTTCTCTCTTAGAAATATCCCAATCACCCAACCCAGGGTTACCTCTTTCTTTGAATTCTTTTTCCTGATAAATCAAAAACTATACCAGCCCAATTTATTGCTTTCCTATTAGCAATAGCACACGTTAAGGCAAAATACTGCCTGGTAATATTATCGTGCGCAGAATGCTTTCCCAACAACACTTTCCCTACTAGTTCTGCCAAGAACTTGATCTTCATCGGGAAGCTTACCTTCAGCAACTTGGAAGGAATGCCTTCAGCATGTCCTAGCTCTAATAGCATCCGGCTATACTCCTGAGTATCTTAATCATACTCTTCTTGACCATTGAACAGACCAAAAATCTCAGTTAAGACGGCAGGAGTCAAAATTACCTCCTCGCCATCGATAGTCCTTGTCATCGATTCGTCGCTTGAAGACGATGTATAGACCCATTCTTTGATTTCTGAAATATTTATCTTAATCCTTGTAGACATAAGCTTCTCCAGTCCTTGATCTTTGCATAACTATAGCATTTTGAGAATATCAGCATCGCAGGCATTGAAAGAATCAAAATCGACGCTAAAGCCGGCATCAAACTTTATTACGGTCAGCAAAGCTGGAGCAATCGCCATGGATTTGGTTGGGGAAGACGAGAGAGACGAAAGTAGAAAGCGCGAGGCAGAGCTCAAGTCAAAACTTTCAAGCAGGAATGAGGAATATGAAATGACGAGCTCTGTCGACTACAAAAAGCACAATCTATTAACCTAGGTCGACCATCGGTTTATATGTTAACAGCAATCATCGACCTATTTCAACAGATACTAGAAGCGATGGTCGATCGATCGTTTGACGATCGTTTCCTGAAGCAAAGTAGTCGAGCTATCGATCGACTATTTCTGTCTTCACAAACAATCGAGCCGTCATCAACCATAGGTCGACGATAGGCTCAACCTGTTCGACTATGGTGGAATGACATTCGATGATATTCAAGCAGATTTCAACATAGGCAGAAATTACACTTGGTCTACTCCATTTATCATACCTAGTTGATTCAAAAAGAACAGATGCTTCTGTTCATCTAAGGGCTTGGTGAAAATATCACCTCTCTGAAGGTCAGTGGATATGAACTCAAGACTGATTTTGTTCTTTTCCACATAATCTCTTAGAAAATTGTGTCTGATCTCAATGTGCTTGGTCCTAGAGTGGTGCACAGGATTTTGTGCTATGGAAATAGCACTGGTACTGTCACACATGATTTTTGTGTTCTTGTGTGTGTACCCATAATCCAAAAGCTTGTTTTGAATCCATAGGATCTGTGAACAACAACTAGCAGCTGCTATATATTCAGCCTCTATAGTTGAAGTTGAGACAGAAGCCTGTTTCTTGCAGAACCAAGAGACTAATCTCTCTCCCGGGAACTGACATGTCCCTGAGGTACTTTTCCCGTAGACTCTATAACCAGCATAGTCAGAATCAGAGTATCCAATTAACTCAAATTCTGATTCAGCTGGGTACCACAGTCCTAAATTTGGACATCCCTTCAGGTATCTCAAAATTCTCTTGAGAAGAATCAAATGAGATTCCTTGGGGTTGACCTGAAATCTAGCATATAGGCATGAAATCAACTGCCTTACCCTTATCATCAGAATCTATAACTACATTTGTAGTCATGGGTGTATGCATTGCTGAAGCATCAGCCATCCCAAATTTCTTTACCAATTCCTTGGCATATTTGGATTGGGAGATGAAGATGCCATCAACATCTTGCTTCACTTGGAGACCAAGAAAGTAAGATAGCTCACCAATACTACTCATCTCAAACTTAGAGTGCATCATGTCTGAGAACCTTTTGCATAGTTTGGGATCAGTGGAACCAAAGATAATGTCATCCACATAGACTTGAACTAACAGGATTGTGTCCTTGTGATGCTTAACAAATAGGGTTCTATCAACAACTCCCCTAACAAAGTTGTGCTCTAAAAGGAAACTAGCTAGAGTCTCATATCTGGCTCTGGGTACTTGCTTAAGTCCATAAAGAGCTTTTTGCAACTTATAAACAAAGGAGGGTTGAGTTGAAGAAACAAACCCAGGAGGTTGTTCAACAAACACCTCTTCCTTTAGCTCACCATTTAGGAATGCACTCTTAACATCCATTTGAAAAACCTTAAACTTCATATAAGCTGCATAGGCTAGAAAGATCTTTATTGCCTTTAGCCTTGCAACAGGGGCAAAGGTTTGGTCATAGTCTATACCTTCCTCCTGTCTGTAGCCCTGAGCTACAAGCCTAGCTTTGTTCCTTATAATAATTCCTTGGGCATCCAACTTATTTCTGAACCCCCACTTGGTGCTTATGATCAGTTGGCCTTTTGGTCTTGGAACCAAAGTCCATACTTTACATCTTTCAAATTGATTAAGCTCCTCTTGCATAGAAAGGATCCAGTGGGGATCTAGCTCAGCATCTTTTATGGTGAGGGGCTCAATTTATGAAAGGAAACAAGCTTGCATCACATCCTGTCTTAATTTATGTCTTGTTTGCACACCAGCTGATTTGTCACCAATCACTTGAGATGTAGGATGATCTCTAAGTGTGACAAGATCACTAGGTGGGATGTGATCTTCAACAACAGTTTGGATTAATTTCTCTTGTGGAATAGGATTAACTGTTGGTAGTACAGCAATTGCTTCCACAAAGTCTTCATCACTGTCTGAATCAGTGATATGAAGAGTTGATAGAGGGGGAATCTCTTGGGTGAGATCCTTGCATAACTCTGGTACCTGCAATGAGTTTGAGGAAGGAGAAGTTTCCCTCTCCTTGTAAAACATTTTTGACTCATCAAAGAAAACATGCACAGACTCTTCTTTTTTTAAAGTTGATTTGTTAAACACTCTATAAGCTTTGTTTACTTGGGAATATCCAAGAAAAATTCCCATTGAAGCTTTTGCTTCAAACTTTCTAAGGTATTCTTTGTTGTTATTGTGAATGTACACTACACAACCAAAGACTCTAAAATAGTTAATTTTAGGTTTCTTTCCTTTAAGTAATTCATCAGGAGTTTAACCCTTAAGCTTATGTATTAAACTTCTGTTCAAAACATAATTAGTTGTGCTTACAGCTTCTGCCCAATAAGAGAGAGGCATGTTAGCATCTGCCAATAATGTTCCTGCAGCTTCAATTAGTGTTCTATTTTTCCTTTCCACTACCCCATTTTGTTGAGGAGTTCTCGGAGTAGAGAAGCTATGTTTGATACCTTCTTTCTCATAGAATTCTTGCATGAGAAGAGACTCAAACTCAGTACCATGATCACTTCTGATCAAGGCAACATGAGTAGAATACTCAGTCTGCACACATAGCAGAAAGTCTGTAAGAACTTTGAAGTTATCAGCCTTGGTTCTCAAAAAGAACACCCAAGTGATCCTAGAGAAATCATCTACAATCACTAAAGTGTAAAATTTCTCTCCTAGACTCTGTACTTTTATTGGGCCAAAAAGGTCCAAGTGCAATAAATACAGGAGTCTAGGTGAATCACTCTTATTTACAGATTTGAAAGAATTTTTGGTTTGCTTGCCTAATTGACAAGCCCTGCATAGACCTTCCTTCTTGTAGGGGCAAGAAGGTAAGCCTCTAACAAGGTTGTATTTAGATAACCTAGATATATTCTTGAGGTTAACATGGCTAAGCCTTTTATGCCATAAGGTGCTATTATTGGTTACTTCATTAAACAGGCAGATTTCATATTGAGTTGAATTAAAATCTACTAAGTAAATGTTACCATGTCTAATGCCTACTAACACAACATTACTCTTTAAAGTAATATTGCAAAGAGTGTCAGTGAATGATACCTGATAACCTGCATCACATAACTGGCTTACTGAGATTAAGTTGTGCTTCAGCCCAGTTACATATGCAATCCTTTTGAATGTCACTGCTCCAATGGTAAACTTACCATATCCTTATGTTTGACCACAGCTAGAATCCCCAAAGATCACCTTTTGTCACAACTTGGCCTTGAAGCTTGACAGATTGTTTTTGTTTCCTGTCATATGTTTGGAACATCCACTATCCAAATACCATTTGTCTTTAGTAATTGGATAGGTCTTCACCTGCAAAATAAACAATTAGACATTGTGGACCCAGACAACCTTGGGTCCATTATTCTTCACATAATTAAAACTTGAAATGAAAGAATAAGCAGGCTGAGGTTTATATCCTAAGGGATAGGATCTCCTAGGTGGAATACTCCATGTAGTTGATGGGTCAATGAACCTAGTGTTTCTATTTTTCTTAGTGTTTCTAAGGTTCTGATTATTATTTTGAAAATCATGTTCAGATCGTCGATCGACGTTCGATGATCGTTGCCCAGATCATCGAGTGTCGGTCGACCATTGGGCATGCGATCGTCGAGCATAGTTTGACGATTTTTGTATTTCTTTAAATTTTTGTTTTCTCTTTTCTCACTTAGCCTTATTTAAAGCTTTGTTAACTTGAATTACTTGCTCAGTATTCTTTATTCCATCAGCTGAAATAAAGTTTACTGGAGTGGAAATATGGTTTTTCAGAACCATGGGGGGTTCACTTGGTGAAGCTCCTAAGCCTAGCTTATTGTTACCTGTCCTAGTGTTTGACATGCTAGTAATCTCTAGCAGCTTAAGACTTCTACCATTAAGAGATTCTTCTAATCTTTTAGATTTGGCTAGTTCAGTTTTAAGAAATTTGATTTCTTCAGTAGATCTAGTGAGTTCAGCTTCTAGCCTAGCATTTTCACTAGATAGGGATTCTGATTCAGCTATCCTATTTCTAAGCTCCTTAATTTCCTTCTCTGAGCTAATTAAATCTAAACAGAGAGATTTAAATTCAAATCTAAATTCAACATAAGTAAAATCATAAGAAGACAATACCTGATCTTCAGTAGACATTTCTTCTTCATCAGAACTCTCTGCAGCTGAATGATTGCTACAGGCATCAATTGCCATTAGGCAAATTTCTTTTGCCTTCTTCTCTTCCTCATCTTCACTGGAGCTTGAGGAGGAAAATTCCTCATCAGTATCACTCCAGGTTTCAGCCACAAATACTTTCTCCTTCTTCTTGTTTTTGTAGGAGGACTTGGAATGGTTCTTCTGATATTCTTTGTCTTTTCTCTTCTCCTTGTTCTTTTCCTCTGGACACTCAGGTAGAATGTGTCCAGGTTTCCTGCAGCCATAAAATATAAGTTCTTTAGCTGGTGTTCTGTCATACCTTGGCTTGTCTTCATATCTGGAATACTTCTCTCTGAAGTCCTTTCTGCCCATTTTGAGAAACTTTTTGGCAAAGAGTGACATTAACTCCTCATTTGATTAGCTTCCTTCAGATGCATCAGCAGCCTTTAGAGCAAGAGTTTGCTCTTTCCTGGTAGGAGTGGGAGTCTTGGCTTCAGCTTCAGCTTCCCTGGTATTCAGTACTTGCTCAAATGATTTGAGCTTGCTAAGGAGAGCTTCAGTTGAGATCTCAGTTGTACTTCTGGACTCTTTGATGGGCCAGATCCTGAGATCCCATATGCTGGGGAAGCACAACAATATTTTGTCATTGACTCTTGTCAATGTGATCTCTTTATTAAGGGTTCTCAGCTCATTGATGATGGAGCTGAGCCTGGTGTACATTACATCAACTGATTCTGCTTCAGTCTTCTTGAAATTCTCATATTGGGATGTGAGGTTGGACCGTTTATCCTTCCTCTCATTTGCTGAAGTGCAATCAGCCACTTTCTGGAAAGTTTCATCAGACATGGTCTGAGCCAGAATGTTCATAGCTTTTGCATCAGCTATCTTTGCTTTCTTGTAAGCATCATTGTAGTCAGGAGGTGGCACTGTACTCAGATTTGTTGAAGTTGTAGCAGTAGTTGCAGCAGGTGGTGTTGGTGGTCCTGTAAAAATAGAAGAAAAGATATCTTCATCAATAGAGTTCATATACAGTCTGATTCTTGCCTTCCAGATGCTGAACTTAGCTAAGTTGCATACTGGAGGTCTGGTGCTAGAGTAATCCTTGTACTGGGCCATGAAGTGAATATCTATAAACTTGGTATCTATCTATATCTTGTGACTCAGGTGTTAGCCTGTACAGTCAGTCAACCTCCCTCTGATACCAATTGAAAGTGAGGATAAATACGACTCTTGAGGGGGGGTGAATAGAGTATTCAAAAATATGATAATCTACTCAACTCCCTTAGAGTTAATTTGTGGAATAAGTATATATATATATGAAACCCTAGAGCCTAACACAAAGTGAGGTGCAGAAGAGAAAGCTAACTGTAATTACAGTTTAAGCTTTAGTCCTAACACAGAAACTAGCAATCCTAGTTAATTCTACTCACAACCACACTGCAGTAATTAAGATAAGCAACACAGACAACACAAGAAGATTTATAGTGGTTCCCTCTCAATAGGTACATCCACTCTTCTACCACCCTGGTAGGAATCCAATATAGGTTTTTATTCAGGTGCCCTGCCACCAACTGATCTGATTCAGGTAGATCAAGTAAACCCTTTGAGCTTTTGATCAGGAGCTCAAAATCTAACACAGGTTTTTGCTCAGGTGCCCTTCCACTAAGGTTCACTTTTCAAGGGAGTAATAACCCTTTGTACAGGAGATTGAGAGAGTTAGAATGTCTTCTTTATTGTTAAACAAAATTAGAGAAGCTATGGATTGCACTGAGCTATAGAAAGCTCTGAAGGAATCAAAGCTCCCCCTAGCTTAGAGAATATCCAGGAAGAAGCCTTGCTTCAGGGTGCAGGATCCCTTCAGAACTCTTGACAGAGAAGATCTGTTGTCTTGAAGTTCTTGAAGGAGCAACTTGAAGAAGACTCTTGATATGGAATGGATGTTCTTCTTCAACAGCTTTTCTTTCTTCTTCTTCTTCTACTTGAAGCTCTGAGTATGAATGTTCCTGTAAGCAGGATGAACTCAGGATTGAAGAAGAGAGTTGTTCTACACTTGTTCTTGTTGTTGAATCTGTGTATCTGTATATCTCTATTAACTGTATATGTATCTCTGTATATTTTTGAACTTCTTTCAATAGCTCTTTATATATCAGCCTTTGTAACGGCTTCTAACTTTCTCTTGATTTGAATCTTGTCTTCTTCTTAGATCTGCAATTTTGGCTGCAAATAACACAAAACTGCTAGCCTGGAGAAAGGACATTCTATAAAGAGATAAAGCTTTCTTAAAAGCTGCTTATCCATTCTGCATGTCTAAAAGATATTAGAGAAAGTCACATAAAAAACAAACTCTTTATGACCAAAGAAAGACATCTGTGTCTAACGGCTATAAAGTACAGTATGGCAGATAAAGCACACAGATTTGTCAACTAATAGGACAAAAGACTTTGTCAGATAGAACTTGACTTATGCATAAAGAATGAGGCAAAGATTGCCTTGATATATAAGCATAAAATCAATGAAATAATCTTTAATAAAATAAGCCAGATATATAAGAAATAATTCACAGAATAGAAATAGTACAATATCTCTAAAAGCAGACAAAATGATAGTCGAACGAATCACGACGATCGTCGAACTATCAAAGCAGATAGTCGAACTATCAGAGCAGATAGTCGACCTACAAGAAATCTGTCGGGACAGAAAAAGTCAAGAAGGACTCGACGATCGACGATACTAAGACCATAGATCGTCGAGCTTATTAGAAATGAACTAACTCAAAGATAGTCGATCTGCTGTCTGACGATAGTCGATCAACTGATAGACGATAGTAGAGCGGCGTTCGACCATAGTCGAACTAAAAAAACTTAACCAGATTTTCAATCTGGATAAATAATAACTCTACACAACTGATAGGATCTAACCTAAATCTAACCTTTGACCATAGATAAATCTTGGGTCAAGAAACTAATTGAGAAGACTTAACTCAAATCCAAACTAGGGTACCAATAACCTACTTCCTCAACCTCCATAGCCACTAGAAGACTTCCCTGCGGTTCCACTCCTCCGCCTCCCTGGATCTCGACTACAACTTCATCCTCTTCTTGCTCCTTCTCCACATTCTCCCCCTCGACCTCTCATATGCTCACTTCCCCCTCGTCTACAACCTCCTCCTGCGCTGCCAGCTCCTTCTCCAACTCCTCTGCCTCTGCCATCCAAGTTATGGTGTTGACAGCCATCACATAGTATTTCCTTGCCACCTTCGGATTCCCCCTGTTCCAAAACTAGACTCCCCCACTGCTGAACATAAGGCACTGATGGAATGAGGAGGGGATGCAACAAAAGGCGATGATGAGGGGGTGCCCGAAGATGGCATTTTAGCTGATCGAAGAGTCAACAATGATGAACCAGCAATTCCTTGACACCCCCTAGCATCACATACAGTTCCACCCCTCCCTCAACTTCCTTCCTCTCCCATGAAAACCCGAACAACATCCCATCTGAGGCCAATACCCTCCGGGCCTCCACCTTCATTTCATCAAACACCTTAAATATCACGTTCACAGAGCTCCCATTGTCCACCAGAATCCAGGAGATCGTGAAGTTTTTGATGGCCGTATGGATCACCAAAGCGTCATAAAACGGGTCCTCATAGTCGGGCATATCCTTTAATGAGAAGGTAATTTTTTCCTCCTAGGGGGAGTCAGCGAGATCAAGGAAAAGCTCCTCCTATACATGGTCTAGAAGATCCCCTTACAGGTGGCTTCAATCCCTACTCCCTCGTTGATCACTCTGATCCCTTTTCTGGCCCCCATGTCAGCCCTGTCCTCACATCTATCTTGTCCTCTCTCTGGCAGAACATCCTCTATCCTCATGGGCAGCTGCTACTCTATTTACCCCTGGCATCCCGCACCTCCAGAAACTCTGGGCAGGTGGCCGTTGCATGACCTTCCTCCTAATAAAAGTCACAGAAAGGCAACGCCACCTTGCCCTCTCTTCTCCTTCCTCCTCCTTTAGCTCCTCTCCTACCCCTCTTCCCTGGGTGATCGCCATCACCTCCTACTGCTACGGGAAGGGGGCTCTCTGGCCCTGCCTCCATCTTGGCTGGTTGAACTGTCCCTGTCCGCAAAAGTTCTCCCCACCATGGAATCCTCCCCCTGCCCTTGGAGGGGAACCTCTTGAGTCCTCCAGGACAACTGGTTATTTGGCTCCCTATGCCCTCAACCTTGGTGTTTCCCCTGACCTCGGGGCTCTTCTCTCCTCCTCTCTTCCCTCTGCTTCCCTGCTCCCGGTTCCTTCGCATTCTCCTATGCCAACTTGGTCAGCTTCTTGGTGAATGCCGGGTTTTCCACCTCGATCTCTATCTCCTTTGCCTCCCTCTCCATCAACTCTTCGAAAGAGTGGGGGGTACTCTTTTCAGCTCCATACTGAAGAACCCTGACCTCAACCCCAGGGTAAACGCGAGCATCAGCGCGTACCCCGAGAACTCCTATATAAGAAGGACCTCTTCCTAGAACTGATCGACATAGTGTCCCAGCATTTCCTATGGCTTCTGCTTGATAGCAAACAGGCACTTCGCCCCCTTCTTTCGCCTCTTCGAAGTTGAGAACCTCAACAGGAACCCAAAGGAGATCTTTAAAGCAGTAAATGGAACATGCAGGAAGTTGATGGAACTATTCCCTGGCCTTCTCCTTCAAAGTCATGGCAAAGATCCTGCACTTGAAGGTGTCCGAAATCTGCCTGATGGAGACGACATCTTCGAACCACTGAACATGTTGCACTGGGTCATCCCTGCCCATGTAGTAATGTAAGACCCCCCTCCCGGAACACAAAACAAGGCACGAGGGGAGTCATGCCCAGAACAGTCTCCTTGCGGTAGCACTAGCACTCGGGCTTGCCTGTACTACAAGATGCCTATTCTTCCTGCCTTTACCAATATCAATCATGCCCACCCAACCAGAATAAAAATCAGAAGTCAAATCCGCACAAAGCATATAATTGTCGAAGAGTATAACATATAAAAAAGCTATAACAAGCTTCTAGAATCAGAGTACGTAAAAACTTTTCCCAAAAGTTCTACATCAAAAATCTCTCACAATCACATTAGTAACCGACGGTGGCACCGTCCCTTTAGGACCTATGGTCCTGGCCTGTCTGTCCTGCTGCATAATCTGCGGCTGCTCTACCTGCGGGGTTTCCTCTGAAAAAAGAAGATGTAGCAACCATTAGTCATAAAGACTAAGTGGCTTTCACATCGGCTCCCCCGACAACTCCTCGACACCGGGCGAAGAAATGGACGAAAGTACAATATATATCAAGTATATAAGCATAAGTAAAAGCAGGTGGTATAGACTGAATATCGTCAAGTATGTAAAGTAGCTTAATAAGTAAGTAACATCTTATTCTAGCAATTCTACCATCTACAGATTAATAAGAATATATAAAGCTACAACAAAAAGTAACTCAACTTATATGAATGCCCATACAAACATATAAGTTGAGGATAGTTCAGCAGTATATAACTCATTGTATAGAAGTGCCCATACAAACTTATACGATGAGGATCTTGTGTATGCAATGAAGTGTAATGACATGTATGCAATGCAATGACTCACCCATGATCACGCGCATGCAATCGCTATGTCGACACAGACTTGTAGTTCCCACTATTCGAGCAGCTGCTAACCTCTCAGACGTTATCTATCATGGCTAGATGGTGAAAGTAGAGCAGGCATCTCCACTACTAGGCTGGCATCCACACTACCAAGCCTAGGCCTTCGTACGCCTCATTGCTAAGAACACAACAGCAGAGCTCACACGCGTACTTCTGCTCAGCAGGAGTCTCGGGTAGATGTGTACTGAGAACCAAGACCCAAACTGGTCTATGTTGTGACCTAGAAGGAGCCTCGGAAAAAGCATGAGGACCAAGCCCAACCGTTCACTTGGCACGTAAGGAGCCCCGGGACGTGAACAACGAGGACCAAGCCCAACCGCCCAAAATCTATCTGTCAACTCTCATCGGTGTGATGATTGGCGAGCCCATAGACCTGCCACACTATCCTTAACCCGGGATTACAATACCGCGTGTCGACTCACACCGCATACAATACCACATCATCGTGGCACGGAGGAGCCTCAGATCAAACACGAGGACCAAGCCCAACCATCCACTTGGCATGGAAGGAGCCTCGGGACATAAACACCGAGGACCAAGCCCAACCGTCCTTTTATAACTCTTCTTAACATTACCAACCAGTGCAATCAAACACCCGCACTCATACCCTTTCACAATCCTGTGCCCAAGGAACCTTACGGGTTTACCACAAACACTGGTGGCGAACCACCTCATACAATGGACCATCATAGACTTCCATATATGACAAGCCTCATGACCACGCATCACTCTTTCGGCCAACATGATTACGTATAAACTATGGTCACATAACTTTAACATCACCGACCAAATACACAAGTTCAAGACAATCTTTTTATTAATCGACGAATTACCATTGGTTCACTAACCCCTACTAAATCGTTTTGTTCAATTCCATTTCATTTCACCATTGTTTACGTGGGGTCCATCCAATAATTTCATCACTCATAGATTTATCACGGTTAGACATATTATAATTCGCCAAAACCTCAACGTCAATTTGTTACAAGATCTCTACCGAGTCCAAACCCGATTCTACACCAACCCAAGAAATTCAGGTGCAGAACACCTTTTGGATAGCAACTTCAACCAGAGATTCCCGAGGCTACAGGAATTCGGTGAATGTGTGTAACCCCTCGATGGAAATATCTTTCCATAAGTTACAACTATCATGTTAGGTCTACAACCCAGATCAGATTGTATCACACATGAAATTGGCTCCAAAGCCCGCTGCGTACATAATACATTTTATACACGCTTTGCATGTCAGCCCTCTGCTTCGATCAGGATTTCCAATGGCTACAGACTTCGCCTGAAGACGTGTAACCACGCATTGGAAATGTATTTCCAAGGGCTATGACTTTCGTGTTTAGTCAAAAGCCCAGATCTTGCCATTTCATGTCTGAAAATGGACAAGACGATCACTGCGTGCAGAACATAGATTTCTTCATGCATCTTAAGGTGAAATGAACGACATCGGTTCATCTTCCTCCTCTAGCCGACCTTCCCAGATCACATCAGAAATTCCAACTCCCTTATTCACCCTTGTGAGGTCATTTCTCTTCACGAAACCATCTCCCTATCATTATATAGAAAGAAGGAGAGGTTGAAGACATCACTATCCATAGAGCATAAGCCCTAGAATGGCCTCTTCCGAAGAAGATCATCATATCACAAGTTTGTTGGTACCCTAGTTTGATTTGAGTTTAGTCCTCTCCTTTTGTCCCTTGACCCAAGAAATATCTATGGTCAATGGTTAGTGGTCTAGCTGTAGAGTCCCCGCTTTTCCAGATGAAGAATTTGGTTAAGTAGTTTTTCGTTCGACTATAGTCGAACGCCGCTCGACTATCGTCGACCAACTATTCGACGATCGTCTATTAGTTGCTCGACGTTCTGTCTGCGAGGATAGTTCGACTATCGGTTGATAGTTTGATTATCTGTGTGCTGAGATAGTTCGACTATCTGTGTGCTGAGATAGTTCGACTATCTGTTGATAGTTCGACTATCTGTTTGTCTGATAGTTCGACTATCTGCTTGGACAGTTCAACTATCTGATAGCTCGACTATCTGTTTGATAGGTCGACTATCTGCGTTGTTTGATAGCTCGACTATCTGTTGATAGATCGACTATCTGTTTTCTTCTGATAGCTCGAATATCTGCTGATAGGTCAACTATCTGTTTTCCCTTGGTAGTTCGACTATCTTCCTTGATAGTTCAACTATCTGATAGCTCGACTATCTGTTGATAGTTCGACTATCTGTCGTTCTCTGATAGCTCGACTATCTGTTGATAGTTCGACTATCTGTTCTGCGTTGATAGTTCGACTATCTGCTGATAGGTCGACTATCTGTTCTCGCTTGGTAGTTCGACTATCTGCTTTGATAGTTCGACTATCTGATAGTTCGACTATCTGTTGATAGTTCGACTATCTGTTTTGCCTTGATAGTTCGACTATCTGTTGATAGGTCGACTATCTGATAGCTCGACTATCTTCTGATAGTTCGACTATCTGCTGTGATAGTTCGACTATCTCCTGTGATAGTTCGACTATCTGGATCGTTCGACTATCTGTCCGATAGTTCGACGATCTTCGTTCTTCGGTCGACGATCTCCGAGGGTCGTTCGACGTTTTCTATCTGCCTTTTTATTTTGTATTTATTTATTATATTTAATTAATTAATACATTATCTGGCATGTTATTTTAGTTGTTTTATGATAATATTTCCAGGCAATATCTGCTCCATCCTTTTTGCCTGAGTAAAATCTTTTAAGATAAAGTTGTTTGTCTTATTAGCTGACATTGTATTTTACTTTATCTGATGTCAGTCCTTTATAGCCGTTAGACTGAAAAGTCTTTCTTCTGCTATAAAGAGTTTGTTTCTGATGTGACTTTATTTAGTACTTTATTATCAGATTGCTTCATGCAGCTTCTTTGAAAAAGGTTTATACCTTTTATAGAATATTTTGCTGCAGAGATTGTTTGTCTTTTTTTGATATTTGCAGCCCAGGTCTCAAGTTTCAGAAGAAGACAAATAATTCAAATTGAAGAGAGTCGTTGCTTGTTGCTGCAATAAAAAGGATCCTTTGAAGAAGGATTTAAGCTAGCTAAATAGCTACCCAGTTATTCACTTAAGCATTCAAGCCTTCATCAAGATCAAGTTCATTGCTCTCAGCAATTTCCATCCAACTGAGAAGTATTAAGCTCTTCTGCTCTTCTTCAACCTGAGTTCTCCTGCTTTCAGGAAGTTCAAACTCAGAGTTCTTTTGAAGAAGAAGAAGAAGAAGACAGCTGCTTGAAGATTTCTAATTTTATTATTTATTATCTTCTTGTAGTTTTTCCTTCAGATCTTTCTGAAGAGTTTTCTGCACTGAAGCAAGACTTCACCTGGACATCTTTGAGCCAGGGGGAGCCTTGATTCTTTAGAGGTTTCTAGCTCAGTGCAAGTCTTTGTGCTTCTCTAATCTATTGTAAAATAGAGAAGACATCTTAACCTTCTTTCCCCCTCCTGTACAGGGTTATTACTCCCTTCAAAAGTATCCCTTGGTGGCAGGGCACCTGATCAAAAACCTGTGTTCGGTTTTTATACACCTGATCAAAAGTCTAAAGGGTTTCTGGATCTACCTGAAGCAGATCCAGTTGGTGGCAGGGCACCTGATCAAAAACCTGAGTGGATTCCTACCTTGTTGGTAGAAGAGTGGACGTACCCAAGTTGTTTGGGGAACCACTATAAATTCCTTCTGTCGTCTGGATTGCCTTGTTTAATTCCTGCATTGTGGCTGTGAATAGATATAACTAGGTTGCTAGTTGCTGATTAGGATTTCCAAGCCTTAACTGTAATTACAGTTAGCTTGAGTCTGTGCACAACACTTGTGTTAGGCTTTAGGGTTAATTCTATATCTATAATCTTTTCATTCCGCATTTCACTCCAAGGGAGTTGGGTAGACCATTAAGTTTTGTCTAGTGCAAAATTTGATAACTCTATTCACCCCCCCTCTAGAGTAGTATCGATCCCTTCACTTTCAATTGGTATCAGAGGGAGGTTGTCTGACTGAATAGGCTAACACCTAAGTCACAAGATCCTGATAGATACCAAAGCTTATAGATATTCACTATCATGGCCCAGTCCAAGGATTATTCTAGCACCAGACCTCCAGCATGTAACTTAGCTAAGTTTGGCATCTGGATGGCAAGGATAAAATTATATATGAATTCTATTGATGAAAGCATCTTTGCTTCTATTTTGTTAGGACCCCCAAGAGCACCTGCTGCTGCCACTGCCTCATCATCAACTGATATGAGTGCAGTGCCTCCTACAGACTACAATGATGAGTACAAGAAGGCAAAAATAGCAGATGCCAAGGCGATGAACATTCTGGCTCAGACAATGTCTGATGAGGTATTCCATAAGGTAGCTGACTGCTCTTCAGCAAAAGCCATGTGGGATACACTGAACCAGATTGTAGCTGGTTCAGCTGATGAAAGGAAGGACAGAAGGTCCAACCTTATCTCATAATATGATAACTTCAAGAAAACTGATGCTGAATCAGTTGCAGCCATGTACACCAGGCTCAGCTCAATCATCAATGAGCTGAGGACCCTTGACAAGGACATATCATTGACAGAGGTCAATGATAAGATTCTTATGTGCTTCCCTAGCACATGGGATCTAAGGATCTGGCCCATCAAGGAAGCCAGAAGCACCACAGAGATCTCCACTGAAGCCCTTCTCGGCAAGCTCAAGTCTTTTGAGCAAGTGCTAAAGACAAGGGAAGCAGAAGCAGAAGCAAAGACCCCTACTCCAACAAGAAAAGAGCAATCTCTATCTCTTAAGGCTGCTGATGCTTCTGAAGGTAGCCAATCAAATGAGGAACTAATGGCATTGTTTGCCAAGAGGTTTCTCAAGATGGGGAGAAAGGAATTCAGAAAGAAGTCTTCACGCTATGAAGACAAACCAAGGTATGACCGTTCACCTGCTAAAGAAATTATCTATTATGGTTGCAGGAAGCCTGGACACATCTTACCAGAGTGTCCAGAGGAGAAGAACAAAGACAAGAGGAAAGAAAAGGAACAGCACAGGAAGCACTCCAAGCCATCCTCCTACAAAAACAAGAAGAAGAAGAGAGGTTTCATTGCTGAAACCTGTAGTGATTCTGATGAAGAATCTTCCTCCTCAAGCTCCAGTGAGGATGAGGAAGAGAAGAAGGCAAAAGAAGTTTGCCTTATGGCAATAGATGCCTGCAGCAATCACTCAGCTGCAGAGAGTTCAGATTCAGATGAAGAGAAGCCTACAGAAGATGAGGTATTATCTTCTTATGACTTCACTTCTGAAGAATTTAAATTAGATTTTAAATCTTTATGCTTAGATTTGATTAGCTCAGAAAAGGAGATAAAAGAACTTAGAAATAAGTTAGCTGACTCAGAATTAATTGCTACAGAAAATATTAGGTTAAAGGAAGATCTCACTACTTGTAGTGAAGAAATTAAATTTCATAAAATAGAGTTAGCTAAGTCTAAGAGGTTAGAAGAATCACTTAATGGTAGAAGCCTTAAGCTGTTAGAGATTACCAGCATGACTAACACTAGGTCAGGTAATAACAAACTAGGCTTAGGAGCTTCTCCAAGTGAACCCCCAGTTATTCTTAAAAATAATCTTTCAACTCCAGTGAACTTCATTTCAGCTAGTGGAATGAAGAACACTGAGCAAGTAAACCAAGTTAATAAAACTTTAAATAAGGCTAAGAGAGAGAAAAGAAAGAAATTTTTTAAAGAAATGCAAAGAGCGTCGAACGCCGCTCGACGATCGGAAGCTCAATGGTCGAACGAAGCTCGACGATCTGAGCGCCCATCGTCGAACGTCGATCGACATTTTCAATATGATTTTCAAAATCATAATCAAACCCGTAGAAACCTAAATGAAAATAGAAACCCTAGGTTTGTTGACCCATCATCTGCATGGAGAATACCACCTAGGAGATCTCACCCATTAGGTTATCACCCTCAGCCTGCATTTTCATTTATTTCTAGCTTTTCTTATGTGAAAAACAAGGGACCCAAGGTTACCTGGGTCCACACTGTCTAAATAAATGTCTTGCAGGTGAAGGCCTATCCAATCAATCAAAATAAGTGGTATTTGGATAGTGGATGTTCCAAGCATATGACAGGAAATAAAGATCATCTGTCAAAATTCAAAGCTAAGCTCGGCCCAAAGGTTATCTTTGGAGATTCCAGTTGTGGTCAGACAGAAGGCTATGGCAGGATCACAATTGGAGATGTTACTTTCAAGAGAGTTGCATATGTGACAGGACTGAAGCACAATTTGATCTCAGTCAGCCAGCTATGTGATGCTGGCTACCAGGTTTCATTTTCTAACTCTTCTTGTAATATTACTTTAAATAATAATATTGTTTTAGTAGGCATTAGAATAGGTAATATTTATTTAGTAGATTTCAATTCATCTCACTCTGAAATCTGTTTATTTAATGAAGTAACAATTAATAATAATTCTTTGTGGCATAAGAGGCTTAGTCATGTTAACCTTAAAAATATATCTAGGTTATCTAAACACAACCTTGTTAGAGGTTTACCTTCTTGCCCCAACAAGAAGGAGAGCCTATGCAAGGCTTGTCAGCTAGGCAAGCAAACCAAGAATTCTTTTAAATCAGTAAATAAGAGTGATTCTCCTAGAATCATGTATTTATTACATTTGGACCTTTTTGGCCCAATAAATGTACAGAGTTTAGGAGGGAAGTATTACACCTTAGTAATTGTAGATGACTTCTCTAGGTTCAGTTGGGTTTTCTTTTTGAGAACTAAGGCTGATAACTTCAAAGCCCTTACAGACTTTCTACTATGTGTGCAGACTGAGTACTCTACTCATGTGGCCTTGATCAGAAGTGATCATGGTACTGAGTTTGACTCTCTTCTCATGCAAGAATTCTGTGAGAGAGAAGGTATCAAACATAGCTTCTCAGCTCCTAGAACTCCTCAACAAAATGGGGTAGTTGAAAGGAAGAACAGAACACTCATTGAAGCTGCTAGCACATTGTTGGCAGATGCTAATATGCCTCTCTCCTATTGGGCAGAAGCTGTTAGTACAGCCAATTATGTCTTGAATAGAATTTTGATACACAAACTTAAGTGTAAAACTCCTTATGAGTTGCTTAAAGGAAAGAAACCTAAAATCAATTATTTTAGAGTATTTGGTTGTGTAGTGTATATTCATAATAACAATAAAGAATATCTTAGAAAATTTGAAGCAAAAGCTTCAATGGGAATTATGCTTGGATATTCCCAAGTAAGCAAAGCTTATAGGGTTTATAACAAATCAACCTATAAAATTGAAGAATCTGTGCATGTATCTTTTGATGAGTCTCAGATGTTTTACAAGGAGAAAGAAAATTCTCCTTCCTCTAGTTCATTGCAGGTACCTGATGCTACTCAAGAGATTCTTCAACTATCAACTCTTCAGATCACTGAATCAGACAGTGATGAAGACATTGCAGAAGCTGTTGTTGTACCACCAACAGTAGATTAAATTCCTCCTGAGGAATTAATCCCAACTGTTGCTGAAGATCACATCCCACCTGCTGATATTGTCACACTTAGAGATCACCCTACATCTCAAGTGATTGGAGACATATCAGCTGGTGTGCAAACAAGACACCAATTAAGATAGGATGTGATGCATGCTTGTTTCCTCTCACAGATTGAGCCCCTCACCTTTAAAGATGCTGAGCTATATCCCCACTAGATCATTGCTATGCAAGAGGAACTCAATCAGTTTGAGAGATGTAAAGTTTGGACTTTGGTTCCAAGACCTAAAGGCCAACTGATCATAGGCACCAAGTGGGTGTATAGAAACAAGTTGGATGCAAATGGAATTATTGTAAGGAATAAAGCAAGGCTTGTAGCTCAGGGCTACAGACAGGAGGAAGGTATAGATTATGACCAAACCTTTGCTCCTGTTGCAAGGCTAGAAGCAATAAGGATCTTCTTGGCCTATGCAGCCTACATGAAGTTTAAGGTGTTCCAGATGGATGTCAAAAGTGCATTCCTGAATGGTGAGCTTAAGGAAGAGGTGTTTGTTGAACAACCACCAGGGTTTGTTTCTTCAACTCAGCCCTCTCATGTGTTTAAGTTGCAGAAAGCTCTTTATGGACTAAAGCAAGCTCCCAGAGCCTGGTATGAGACTCTAGCTAGTTTCCTTTTAGAGCACAACTTTACTAGGGGAGTAGTTGATAGAACCCTTTTCGTCAAGCATCACAAGGACACAATCCTGTTAGTTCAGGTGTATGTAGATGATATTATATTTGGCTCAACTGATCCCAAACTTTGCAAAAGGTTCTCTGACCTGATGCACTCTAAGTTTGAGATGAGTAGTATGGGTGTGCTGTCTTACTTTCTTGGTCTCCAAGTTAAGCAAGATGCTGATGGTATCTTCATCTCCCAATCCAAATATGCCAAGGAATTGGTAAAGAAATTTGGGATGGCTGATGCTTCAGCAATGCCTACACCTATGGCTACTAATGTAGTTATTGATTCTAATGATCACGGCAAACCAGTTGATCAAAAGAATTATAGGGCCATTGTTGGTTCCCTATTATATCTAACTGCAAGTAGGCCTGATATAATGTTTGCTACATGCCTTTGTGCTAGATTCCAGGTCAACCCCAAGGAATCTCATCTGATTCTTCTAAAGAGAATCCTGAGATACCTGAAGGGATGTCCAAATCTAGGACTTTGGTACCCAGCAGAATCAGAATTTGAGTTAATTGGATACTCTGACTCTGACTATGCTGGTTGTAGAGTTGACAGGAAGAGCACCTCAGGAACTTGTCAGTTCCTGGGAGAGAGATTGGTCTCTTGGTTTTGTAAGAAGCAGGCTTCTGTCTCAACTTCAACTGCAGAGGCTGAATATATAGCAGCTGCAAGTTGTTGTTCACAGATCCTGTGGATTCAAAACCAGCTTGTGGATTATGGTTACTCACACAAGAACACCAAAATCATGTGTGACAGTACCAGTGCTATCTCCATTGCACAAAATCCAGTGCACCACTCTAGAACGAAGCACATTGAGATCAGGCACCATTTCCTGAGAGATTGTGTGGAAAAGAACAAGATTTGTCTTGAGTTCATATCCACTGAGTTTCAGAGAGGTGATATATTCACCAAGCCCTTAGATGAACAGAAGCATCTGTTCTTTTTATTTCAACTAGGCATGATCAATGGACGAGACTAAGTGTGACTATATCTGCCTATGTTGAAACCTGCTTGAAGATCGTCGAATGATGATCGAAGATCGTCGAACGGATCAAGCATATCGTCGACCTCTGGTTAATGATAGCTTATCTGTTTGAAGATCGTCGACCGGCGTTCGAAGATCGTCAAACAGGTCGAGCTTATCGTCGATCTCTGGATGACGACAGCTTGTTGTTTGAGAAGCCAGAAATAGTCGAACGATTGATCGACTACTCTGCTTCTGGGCCGATCGTCGAACGGTCGTTCGACCTTCGGGTCCAGTATATTTTAAATAGATCGACTATCTCCGGTCTAATATAAAGCCGATAGTCGACCTAGGTTAAAAGATCTTTTATTTATCGTCGACTGAGCGTGACTTTTTGCATTCTGTTTTCCCGCTTGCGATTTTCTGCCGCTTCATCTCCTTCGTCTTCTCCGTCTTTCTCGTGCATTCTCCAGCAATTCAATGGCGATTTCTCCCGCAGTGCTAGCTGTTGTAAAGTTCGATGCAGGTTTCAGCGTCGATTTTGACGCATTCAGTTGCTGTGAAGCAGGGATTGTAGAAATTCTTCAGTTGTGCCGAGATCAAGGTCTAGAAAGATTAATGTCTGTAAGGATAAAGTTAAATGTCCCCGAGATTAAGGAATGGGCTTTCACTTCGTCCTCCTCTGACGATTCGATGACTGGCACCATCGGCGGAGAAGAGGTAATTTTAACTCCAGTCGTCTTGACTGATGTTTTTGGATTAATAAATGGTGAAGAAGATTATGAGCAAGATGCTCAAGAGTTTGGAAGAATGCTGACTGAGCTGGGACATGTGGAGGGCATTCCCACGAAGCTGCTCAAGGTTAATTTCCCATTTAAGATTAAATTTCTCGCTGAGATAGTTGGAAAAGTGCTCCTTGGGAAGCACTCTGCTCATGACAACATTACAAAGCAACAATTTACACTGATGTGTGCAATTGTTAATCAGAAAAGGATTGATTGGGCAGGAGTAATGTTCGATTTGATAAGGAAAAAGAACAATAATAAAGAGGTTACCCTAGGTAGGGTTATTGGAATTTTCCTGAAGGAAAAGTATCCTCAGCTGCTGGTCTCCGTTGCAACAACCATAAATGCGAGCAAGAAGATGGACTCGAATCTGTTCTCCAAGTGTAAGAGGACGTTTGTGAAACCCGCTCTCACAGGGGTTGCTCCAGCGACATCAGAGAGCACTAGGACTGATTCAGTCGCTCCTCACCCTCATGAAGCTAGCTCAGCTCATCTTTCCCTTCCCTCATCTTCTTTTGCTATACAGTCTACCTCAGTTGAAGTTCCATCAACTTCAGCTGAAGTACAACTTTCTCCTTCTCGTGTTCGAGAAACAACCACGGTTGTTCTTCCTTCTCCTCTAGCATCTCCTCTTCCTTCTCATATGGCTAGGATATCTGCTCCTAGTTTTGATCTGTTAGGATCTGAGAGGATTCCAACACCTCCTCAGTCTCCTATTCAGTCCCCTATTCATTCTCCACATCATTCTCCATCTCCAATTCGATCCCCAGTCCACACAACTTCTCATCCTAACACTACAACCATCTCTGCTGCATCTCCATCCACTGCAATTCCATCATCTTTTGAGATAACCCCAGAATTCATTTCCAGCATTTTGGAGTTGATTACCCCTTCAATCAAAATAATGATTGAAGAGGCAATTGCTCCACTTGCCTCCTCCATTGCCACCTTGACTGCTTCCATTCAATCACTTTCTAAATCTACTGAGCCCTCCTCGTCAAGGGGCCTGGTTTCAGTTTCCACTGAAATCAGGCAGGGGGAGATGTTCTGTGAAGATGTCTCAGAGCCTCCAGCCTCCCTTCCAGCAGTTCTTCCAACAGTTCAAGAAGAGACTGCTCCAGCTCCAGCTCAAGTTGAATCAGTTTCAGTGTTATCTGACAAAGAAATATCTGATGCTATTATGTTATCTGAATTTGCTGTGAAAGTCTGTTTAGAAGATCTCACCACTCCCTTGGTTGCCCATTTCCTAGAAGGGATTATTACATCCTATCTAGATGAATCCTGGGAGTTGGTAAAATATGAAGGTAATTCACTCATCCGCTTTATTGACGAGTCAATTAATTTGGTAGCTTGTGAATACCTAGAAGGAATGATTTTAGCTTATTTAGCAGATTTGTGTTCATAAATCTACAGATTATATTAAAGAAGATATAGCTGCTCAGGTTATAGTAATTGTTTCAGAAGCTGCTCCAGATGTTCCTGATGTTCAAGTAGATCCAGAACTGGATTCCTTTTTAGATGATATAGAAGATGTGTCTGAAAATCAAGAAGAGAAAGCAAGAGATGCTTGGAATCAAAGAGTTCAATCTTTGTTAGAAGAAAAAGAAAAGGATTTACAAGTTGAAAAATCAACTGTTTGGGATGATTCCCCAGGACTTGATTTGGATTCCCTTCTGGCTCAGGATGCCATAGAAGAGGAAAAAGAGAAAGCTGATCTGAAATTAAAGGAAAAGGCTGTTTCTGAAGCCTATGACCCATATGACAATCCTCCATCATCTCACTCTGAAGATGAAGAGGATTCAGATTTATCTGAGAATTCAAAGAAGAAGAAAGCTGCACAGAAGAAAAGAAAAGCTGTTGCCCCTCCTCCTCTCAATCGTGATAATGACACTCCATATTATATTCTGAAAGGAATTGACCCCAAGTCAAAAGAGTTTCAACATTGGATGTGGTTCTCCAAGAACCAGCAGAAAGAGAGAAAGAGATCTAAGAAATATGATAGTCCTACCCCCAGATGGAATCCCAGAGGTCCTCCTCCTCCACCTCCCAGTGCAGGAGCCTCTGGCAACCTTTCTGCTAATCCTTCTGCTCCGTCAGCAAAATCTGCTCCTTCTCAGTCTTCTTCAAGGAAAAGCTCTCAAGGTTTTCAAGGTAAATCATATTCTGGCTATCAAAGAACTGATACAGTGAGAGAACAAGTGAAGGAGGTTGTGTATCAAAGACCAACTTTTTCCCCTCCTCCTTCTCCAAAGAAAAGAGTTTCATCTCCAATGCTAGTGCATTCTGAAAAAGTTGTTTCAAAAGGTAAGTAGTTTATTTTGTTTAAAAATTCTAGCAAGAACTTTGCTAAGTCTGCTCCCCTGTCTTATCTAGTTAATCAAGATAAAGAACCAGATGATACTCCTTCTGAGATTGTTTATGAAAGTCCTGAGCTTGATCCTAACTTTAGGATGGCTCGTTTTCTCGAATTGGTTGGAGCAGCTCAAATCAGGAAAGCAAAAGCTGAAGGAAAGGACACTACTGGATTAACCACAATGTCTACATTCAGAAAGAAGGAATTCGAAAAGTTCCAGGTTAGCCCTGAGGTCTTTGACCCTTCAAAGTATATGGAAAAGCACCCAGAAGCCGTTGTTCCAAGGGCTGCAGAATTAAAGATCATTGGCATGCAAGACTTGAAGATGTCTAAGAAAGAGGCAATTGATCCTTTGCGGAAAGTTTCCTTTGTTCCTACTTCTAACCCTAAGCCAGACTCTGTAGACTCTTAGTTTTGTTTGACTGTTATTTATCTGTTTGATAACTGCTAGTTAATTGTTTATCTATTTCCTGTATTAATTTTATTGTTCTATAGCTAGTTCTATGTTTTAGTTTTTTAGAGACTTAACTCAAATAGGGGAAGATTGTTGGTACCCTAGTTTGATTTGAGTTTAGTCCTCTCCTTTTGTCCCTTGACCCAAGAAATATCTATGGTCAATGGTTAGAGGTCTAGCTGTAGAGTCCCCGCTTTTCCAGATGAAGAATTTGGTTAAGTAGTTTTTCGTTCGACTATAGTCGAACGCCGCTCGACTATCGTCGACCAACTGTTCGACGATCGTCTATCAGTTGCTCGACGTTCTGTCTGCGAGGATAGTTCGACTATCGGTTGATAGTTCGACTATCTGTGTGCTGAGATAGTTCGACTATCTGTTGATAGTTCGACTATCTGTTTGTCTGATAGTTCGACTATCTGCTTGGACAGTTCAACTATCTGATAGCTCGACTATCTGTTTGATAGGTCGACTATCTGCGTTGTTTGATAGCTCGACTATCTGTTGATAGATCGACTATCTGTTTTCTTCTGATAGTTCGACTATCTGCTGATAGGTCGACTATCTATTTTCCCTTGGTAGTTCGACTATCTTCCTTGATAGTTCAACTATCTGATAGATCGACTATCTGTTGATAGTTCGACTATCTGTCATTCTCTGATAGCTCGACTATTTGTTGATAGTTCGACTATCTGTTCTGCGTTGATAGTTCGACTATCTGCTGATAGGTCGACTATCTGTTCTCGCTTGGTAGTTCGACTATCTGCTTTGATAGTTCGACTATCTGATAGTTCGACTATCTGTTGATAGTTCGACTATCTGTTTCGCCTTGATAGTTCGACTATCTGTTGATAGGTCGACTATCTGATAGCTCGACTATCTTCTGATAGTTCGACTATCTGCTGTGATAGTTCGACTATCTCCTGTGATAGTTCGACTATCTGGATCGTTCGACTATCTGTCCGATAGTTTGACGATCTTCGTTCTTCGGTCGACGATCTCCGAGGGTCGTTCGACGTTTTCTGTCTGCCTTTTTATTTTGTATTTATTTATTATATTTAATTAATTAATACATTATCTGGCATGTTATTTTAGTTGTTTTATGATAATATTTCCAGGCAATATCTGCTCCATCCTTTTTGCCTGAGTAAAATCTTTTCAGATAAAGTTGTTTGTCTTATTAGCTGACATTGTATTTTACTTTATCTGTTGTCAGTCCTTTATAGCCGTTAGACTGAAAAGTCTTTCTTCTGCTATAAAGAGTTTGTTTCTGATGTGACTTTATTTAGTACTTTATTATCAGATTGCTTCATGCAGCTTCTTTGAAAAAGGTTTATACCTTTTATAGAATATTTTGCTGCAGAGATTGTTTGTCTTTTTTTGATATTTGCAGCCCAGGTCTCAAGTTTCAGAAGAAGACAAATAATTCAAATTGAAGAGAGCCGTTGCTTGTTGCTGCTATAAAAAGGATCCTTTGAAGAAGGATTTAAGCTAGCTAAATAGCTACCCAGTTATTCACTTAAGCATTCAAGCCTTCATCAAGATCAAGTTCATAACTCTCAGCAATTTCCATCCAACTGAGAAGTGTTAAGCTCTTCTGCTCTTCTTCAACCTGAGTTCTCCTGCTTTCAGGAAGTTCAAACTCAGAGTTCTTTTGAAGAAGAAGAAGAAGAAGACAGCTGCTTGAAGATTTCTAATTTTATTATTTATTATCTTCTTGTAGTTTTTCCTTCAGATCTTTCTGAAGAGTTTTCTGCACTGAAGCAAGACTTCACCTGGACATCTTTGAGCCAGGGGGAGCCTTGATTCTTTAGAGCTTTCTAGCTCAGTGCAAGTCTTTGTGCTTCTCTAATCTATTATAAAATAGAGAAGACATCTTAACCTTCTTTTCCCCTCCTGTACAGGGTTATTACTCCCTTCAAAAGTATCCCTTAGTGGCAGGGCACCTGATCAAAAACCTGTGTTCGGTTTTTAGACACCTGATCAAAAGTCTAAAGGGTTTCTGGATCTACCTGAAGCAGATCCTGTTGGTGGCAGGGCACCTGATCAAAAACCTGAGTGGATTCCTACCTTGTTGGTAGAAGAGTGGACGTACCCAAGTTGTTTGGGGAACCACTATAAATTCCTTGTGTCGTCTGGATTGCCATGTTTAATTCCTGCATTGTGACTGTGAATAGATATAACTAGGTTGCTAGTTGCTGATTAGGATTTCCAAGCCTTAACTGTAATTACAGTTAGCTTGAGTCTGTGCACAACACTTGTGTTAGGCTTTAGGGTTAATTCTATATCTATAATCTTTTCATTCCGCATTTCACTCCAAGGGAGTTGGGTAGACCATTAAGTTTTGTCTAGTGCAAAATTTGATAACTCTATTCACCCCCCCTCTAGAGTAGTATCTATCCCTTCACTTTCAAAGTTGATGGTTAAAACTCGCGGCGCCCCGCGAGTTGGGTTTGATGGTTTATTATAGAAAAAGCGGTGGTTATATTTATTAAAAAGAAAGGCGGTGCGCGGATTTATTTCATATAAAAAAGGGTTGAAACTGAGTTTTAACGAGAGGGAGGCAAGTGCACCTATCGCGTGTAGTACAGGATATTCCCGGGGAGGAATATCAGGGTCATATTATTCTCGGGGTCAGCTTAGCTATTTCTACTCTTTCCCTGAAATACCTATTATTTTACCGATAATATTTTAGGTTTGGTTACAAAAATGAAAATGGAAAAAAAACATAAAAAGTGCATAATAAAAAAAGCATAATAATAAAGCAGGATAATAAATGCAGAAAAATTAAAGCAAGAAATGAAGTGCAGAAAGCCGATGAAGAACTCAGCGCGACGATATCAAAAAGAGAATTGAACTAAAATAACTTTTAATAAAAAGAGATCCTAGATTTCAAATTAATTAAGGCGGAGACTTGACCGTGGAGGTTCCACAAAAATGAGCACACCTATCACTAGGTAATATCGCTCACCTGAACGCTAAGACTATTCGAACGATCGCTAGACAGACGAAGTATTCCTCTTAACGCCCGCATTACGCTAAGAACCCCGCTATCGGGTGGGGAACCCAATCCGGTAGAGTCACGTGCCTCCTCTCTCGAGAGTTAGCGCGGAGCTCTCTTTACCCAAGGGTGATCGGTCCATACGCACGGCCTCTCGGCGTTGCGTATGGATAACGGAAATAGACCCCGCACATCGATTATGCGGTTCTACGCATCGTTAACCCGGGGCAAACCTTAAGAAATTTAATTAAACTGAAAAATAGGACCTTTAATTATTTAAAGCTACTTTATCTTTCCCAATGCTCTTTGATATTGAGGGATAAGGGCGGTTAGCCACTCATCGAAATGGGGACACTTACGCTAGAAAGCTGAAAATGAAAGCTGTAAAGAAAGCGGTAAAATGAAAGCAGTAAATAAAGAAGAAAATTGCGAGTCCCGGCTCAAGCGAGTGGGCGGGAGAAGAAAGCAGTAAATGCGAATCCCGGCTCAAATGAGTGGGCGGAGGTAAATCTATCTCATACACGCACGCACTCTACAGAAATGAAAACACACACACGCACTCTACATAAACGAAAACACACACACTCACACGAAGTTTTCCTACTCAAGTGAGTAGGAAGAAAATGAAAGCAATAAAAAGACAAGTCCCACTAAAATGAGTGGGCGGGAAATGAAAGCTGAGCGCCATTTAACTCTTAACGAGTAGGCAGAAATAAATGCGCCCACGCACACACATGTACAAAAATTGTAAGAAAGCTATGAAATCTAACTCATATACGCACGCACACTTGCAAAAATAAGAAAAAAAAGTAAGCAGAAAATTAAAACAACTGCATTTCTACCGCTAGAATGCGGTAGAAATGCATAACGAGAGAAAATAAAAATAAACCAAGCGAAATTTTTTTTGCAAATAAACGCAAAATGAAAATGCTCGAAAAATTAAAACAACTATATTTTCATTCTTAAATTTTCATAAAAACTCAAAAAAGTGAAAATAAAACTAAAAAAGAACGAAAAGTTTTACATTCCCAAAAAATTCTTAGTTAAAGAAAATGAAAAAGAACACTTTTAAAGATGTTTTTATAAAGCTATAAGAATGAAAATAGCAAAAAGGAAACAAGCTAAACCTAAACAAGTTGCATGAAAATAAAATCATCGGCATAACGGCTAGAGATGCGGAGAAATCCTAAGCTAAACTAAGTTATAAAAGCTATAAAATGAAGACATAAAAAAGAAAAGCACAAAAAAGGAGAATGAAAAATCAATTAAGGTAGGCGCATTCAAATGGAACTCCAAGCATTATGAAGAGATAAAAACAAGCTACCATTTTATTAAAATAAAGTTATTACATGGAAAGTTAAAATAAGCACCCTAATACAACCTAAGAGAGTGAGAGGGGGGATAAAATTCCCTTACATAATATTTGGAATTCACTTGGGCAGCACCTCCCCTAAGCAAAGTTGTCAAAAAAGTGGACAAGAAAAGCTTTCTGAAAGCTTTTATTTATTGACAAAATTTCGGGCTTGACACGCCATAGGTCACGGGCGTAACAAGGGGCGTGTCGGTCAGAGCCGTGTTAGACTTGGCTTCTGCGGCGAGCTGGAAAAATTTTGGAAGGTCGGGGAGTGACACATGTCACTCACGGGCGTGAATGGCTTAAGATACGGGCGTGACAGAGGGCGTGATATGGACAGCTAGCAGTTCTGATGTCGGCAGCGTTGAGTGTTGAAAAAGCGTTGAGTGCCGACAACGACACGGGCGTGACGGGTCTTGGACACGGGCGTGACTGGGGCGTGTCTAGACGGCGTTGAGTGTGTAATAGTAAAATCATTGAGTGTTGACTGGCGAAAGGCGTTGAGTGCTTGACACGGGCGTGTCGGGTCAATGAAACGGGCGTGTCATGTCAAATTTTGACCTTTTCTGAAATTTTTCAGAAAACATAAATAAAGTAAGTTAGAATATATTTTTACAAAAAGAAGCAATTTTATTAAATAAAACAAACTAAAAAAGACAAAAACAAACAAAAATGACTTAAATAAAATACAAAAATATAGGTATATTTACAACTCATCAAATACCCCCATACTTAAGCTTTTACTATTCCTGAGCAAAAGTTGGAGATGAACCTATAAGGAATAAAAAAAATCCTAAATTTAACTAACGCTTAAGTTAATTGTAAGAAAGATCGAAATGAATTTCCGGGGTTTCGGAATTAAATCCTAAATTATGAAAATGTTATAAATAGAGGAACTGTTTAAAAAAATACTTCTAAACAAGAAAATTAAAAAGCGAAAAATCTTTTTGTTAGTTTAACAAAGATGGATTGGAATTATAGAAAAAGCTTTAGCTGAAAGGAAATTGATAGGAAATAATTCAATTTAAAAATTATGTTCTCAAAAATATTTAAATTAATTCTAGAATCATGAAAATTAGGCTAAGTGGATTGGCGATTATGAAGAGGGATTTGATTTTTGAGGCGAGACAATTTTTTCTCGAACCTCCACAATAAATGTTTTTTTTAATAATTAGGAAAATGAAATCTTATTTTCCTAACATTTAAAATTTTTTTTCTTTCTTTTCTTCATAAATAATAATAAACTCTATGTATATGTATAGGAGTAATGAATTTTATCCTCTTACTCCGTAACATATAATCTTTTTAACGATTGGATGCCTATGTTTACGGGACAAAATCTTATCTCCATTGACATAAGATCTTTTAAGGGTGAGTGGGGAATCATACCACTTAAGGCATGGAAAAAAACGTGGAAGGGATTTTTTCTAAAAGAAAACTAGAGTTTAAGTAAAAAATTTGAGAGCAACCTCTTTAATTTGAACGTTCCTACGTTTTTAAAAGCATAAGTAAAAATAATATAAAATCCGTAAATATTATTTTCTAACATAAAAACGTGCTTTTATTCAAAAAATAAGATGTGAAATGAGAAACATAAGTTACCTATAATAAGAAAAAGACATAAAAAAAAATTTTAAAATCTTAACCCCAGAAATCTAAGTCTATCGAGCTACAATTAATAAGCGAATAGAAAATTAAGAATTAATTAAAGTTCGCTTATAAATAAACTTGAAACGATTATTTTGGAGAGCAAAGAGGTTAAGAAATGAGGTATTTGAATTATTCAATTCAAGATAACAATTTTTTGATTTTTTTGATTTTTATGATTTTTTCTAATTTTTTTTTTGATATATTGGGTTTATTTTCATTTTTTTTTGGAATTTTTTGAAGGTTATGCAAAATTTTTTTAAAAAATTTTTTGTGAGTTATACAATTTTTTTGATTTTTTTGATTTTTGGAAATATTTACAAGAATAGAGAGAATTTTTACAAGATAGGAAAGAGAAGGGGAAAGAGACGAGAATACTTACAAAATATAATTACAAAGTAACAAAAAAAGGATCGCCCGCGAACAGACTCTTATTTGTGGTTGGTTCGATGAGTCGAACGTCCCGGAGCGATGTTTTTTTTTAAAGTTTTTTTATTATTATTAAAGCATGATAATATATTTTTTTGGAGTTTTTAATTTTTGCAAAAAAAATTTAGGTTTTTTTATTTGGTGCAAGAAATAAAAGGGCAGAAAATAAGAAACACCCTCATACTTAAGTCCAACTTTGTCCACAATGTTGCACTAAGTATGAGGAACAATATATATATATATATATATCTAAGCAGTATGTACAAAAATTAAAAATAGGGGTTTAGAAATCTTCCCTAAACCGCGTTCGGGGAAGCCCGTTAGTAATGATCCTGCTTTATTTTTAGAAGTAGCAAAAATATAATAGAAAAAATGAAAAAGATAAGTTTTGCGAAAATGTGCGGGTGATAGGGGGCAAGTGAGTGTGACAGATGTGCGATCCCCTAGCGCTTACAATAGTGAAGTGCACCGAAATGACAAAATTAATTTTTTTTTGTTTTATAAAACTTTTTTCTTAGTTTTTTAAAAAAAATATTAGATTTTTAAGTTTATGTTTTTTTTGATTTTTTTGAAAATAAAAAATAAAATGAAAATAAGTTAAAGGCAAAATAAAATAAAATAAATATGAAATATATATATATATATATATATATATATATATATATATATATATTTAGGTTGAATTTTTAATTTTTGATGAAAAAAATAATCTAATCATTTTTTTTATTTTTAAGTTTTTTAATTTTTTTGTTTTTTAAGTTTTTAAGTTTTTAGTTTTTTTTTTTTTTATTTTTTAGATTTTTATGTTTTTTTTTTGTTTTTTAAGTTTTTATTATTATTAATATGATTTTTTTTTGACCAAATTTTTTTTATAGAAATAAAAGTTAAAATTAATAGGTTTAAGAAATTCAAAATAGTAAATCGAAATTTTCCCCGGCAACGGTGCCAAAAACTTGATGGTTAAAACTAGCGGCGCCCCGCGGGTCTGGTTTGATGGTTTATTATAGAAAAGTTGTGGTTATATTTATTAAAAAGAAAGGCAGAGCGCGCGGATTTTTTTGATATTAAAAAGGGTTGAAACCGAGTTTTAACGAGAGGGAGGCAAGTGCACCTATCGCGTGTAGTATAGGATATTCCCGGGGAGGAATATTGGGGTCGTATTGTTCTCAGGGTCTACTTAGCTTTTTCTACTCTTTCCTTGAAATGCCTATTATTTTACCGATAATATTTTAGGTTTGGTTATAAAAATGAAAATGGCAAAAAAAACATAAAAAGTGCATAAAAATAAAAGCATAATAATAAAGTAGGATAATAAATGCAAAAAAATTAAAGCAAGAAATGAAGTGCAGAAAGCAGATGAAGAACTCAGCGCGACGATATCAAAAAGAGAATTGAACTAAAATAACTTTTAATTAAAAGAGATCCTAAATTTCAAATTAATTAAGGCAGAGACTTGGCCGTGGAGGTTCCACAAAAATGAGCACACCTATCTCTAGGTAATATCGCTCACCTGAATGCTAAGACTATTCGACCGATCGATAGACCGACGAAGGATTCCTCTTAATGCCCGCATTATTTTAAGAACCCCGCTATTGGGTGGGGAACCCAATCCGGTAGAGTCATGTGCCTCCTCTCTCGAGGGTTAGCGCAGAGCTATCTTTACCCAAGGGTGATCGGTCCAAACGCACGGCATCTCGGCGTTGCGTATGGATAACGGAAATAGACCCCGCACATCGATTATGCGATCCTACGCGTCGTTAACCCGGGGCAAACCTTAAGAAATTTAATTAAACAGAAAAACAGAACCTTTAATTATTTAAAGCTACTTTATCTGTCCCAATGCTCTTCGATATTGAGGGCTAAGGGCGGTTAGCCACTCATCGGAATGGGGACACTTACGCTAGAAAGCTGAAAATGAAAGCTGTAAAGAAAGCAGTAAAATAAAAGCAGTAAATAAAGCAGAAAATTGCGAGTCTCGGCTCAAGCGAGTGGGCGGGATTTGAAAGCAGTAAATGTGAATCCTGGCTCAAATGAGTGGGCGGGGTTAAATCTATCTCATACATTCACGCACTCTACAGAAATGAAAACAGACACTCGCACTCTACATAAATGAAAACACACATACAAAGTTTTCCTACTCAAGTGAGTAGAAAGAAAATGAAAGCAATAAAAAGACAAGTCCCACTCAAACGAGTGGGCGGGAAATGAAAGCTGAGCGCCATTTAACTCTTAAAGAGTAGGCGGAAATAAATGCGCGCACGCACACACACGTACAAAAATTGAAAGAAAGCTATAAAATCTAACTCATACACGCACCTACACTTGCAAAAATAAGAAAAAGCAAAGTAAGCAGAAAATTAAAACAACTGCATTTCTACCGCTAGAATGCGATAGAAATGCATAAAAAGAGAAAATAAAAATAAACCGAGTGAAAAGTTTTTGCAAATAAACGCAAAATGCTCGAAAAATTAAAACAACTATATTTTCATTCTTATATTTTCATAAAAACTCAAAAAAGTGAAAATAAAACTAAAAAAGAACGAAAAGTTTTACATTCCTAAAAAATTTTAAGTTAAAGAAAATGAAAAAAAACACTTTTAAAGAAGTTTTTATAAAGCTATAAGAATGAAAATAGCAAAAAGGGAACAAGCTAAACCTAAACAAGTTGCATGAAAATAAAATCGCCGACATAACAGCTAGAGATGCGGAGAAATCCTAAGCTAAACTAAGTTATAAAAGCAATAAAATGAAGACATAAAAAGAAAAGCACAAAAAAGGAGAACAAAAAATCACTTAAGGTAGGCGCATGTAAATGGAACTCCAAGCATTATGAAGAGAGAAAAATAAGCTAACATTTTATTAAAATAAAGCTAATACATGGAAAGTTAAAACAAGCACCCTAATATAAGCTAAGAGAGAGAGGGGGGGGGATAAAATTCCCTTACATAACATTTGGAATTCACTTGGGCAGCACCTCCCCTAAGCAAAGTGGTCAAAAAAGTGGACAAGAAAAGCTTTCTGAAAGCTTTTATTTATAGACAAAATTTCGGGCTTGACACGCCCTAGGTCACGGGCGTGACAGGGGGAGTGTCGGTCAGAGCTGTGTTTGACATGGCTTCTGCGGCGAGCTGGCAAAATTATGGAAGGTCGGGGAGTGACATGTGTCGGTCTCGGGCGTGACAGGCTTCAGACACGGGCATGACGGCGGGCGTGATATGGATAGCTGGCAGTTCTGATGTCGGTAGCATTGAGTGTTGAAAAAGAGTTGAGTGCCGACAACGACACGGGCGTGATGGGTCTTGAACACGGGCGTGACAAGGGTGTGTCTGGACGACGTTGAGTGTTGAACAGTAAAATCATTTAGTGTCGACTGGCGGAAGGTGTTGAGTGGTTGACACGTGGGTGTTGGGTCAATGACACGGGCGTGTCAGGTGAAATTTTGACCTTTTCTGAAATTTTTCAAAAAATAAAATTAAAGTAAGTTAGAATATATTTTTATAAAAAGAAGCAATTTTATTAAATAAAACAAACTAAAAAAGACAAAAATAAACAAAAATGACTTAAATAAAATACAAAAATATAGGTATATTTACAACTCATCAAAACTTGATGGTTAAAACTCGCGGCACCCAGCGGGTTGGGTTTAATGGTTTATTATAGAAAAAGCGGTGCTTATATTTATTAAAAAGAAAGGCGGGGCGCGCGGATTTTTTTGATATTAAAAGGGTTGAAACCGAGTTTTAACGAGAGGGAGGCAAGTGCACATATCGCGTGTAGTACAGGATATTCCCGGGGAGGAATATCTGGGTCGTACTATTCTCGGGGTCGGCTTAGCTATTTCTACTCTTTCCCTGAAATACCTATTATTTTATCGATAATATTTTAGGTTTGGTTATAAAAATGAAAATGGCAAAAAAAACATAAAAAGTGCATAATAATAAAAGCATAATAATAAAGCAGGATAATAAATGCAGAAAAATTAAAGCAAGAAATGAAGTGCAGAAAGCCGATGAAGAACTCAGCGCGACGATATCAAAAAGAGAATTGAACTAAAATAACTTTTAATAAAAAGAGATCCTAAATTTCAAATTAATTACGGCGGAGACTTGGCCGTGGAGGTTCCCTAAAAATGAGCACACCTATCTCTAGGTAATATCGCTCACCTGAACTCTAAGACTATTCGACCGATCACTAGTCCGACGAAGGATTCCTCTTAACGCTCGCATTACGCTAAGAATCCCGCTATTGGGTGGGGAACCCAATCCGATAGAGTCACGCGCCTCCTCTCTCGAGGGTTAGTGTGGAGCTCTCTTTACCAAAGGGTGATCGATTCATACGCACGGCCTCTCGGCGTTGCGTATGGATAACGGAAATAGACCCGCACATCGATTATGCGGTCCTACGCGTCGTTAACCCGAGGCAAACCTTAAGAAATTTAATTAAACTGAAAAAAAGGACCTTTAATTATTTAAAGCTACTTTATCTATCCCAATGCTCTTCGATATTGAGGGCCAAGGTCGGTTAGCCACTCATCAGAATGGGGACACTTACGCTAGAAAGCTGAAAATGAAAGCTGTAAAGAAAGCAGTAAAATGAAAGCAGTAAATAAAGCAGAAAATTGCGAGTCCCGGCTCAAGCGAGTGGGCGGGAGAAGAAAGCAGTAAATGTGAATCCCGGCTCAAATGAGTGGGCGGGATTAAATCTATCTCATACACGCACGCACTCTACAGAAATGAAAACAGACACTCGCACTCTATATAAATGAAAACACACACACAAAGTTTTCCTACTCAAGTGAGTAGGAAGAAAATGAAAGCAATAAAAAGACAAGTCCCACTCAAACGAGTGGGCGGGAAATGAAAGCTGAGCGCCATTTAACTCTTAACGAGTAGCCGGAAATAAATGCGCACACGCACACACACGTACAAAAATTGAAAGAAAGCTATAAAATCTAACTCATACACGCACCTACACTTGCAAAAATAAGAAAAAGCAAAGTAAGCAGAAAATTAAAATAACTTCATTTCTACCGCTAGAATGCGGTAGAAATGAATAAAAAGAGAAAATAAAAATAAACCGAGTGAAATTTTTTTGCAAATAAACGCAAGATGAAAATGCTCGAAAAATTAAAACAACTATATTTTCATTCTTATATTTTCATAAAAACTCAAAAAAGTAAAAATAAAACTAAAAAAGAACGAAAAGTTTTACATTCCTAAAAAATTCTAAGTTAAAGAAAATGAAAAAGAACACTTTTAAAGTTGTTTTTATAAAGCTATAAGAATGAAAATAGACAAAAAGGAAACAAGCTAAACCTAAATAAGTTGCATGAAAATAAAATCGACGGCATAACGGCTAGAGATGCGGAGAAATCCTAAGCTAAACTAAGTTATAAAGGCTATAAAATGAAGACATAAAAAGAAAAGCACAAAAAAGGAGAATGAAAAATCACTTAAGGTAGGCACATTCAAAATGAACTCCAAGCATTATGAAGAGATAAAAATAAGCTAACATTTTATTAAAATAAAGCAATTAAATGGAAAGTTAAAACAAGCACCCTAACACAAGCTAAGAGAGAGGGGGGGATAAAATTCCCTTACATAACATTTGGAATTAACTTGGGCTGCACCTCCCCTAAGCAAAGTGGTCAAAAAAGTGGAAAAGAAAAGCTTTCTAAAAGCTTTTATTTATAGACATAATTTCGGGCTTGACACGCCCTAGGTCACAGTCGTGATAGGGAGCGTGTCAGTAAGAGCCGTGTTTGACATGGCTTCTACACCGAGCTGGCGAAATTCTGGAAGGTCAGGGAGTGACACGTGTCAGTCACGGGCGTGACAGGCTTCATACATGGGCGTGACGGCGGGCGTGACATGGACAGCTGGCAGTTTTGATGTCGGTAGCGTTAAGTGTTGAAAAAGCATTGAGTGCCGACATCGACACGGGCGTGACGGGACTTGAACACGGGCGTGACTGGGGCGTGTCTTGATGGCGTTGAGTGTTGAACAATAAAATCGTTGAGTGTCGACTGGCGGAAGGCTTTGAGTGCTTGACACGGGCGTGTCGGGTAAATGACCTGGGCATGTCAGGTCAAACTTTGACCTTTTCTGAAATTTTTCAGAAAATAAAAATAAAGTAAGTTAGAATATATTTTTACAAAAATAAGCAATTTTATTAAAGAAAACAAACTAAAAAAGACAAAAATAAACAAAAATGACTTAAATAAAATACAAAAATATAGGTATATTTACAACTCATCAAAACTTGATGGTTAAAACTCGCGGCGCCCCGCGAGTTGGGTTTGATGGTTTATTATAGAAAAAGCGGTGGTTATATTTATTAGAAAGAAAGGCGGGGCGCGCGGATTTATTTGATATAAAAAAGGGTTGAAACCGAGTTTTAACGAGAGGGAGGCAAGTGCACCTATCGCGTGTAGTACAGGATATTCCCGGGGAGGAATATCGGGGTCGTATAGTCCGTTCTCGGGGTCGGCTTAGCTATTACTACTCTTTCCCTGAAATACCTATTATTTTTCCAATAAAAAGTGCATAATAATAAAAGTATAATAATAAAGCATGATAATAAATGTAGAAAAATTAAAGCAAGAAATGAAGTGCAGAAAGCCGATGAAGAACTCAGCGCGACGATATCAAAAAGAGAATTGAACTAAAATAACTTTTAATAAAAAAAGATCCTAAATTTCAAATTAATTAAGGCGGTGACTTGGCCGTGGAGGTTCCACAAAAATAAGCACACCTATCACTAGGTAATATCGCTCACCTGAATGCTAAGACTATTCGACCGATCGCTAGACCGACGAAGGATTCCTCTTAACGCCCGCATTACGCTAAGAACCCCGCTATTGGGTGGGGAACCCAATCTGGTAGATTCACGTGCCTCCTCTCTCAAGGGTTAGCGCGGAGCTCTCTTTACCCAAGGGTGATCGCTCCATACACACGGCCTCTCGGCGTTGCGTATGGATAACAGAAATAGACCCCGCACATCGATTATGCGGTCCTACGCATCGTTAACCCGGGGCAAACCTTAAGAAATTTAATTAAACTGAAAAACAGGACCTTTAATTATTTAAAGCTACTTTATCTGTCCCAATGCTCTTCGATATTGAGGGCTAAGGGCGGTTAGCCACTAATCGGAATGGGGACACTTACGCTAGAAAGCTGAAAATGAAAGTTGTAAAGAAAGCAGTAAAATGAAAGCAGTAAATAAAGCAGAAAATTGCGAGTCCCGACTCAAGCGAGTGGGCGGGAGAAGAAAGCAGTAAATTCGAATCCCGACTCAAATGAGTGGGCGGGGGTAAATCTATCTCATACACATACGCACTCTACAGAAATGAAAACACACACACACACTCTACATAAATGAAAACACACACACTCACACAAAGTTTTCCTACTCAAGTGAGTAGGAAGAAAATGAAAGCAATAAAAAGACAAGTCCCACTCAAACGAGTGGGCGGGAAATGAAAGCTGAGCGCCATTTAACTCTTAACGAGTAGGCCGAAATAAATACGCACACGCACACACACGTACAAAATTGAAAGAAAGCTATAAAATCTAACTCATACACGCACGCACACTTGCAAAAATAAGAAAAAGCAAAGTAAGCAGAAAATTAAAACAACTGCATTTCTACCGCTAGAATGCGGTAGAAATGCATAAAAAGAGAAAATAAAAATAAACCGAGCGAAAAGTTTTTGCAAATAAACGCAAAATGAAAATGCTCGAAAAATTAAAACAACTATATTTTCATTCTTATATTTTCATAAAAACTCTAAAAAGCGAAAATAAAACTAAAAAAGAATGAAAAGTTTTACATTCCTAAAAAATTCTAAGTTAAAAAAAATGAAAAAGAACACTTTTAAAGATGTTTTTATAAAGCTATAAGAATGAAAATAGAAAAAAGGAAACAAGCTAAACCTAAACAAGTTGCATGAAAATAAAATCGCCGGCATAACGGCTAGAGATGCGGAGAAATCCTAAGCTAAACTAAGTTATAAAAGCTATAAAATGAAGACATAAAAAGAAAAGCACAAAAAAAGAACGATAAATCACTTAAGGTAGGCGCATTCAAATGGAACTCCAAGCATTATGAAGAGAGAAAAACAAGCTAACATTTTATTAAAATAAAGCCTTTACATGGAAAGTTAAAACAAGCACCCTAATACAAGCAAAGAGTGAGAGAGAGGGGGGATAAAATTCCCTTACATAACATTTGGAATTCACTTGGGCAGCACCTCCCCTAAGCAAAGTGGTCAAAAAAGTGGACAAGAAAAGCTTTCTGGAAGCTTTTATTTATAGACAAAATTTCGGGCTTGACACGCCCTAAGTCACGGGCGTAACAGGGGGCGTGTCGGTCAGAGTCGTGTTTGACTTGGCTTCTGCGGCGAGCTGGCGAAATTCTGGAAGGTCGGGAAGTGACATGTGTCGGTCACTGGCATGACAGGATTCAGACACGGGCATGACGGCGTGCGTGACATGGACAACTGGCAGTTCTGATGTCGGCAACGTTGAGTGTTGAAAAAGCGTTGAGTGCCGACATCGACACGTGCGTGATGGGTCTTGGACACGGGCGTGACTGGGGCGTGTCTGGACAGCGTTGAGTGTTGAACAGTAAAATCGTTGAGTGTCGACAGGATAAAGGCGTTGAGTGCTTGACACGGGCATGTCAGGTCAAATTTTGACCTTTTCTAAAAATTTTCAGAAAAAAAAATAAAGTAAGTTAGAATATATTTTTACAAAAATAAGCAATTTTATTAAAAAAACAAACTAAAAAAGACAAAAATAAACAAAAATGATTTAAATAAAATACAAAAATATAGGTATATTTACAACTCATCAAATACTCTCATACTTAAGCTTTTGATATTCCTGAGCAAAAGTTGGAGATGAACCTATAAGAAATAAAAAAGAATCCTAAATTTAACTAACGCTTAAGTTAATTGTAAGAAAGATCGAAATGAATTTCCGGGATTTCGGAATTAAATCCTAAATTATGAAAGTGTTATAAATTGAGGAACTGTTTTAAAAAATACTTATAAACGAGAAAAATTAAAAGCGAAAAATCTTTTTCTTAGTTTAACAAAGATGGATTGGAATTATAGAAAAAACTTTAGCTGAAAAGAAATTGATAGAAAATAATTAAATTTAAAAATTATGCTGTCAAAAAGATTTAAATTAATTCTAGAATCATGAAAATTAGGCTAAGTGGATTGACAGTTATGAAGAGGGCTTTGATTTTTGAGGCGAGGCAATTTTTTCTCAAACCTCCACAATAAATTTTTTTTTAATAACTACGAAAATGAAATCTTATTTTCCAAACATTTAATTTTTTTTCTTTCTTTTCTTCATAAATAATAATAAACCCAATGTATATGTATAGGAGTAATGAATTTTATCATCTTACTCCATAACATAAAATCTTTTTAACTATTAGATGCCTATGTTTACGGGACGAAATCTTATCTCCATTGACATAAGATCTTTTAAGGGTGAGTGGAGAATCATATCTATTAAGGCATGAAAAAAAGGTGGAAGAGATTTTTTCTAAAAGAAAAATAGAGTTTAATAAAAAAATTTGAGAGCAACCTCTTTAATTTAAACGTTCCTACATTTCTAAAAGCATAAGTAGAAATAATATAAAATCAATAAATGTTATTTTCTAACATAAAAACGTGTTTTTATTCAAAAAATAAGAAGTGAAATGAGAAACATAAGTTCCCATAAAAAGAAAAAGACATAAAAAATTCTTTAAAATCTTAACCCCAGAAATCTAAGTCTATCGAGCTACAATTAATAAACGAATAGTAAATAAAGAATTAATTAAAATTTACGTGAAAATAAACTCAAAACGATTATTCTGGAGAGCAAAGAGGTTAAGAAATGAGGTATTCGAATTATTTATTTCAAGATAAAAATTTTTTCATTTTTTTGATTTTTATGAGTTTTTCTAATTTTTTTTTGATATTTTGGGGTTATTTTCATTTCTTTTGGAATTTTTTAAAGGTTATGAAATTTTTTTTAAAAAAAATTTTGTGAGTTATACAAATTTTTTATATTTTTGTTTTTTGGAAATATTTACAAGAAGAGAGAGAGAATTTTTACAAGATAGGAAAGAGAAGGGGAAAGAGACGAGAATATTTACAAAATATAATTACAAAGTAACATAAAAAAAGGATCGCCCGCAAACAGACTCTTATTTGTGGTTGGTTCGATGAGTCAAACGTCGCGGAGCGATGTTTTTTTTTTTGAAAAGTTTTTTTATTATTATTAAAGCATGAAAATATTTTTTTTTTGGAGTTTTAAATTTTTGCAAAAATTTTTTAGCTTTTTTTATTTGGTACAGAAAATAAAAGGGCAGAAAATAGGAAACACCCCCATACTTAAGTCCAACATTGTCCCCAATGTTGCACTAAGTATGAGGAATAATATATATATATATATATATATATATATATAAATCTAAGCAGTATGTACAAAAATTAAAAACAGGGGTTTAGAAATCTTCCCTAAACTGTGTTCGGGGAAGCCCGTTAGTAATGATTCTGCATTATTTTTAGAAGTAGCAAAAATATAACAGAAAAAATGAAAAAAATAAGTTCGGCAAAAATGTGCGGGTGATAGCAAGTGAGTGTGACAGATGTGCGATCCCCTAGCGCTCACAATAGTGAAGTGCGCCGAAATGACAAAATTAATTTTTTGTTTTATAAAACGTTTTTCTTAGTTTTTTGAAAAAAAAAAATTTGATTTTTAAGTTTATGTTTTTTTTTTATTTTTTTAGAAATAAAAAAGAAAATGAAAATAAGTTAAAGGTAAAATAAAAAAAAATATTATATATATATATATATGGGTTGAATTTTTAATTTTTGATGAAAAAAAAAATGTCATCATTTTTTTTTAAAGTTTTTAAATTTTTTAGTTTTTTAAGTTTTTGAGTTTTAAGTTTTTTTAAAGTTTTTGATTTTTTAGTTTTTTAGTTTTTTTTAAAGTTTTTATTATTATTAATATGATTTTTTTTGGCCAATTTTTTTTTATAGAAATAAAAGGTAAATTAATAGGTTTCAGAAATTAAAAATAGTAAATCGGAATTTTTACCGATAACGGCGCCAAAAACTTGATGGTTAAAACTCGCACTGCCCCGCAGGTTGGGTTTGATGGTTTATTATAGAAAAAGCGGTGGTTATATTTATTAAAAAGAAAGGCGGGGCACGCGGATTTATTTGATATAAACAAGGGTTGAAACCGAGTTTTAACGAGAGGGAGGCAAGTGCACCTATCGCGTGTAGTACAGGATATTCCCGGGGAGGAATATCGGTGTCGTATTGTTCTCGGGGTTATCGGGGTCGTATTGTTCTCGGGGTCGGCTTAGCTATTTCTACTCTTTTCCTGAAATACCTATTATTTTACCGATAATATTTTAGGTTTGGTTATAAAAATAAAAATGGCAAAAAAAACATAAAAATTGCATAATAATAAAGCAGGATAATAAATGCAAAAAAATTAAAGCAAGAAATGAAGTGCAGAAAGCCGATGAAGAACTCAGCGCGACGATATCAAAAAGAGAATTGAACTAAAATAACTTTAAATAAAAAGAGATCCTAAATTTAAAATTAATTAAGGCGGAGACTTGGCCGTGGAGGTTCCACAAAAATGAGCACACCGTTCTCTAGGTAATATCGCTCACCTGAACGCTAAGACTATTCGACTGATCGCTAGACCAACGAAGGATTCCTCTTAACGCCCTCATTACTTTAAGAACCTCGTTATTGGGTGGGGAACCCAATCCGGTAGAGTCACGCTCCTCCTCTCTCGAGGGTTAGCGCGGAGCTCTCTTTACCCAAGGGTGATCGGTCCAGATGCACGGCCTCTTGGCGTTGCGTATGGATAACTGAAATAGACCCCGCGCATCGATTATGCTGTCCTACGCGTCGTTAACCCGGGGCAAACCTTAAGAAATTTAATTAAACTAAAAAACAGGACCTTTAATTATTTAAAGCTAATTTATCTGTCCCAATGCTCTTCGATATTGAGGGCTAAGGGCGGTTAGCCACTCATCGGAATGGTGACACTTACGCTAGAAAGCTGAAAATGAAAACTGTAAAGAAAGCAGTAAAATGAAAGCAGTAAATAAAGCAGAAAATTTCGAGTCCCGGCTCAAGTGAGTGGACGGGAGAAGAAAGCAGTAAATGCGAATCCCGGCTCAAATGAGTGGGCGGGGGTAAATCTATCTCATACACGCACGCACTTTAAATAAATGAAAACACACACACGCACTCTACATAAATGAAAACACACACACTCACACAAAGTTTTCCTACTCAAGTGAGTAGGAAGAAATTGAAAGCAATAAAAAGAAAAGTCTCACTCAAACGAGTGGGCGGTAAATGAAAGCTGAGCGCCATTTAACTCTTAACGAGTAGGCGGAAATAAATGCGCACACGCACACACACGTACAAAAATTGAAAGTAAACTATAAAATCTAACTCATACACGCACGCACACTTGCAAAAATAAGAAAAAGCAAAGTAAGCCGAAAATTAAAACAACTGTATTTCTACGGCTAGAATGTGGTAGAAATGCATAAAAAGAGAAAATAAAAATAAAACGAGCGAAAAGTTTTTGCAAATAAACGCAAAATGAAAATGCTCGAAAAATTAAAACAACTATATTTTCATTCTTATATTTTCATAAAAACTCAAAAAAGCGAAAATAAAACTAAAAAAGAAAGAAAAGTTTCACATTCCTAAAAAATTCTAAGTTAAAAAAAATGAAAAAGAACACTTTTAAAGATATTTTTATAAAGCTATAAGAACGAAAATAGCAAAAAGGAAACAAGCTAAACCTAAACAAGTTGCATGAAAATAAAATCGTCGGCATAACGGCTAAAGATGCGGAGAAATCCTAAGCTAAACTAAGTTATAAAAGCTACAAAAAGAAGACATAAAAAGAAAAGCACAAAAAAGGAGAACGAAAAATCACTTAAGATAGGCGTATTCAAATGGAACTCCAAGCATTATGAAGAGAGAAAAACAAGCTAACATTTTATTAAAATAAAGCTATTACATGGAAAGTTAAAACAAGCACCCTAATACAAGCTAAGAGAGAGAGGGGGGGGGATAAAATTCCCTTACATAACATTTGGAATTCACTTGGGCAGCACCTCCCCTAAGCAAAGTGGTCAAAAAAGTAGACAAGAAAAGCATTCTGAAAGCTTTTATTTATAGACAAAATTTCGGGCTTGACACGCCCTAGGTCACGGGCATAACAGGGGGCGTGTCGGTCAGAGCCGTGTTTGACTTGGCTTCTGCGGCGAGCTGGCGAAATTCTGGAAGATCGGGGAGTGACACGTGTCGGTTACGGGCGTGACAGGCTTTAAACACGGGCGTGACGGCAGGCGTGACATGGACAGCTAGCAGTTCTGATGTCGGCAGCGTTGAGTGTTGAAAAAGCATTGAGTGCCGACATCGACACGGGCGTGACGGGTCTTGGACACGGGCGTGACTGGGGCGTGTCTGGACTGCGTTGAGTGTTGAATAGTAAAATCGTTGAGTGTCGACTGGCGGAAGGCGTTGAGTGCTTGACACGGGCGTGTCGGGTCAATGACACGGGCGTGTCAGGTCAAATTTTGACCTTTTCTGAAATTTTTCAGAAAACAAAAATAAAGTAAGTTAGAATATATTTTTACAAAAAGAAATAATTTTATTAAAGAAAAAAAAAACTAAAAAAGACAAAAATAAACAAAAATGACTTAAATAAAATACAAAAATATAGGTATATTTACAACTCATCAAATACCCTCATACTTAAGCTTTTTCTATTCCAGAGCAAAAGTTGTAGATGAACCTATAAGAAATAAAAAAGATTCCTAAATTTAACTAACGCTTAAGTTAATTGTAAGAAAGATCGAAATGAATTTTCGGTGTTTCGGAATTAAATCCTAAATTATGAAAGTATTATAAATAAAGGAACTGTTTAAAAAAATACTTCTAAACGAGAAAAATAAAAAGCGAAAAATCTTTTTGGTAGTTTAACAAAGATGGATTGGAATTATAGAAAAAACTTTAGCTGAAAAAAATTGATAGGAAATAATTCAATTTAAAAATTATACTCTCAAAAAGATTTAAATTAATTCTAGAATCATGAAAATTAGGCTAAGTGGATTGACGGTTATGAAGAGGGCTTTGATTTTTGAGGCGAGGCAATTTTTTCTTGAGTCTCCACAATTTTTTTTTTAATAATTAGGAAAATTAAATCTTATTTTCCTAACATTTAATTTTTTTTCTTTCTTTTCTTCATAAATAATCATAAACCCAATGTATATGTATAGGAGTAATGAATTTAATCCTCTTACTCCGTAACATATAATCTTTTTAACTATTGGATGTCTATGTTTACGGGACGAAATCTTATCTTCATTGACATAAGATCTTTTAAGGGTGAGTGGGGAATCATACCAATTAAGGCTTGGAAAAAAGGTGGAAGGGATTTTTTCTAAAAGAAAACTAGAGTTTAATAAAAAAATTTGAGAGCAAGCTCTTTAATTTAAACGTTCCTACGTTTCTAAAAGCATAAGTAAAAATAATATAAAATCTATAAATGTTATTTTCTAATATAAAAACGTGCTTTTATTCAAAAAATAAGAAGTGAAATGAGAAACATAAGTTCCCATAATAAGAAAAAGACATATAAAATTCTTTAAAATCTTAACCCCAGAAATATTAGTCTATCGTGCTTCAATTAATAAACGAATAGTAAATAAAGAATTAATTAAAATTTGCTTATAAATAAAATCAAAACGATTATTTTGGAGAGCAAAGAGATTAAGAAATGAGGTATTCGAATTATTTAATTCAAGATAAATTTTTTTTGATTTTTTTGATTTTTATGAGTTTTTCTAATTTTTTTTTATATTTTGGGGTTATTTTCATTTTTTTTTGAATTTTTTAAAGGTTATGCATTTTTTTTAAAAGTTTTTTGTGAGTTATACAAATTTTTTAATTTTTTGATTTTTGGAAATATTTACAAGATGAGAGAGAGAATTTTTACAAGATAGGAAAGAGATGGGGAAAGAGATAAGAATATTTACAAAATATATTTACAAAGTAACATAAAAAAAAGGATCGCCCGTGAACAGACTCTTATTTGTGGTTGGTTCGATGAGTCAAATGTCGCGGAGCGATGTTTTTTTTGAAAAGTTTTTTTATTATTATTAAAGCATGAAATTTTTTTTTTGGAGTTTTTAATTTTTGCAAAAAAAATTTAGGTTTTTTGATTTGGTGCAAGAAATAAAAGGGCAGAAAATAGGAAACACCCTCATACTTAAGTCCAACATTGTCTCCAATGTTGCACTAAGTATGATGAACAATATATATATATATATATATATATATATATATATATATATAAATCTAAGCATTATGTACAAAAATTAAAAACAAGGGTTTAGAAATCTTTCCTAAACTGCGTTCGGGGAAGCCCATTAGTAATGGTCCTGTATTATTTTTAGAAGTAGAAAAAATATAACAGAAAAAATGAAAAAGACAAGTTCGGCGAAAATGTGCGGGTGATAGCAAGTGAGTGTGACAGATGTGCGATCCCCTAGCGCTCACAATAGTGAAGTGCGCCGAAATGATAAAATTAATTTTTTGTTTTATAAAACTTTTTTCTTAATTTTTTGAAATTAAATTTTTGATTTTTAAGTTTATGTTTTTTTTTATTTTTTTGAAAATAAAAAAGAAAATGAAAATAAGTTAAAGGCAAAATAAAATAAAAAAAATATTAAATGTATATATATATATATATTTGGTTGAATTTTTAATTTTTGATGAAAAAAAAATGTCATCAATTTTTTTTTAAGTTTTTAAATTTTTTGGTTTTTTAAGTTTTAAGTTTTTTTTTAAGTTTTTATTTTTTAGATTTTTAAGTTTTTTAGTTTTTTTCTTATGTTTTTATTATTATTAATATGATTTTTTTTGGCCAATTTTTATTTTATAGAAATAAAGGGTAAATTAATAGGTTTCAGAAATTCAAAATAGTAAATCGTAATTTTCCTCGGTAACGGTGCCAAAAACTTGATGGTTAAAACTCGCACTGCCCTGTGGGTTGGGTTTGATAGTTTATTATAGAAAAAGCGGTGGTTATATTTATTAGAAAGAAAGGTGGGGCGCGCGGATTTATTTGATAAAAAAAGGGTTGAAACCGAGTTTTAACGAGAGGGAGGCAAGTGCACCTATCGCGTGTAGTACAGGATATTCCCGGGGAGGAATATCGGGGTCGTATTGTTCTCGGGGTCGGCTTAGCTATTTCTACTCTTTCCCTGAAATACCTATTATTTTACCGATAATATTTTAGGTTTGGTTATAAAAATGAAAATGGCAAAAAAACAAAAAAATTGCATAATAATAAAAGCAGGATAATAAATGCAGAAAAATTAAAGCAAGAAATGAAGTGCAGAAAGCCGATGAAGAACTCAGCGCGACGATATCAAAAAGAGAATTGAACTAAATAACATTTAATAAAAAGAGATCCTAAATTTCAAAATAATTAAGGCGGAGACTTGGCCGCGGAGGTTCCACAAAAATGAGCACACCTATCTCTAGGTAATATCGCTCACCTGAACGCTAAGACTATTCGACCGATCGCTAGACCGACGAAGGATTCCTCTTAATGCCCGCGTTACTTTAACAACCCCGCTATTGGGTGGGGAACCAAATCCGGTAGAGTCACGCACCTCCTCTCTCGAGGGTTAGCGCGGAGCTCTCTTTACCCAAGGGTGATCGGTCCATACGCACGGCCTCTCGGCATTGCGTATGGATAACGGAAATAGACCCCGCACATCGATTATTCGATCCTACGCATCGTTAACCCGGGGCAAACCTTAAGAAATTTAATTAAACTGAAAAACAGGAGCTTTAATTATTTAAAGCTACTTTATCTGTCCCAATGCTCTTCAATATTGAGGGCTAAGGGCGGTTAGCCACTCATCGGAATGGGGACAATTATGCTAAAAAGCTGAAAATGAAAGCTGTAAAGAATGCAGTAAAATGAAAGTAGTAAATAAAGCAGAAAATTGCGAGTCTCGGCTCAAGCGAGTGGGCGGGAGAAGAAAGCAGCAAATGCGAATCCCGACTCAAATGTGTGGGCGGGGGTAAATCTATCTCATACACGCACGCACTTTACAGAAATGAAAACACACACACGCACTCTACATAAATGAAAACACACACACGCACTCTACATAAATGAAAACACACACACTCACACAAAGTTTTCCTACTCAAGTGACTAGAAAGAAAATGAAAGCAATAAAAAGACAAGTCCCACTCAAACGAGTGGGCGGGAAATGAAAGTTGAGTGTCATTTAACTCTTAACGAGTAGGCGGAAATAAATGCGCACACGCACACACACGTACAAAAAATGAAAGAAAGCTATAAAATCTATCTCATACACGCACGCACACTTGCAAAAATAAGAAAAAGCAAACTAAGCAGAAAATTAAAATAACTGCATTTCTACCGCTAGAATGCGGTAGAAATGCATAAAAAGAGAAAATAAAAATAAATCAAGCGAAAAGTTTCTGCAAATAAACGCAAAATGAAAATGCTCGAAAAATTAAAACAACTATATTTTCATTCTTATATTTTCATAAAAACTCAAAAAAGTGAAAATAAAACTAAAAAAGAACGAAAAGTTTTACATTCCTAAAAAATTCTAAGTTAAAGAAAATGAAAATGAACACTTTTAAAGATGTTTTTATAAAGCTATAAGAATGAAAATAGCAAAAAGGAAACAAGCTAAACCTAAACAAGTTGAATGAAAATAAAATCACCAGCATAACGGCTAGAGATGCGGAGAAATCCTAAGCTAAACTAAGTTATAAAAGCTATAAAATGAAGACATAAAAAGAAAAGCACAAAAAAGGAGAACGAAAAATCACTTAAGGTAGCCGCATTCAAATGGAACTCCAAGCATTATGAAGAGAGAAAAACAAGCTAACATTTTATTAAAATAAAGTTATTACATGGAAAGTTAAAACAAGTACCCTAATACATGCTAAGAGAGCGAGAGGGGGGGGGGATAAAATTCCCTTACATAACATTTGAAATTAACTTGGGCAGCACCTCCCCTAAGCAAAGTGGTCAAAAAAGTGGACAAGAAAAGCTTTCTGAAAGCTTTTATTTATAGACAAAATTTCGGGCTTGACACGCCCTAGGTCACGGGCATGATAGGGGGCGTGTCGGTCAGAGCCGTGTTTGACTTGGCTTCTGCGGCGAGCTGGCGAAATTCTGGAAGATCGGGGAGTGACACGTGTCGGTCACGGGCATGACAGGCTTTAAACACGGGCGTGACGGCAGGCGTGACATGGACAGCTAGCAGTTCTGATGTCGGCAGCGTTGAGTGTTGAAAAAGCATTGAGTGCCGACATCGACACGGGCGTGACGGGTCTTGGACACGGGCGTGACTGGGGCGTGTCTGGACTGCGTTGAGTGTTGAATAGTAAAATCGTTGAGTGTCGACTGGCGGAAGGCGTTGAGTGCTTGACACGGGCGTGTCGGGTCAATGACACGGGCGTGTCAGGTCAAATTTTGACCTTTTCTGAAATTTTTCAGAAAACAAAAATAAAGTAAGTTAGAATATATTTTTACAAAAAGAAATAATTTTATTAAAGAAAAAAAAAACTAAAAAAGACAAAAATAAACAAAAATGACTTAAATAAAATACAAAAATATAGGTATATTTAAACTCATCAAATACCCTCATACTTAAGCTTTTGCTATTCCAGAGCAAAAGTTGTAGATAAACCTATAAGGAATAAAAAAGAATCCTAAATTTAACTAACATTTAAGTTAATTGTAAGAAAGATCGAAATGAATTTCCGAGGTTTCGGAATTAAATCCTAAATTATGAAAGTGTTATAAATAGAGGACCTGTTTACAAAAAATACTTCTAAACGAAAAAAATAAAAGGCGAAAAATCTTTTTGTTAGTTTAACAAAGATGGATTGGAATTATAGAAAAAACTTTAGCTGAAAAGAAATTGATAGGAAATAATTCAATTTAAAAATTATACTCTCAAAAAAATTTAAATTAATTCTAGAATCATGAAAATTAGGCTAAGTGGATTGGCGGTTATGAAGAGGGCTTTTATTTTTGAGGCGAGGCAATTTTTCTTTAGTCTTCGCAATAAATTTTTTTTTTCAATAATTAGGAAAATTAAATCTTATTTTCCTAACATTTAAATTTTTTTCTTTCTTTTCTTCATAAATAATAATAAACCCCATGTATATGTATAGGAGTAATGAATTTAATCCTCTTACTCTGTAACATATAATCTTTTTAACTATTGGATGCCTATGTTTACGGGACGAAATCTTATCTTCATTGACATAAGATCTTTTATGGGTGAGTGGGGAATCATACCAATTAAGGCAAGGAAAAAAGGTGGAAGGAATTTTTTCTAAAAGAAAACTAGAGTTTAATAAAAAAAATTTGAGAGCAACCACTTTAATTTGAACGTTCCAACGTTTCTAAAAGCATAAGTAGAAATAATATAAAATCAATAAATGTTATTTTCTAATATAAAAACTTGCTTTTATTAAAAAAAAGAAGTGAAATGAGAAACATAAGTTCCCATAATAAGAAAAAGACATAAAAAATTCTTTAAAATCTTAACCCTGAAAATATAAGTCTATCGAGCTACAATTAATAAACAAATAGTAAATAAAGAATTAATTAAAATTCGCTTATAAAAAACTCAAAATGATTATTTTGGAGAGCAAAGAGGTTAAGAAATGAGGTATTCGAATTATTTAATTCAAGATAAATTTTTTTTATTATTATTTTTATGAGTTTTTCTAAATTTTTTTTATATTTTGGGGTTATTTTCAAAAAAAAATTTGGAATTTTTTAAAGGTTATGCAATTTTTTAAAAAAGTTTTTTGTGAGTTATACAAATTGTTTTATTTTTTGATTTTTTGAAATATTTACAAGAAGAGAGAGAATTTTTATAAGATAGGAAAGGGAAGGGGAAAGAGACGAGAATATTTACAAAATATAATTACAAACTAACATGAAAAAAAAGGATCGCCCGCGAACAGACTCTTATTTGTGGTTTGTTCGATGAGTCAAACGTCGCGGAGCGATGTTTTTTTTTTGAAAAGTTTTTTTTATTATTATAAAAGCATGAAAATATATTTTTTTTGGAGTTTTTAATTTTTGCAAAAAAAATTTAGGTTTTTTTATTTGGTGCAGGAAATAAAAGGGCAGAAAATAGGAAACACCCCCATACTTAAGTCCAACATTGTCCCCAATGTTGCACTAAGTATGAGGAATAATATATATATATATATTGTAACATCCCATTTCCGGCTAGGCCCCTAGGAGTCGGTTGGTCGTGACAGAACCCTAGGAAGCCTAAAAATTGAAATCAATCGACCGAGATTTCGGGTAACGGGTTGGTCACGCCCGTGACCGACCCATCACGCCCGTGACCTGGGGCGTGACTCCTTCGACAATCGTCGATCCCAGGGAGACGATCGTCGGGCGCAGAATTTTCAACCCGGCCCTGTCACGCCCGTGACCCAGGTGTCACCCCCGTGACCAAGGGCGTGACCCCTTCGATGATCGTCGATCTCAGCGCGACGATCGCCGAGCATGGAATTTACCTCATGACCCTATCACGCACGTGACCCACAATGTCACGCCCGTGACGTAGGGCGTGACCACGTTCGACGATCGTCGATTTCAGTTCGACGGTCGTCGACCCATAATTGGCCACACGGGCCTGTTACGCCCGTGACCCACAATGTCACGCCCGTGACATAGGGCGTGACCACGTTCGACGATCGTCGATTTCAGTTCGACGGTCGTCGACCCAGAATTGGCCACACGGGCCTGTCACGCCCGTGACCCACAATGTCACGCCCGTGACATAGGGCGTGACCAAGTTCGATGATCGTCGATTACAGTTTGACGGTCGTCGACCTAGAATTGGCCACACGGGCTTGTCACGCCCGTGACCCAGGTGTCACGCCCGTGACCACCCTTCAACGATCATTGATCTCAGTTCGACGATCGTCGATCCCAGAATTTGGCTATCCGGGCCTGTCACGCCCGTGACCTATATGTCACGCCCATGACCTATATGTCACGCCCGTGACCAAGGCCGAAACGTCAGCCAGACTGGAAATTTCGGTAACCGACGTCGTAATCAATTCTGATTATGGGAAGTTACACCAGGAGTATTTATGGGCCGTTTTCCTTCTGTAATTATATAATAAAAGGAGGAAGGTTGGTCCAATAGGAAATCTCCACCTGGCAAATATCTCTTCGTTTCCAGCAATTCAATTCTCAGCATCATAACCGAAACGTTATTAAGAAGAAATATTAATGGTCGTGAACGATTCAACCTTTCCCCTCCCTCCTTTCTTCCCTTTAAAAAGGCCACTTAGGCTCAAGGATGAAGTTTCCCAGCCCTTACCTGAAGTTTCGAGCCTCCTACTGTGTTGTAGAAGAATTCTGACGACGCCACCACCGCGCCATGACAGTCCAACGTCCATCTCGCCGTCAAACCATGAATAAGGTCCTCCTCTACCCTTTCTTCTATGGATAGATCTTAGAAATCATTAGGAGAGATATCGGGCTCAAAAGAGCCAGATCGGGTGAGCGTTTCCATGCTTTTCCGAAATTTGCATGGTGGCAGGTTCGCCGGAAACCGCCTCTCCGGCGGCCGTGCCGCCGCCAGACGATAGCCCTCACCTCAACAGAGGTGGGGGTGGTGGTGGCCGACCAGGGAGATGGCTGGATGGCCGGGAAATAGCTTTGGAAAAGCTACAGGAAAATGAGTTTCAGGGCTCTGGTTTCGGGCTGTAGGAGAAGATGAACAGTGCCATGAAATTAGATTCTATTTTTAAAACAATTTCTGAATGAAATTATCTGTCACTTTAAATAATTTGGTAAAAGTACTCAAAGGCTCCCACTGGAAAAATGGTCAACATAGAAAATGTAGCCCTTGAAGTCTACTGTAATTCAAAATTAATTTCACTTGATTTGGAGTCCTGGTTAGACCACAGCACCCTTTTTGGTGAGGTCTATCCATAGGGCTGTCTTGACCTTAGAAAAATTCTCCACTCCGATCCAATCATAAAAATGACTTGAAATTTGGGGTGTGGCCTATTCTTACCTATATCTAAGTGCTATCCAAAAATGAGAATTTTTGGAGAATGTTTTTCTATAGTTTTTAGAAAAATTCAATAATCCTAGCTTAAATTAATTAGATGGCTAAATGATTTCCAAACCCTCCCAAATTTTGGTGCGTGGTCCCTGGGTTTATTATAAGGTTCTGGTAAAAATTTCATCTCATTTGGAGATGTTTTGAATAAGTTTGGGTTCAACCCAAGGATGATCCTTATAGGATAACTTAGAATCAAACACCCCCTTGGTGTTTGAGTGGCCATATCGCTTCCACAGGGGCTGATATTTTGGTCACTGACTTTTTAGGGCATGACGCACCCTCCAAGGGAGTTTGGAGCGGTTTGGTGTAGGGTAGCCCTAGAACCCTAGGGTAGGTCCCTTAATGGGGATTTGTAGGGTTGTGAAGGTCAGGGGATCAAATGACCTTGGACTGACTTGAAATTTGGTGGAGAGAACCATAGGGCCAGTATAGTTCTTTGGACAAAAATTTTAGGGTATTTGGAGACCTTTAGCCCACCTAAAACCCTAACCCTAGTTTAGGTCACCAACCTTAATTTGGATTATTAAGCTATTAAATGAACTACAAATCAAGTAAAAATTTGGGTCGAGTGAGGTTATGGTCCAGGTAAATATAATATAATTTTGTTGAGATTTTTGGATTAATTTATACAGTACTTCATTTACAACTCTAACGGTGCCCTGGATATTTATTTTGATGATTATAGAATTTCGGTTCACTGGAATGTTATGAAATCTTGGATTAGGGCATCTTATAGCATATTATATCTTCTGTAATTTTCTTGGAAATTTTATCTGAATATTTTGGGTACTGTATTCTTTAATGTGCTAAATGTGATATACAGTCAAAAATACAAATAGTGCTTAATTATTGATTGGAAAATTATGAAATTTGATCAGTGGGTATTTCAAATTATGATAGTCACCTAGTAATTTTCTCTGGAATTTTAGATGGATAAAAACAGTACCTCCTTCATTAAGTTATGAAAATTAGTATCTTACTTTAAAATAAATTCAGAGTTCAAATGATGGAGAAAAATTATGGTAGATGGTTTATGATGGTTTTAGGTCACTATATAGCTTACATAATTTTCTTGGGATTTTTGGATAAATATTTACAGTACTTCCTTCATGATATAATAAAAGTGGCCTAAAATGATAAATTAGGAAATATAGGCATAAACATCTCTAGAATTTCTCAAAACTTGGAATTGCTGTTTAAATGTCTCATATGATTTTTACTGACTTTATGATGATTTATTATTGACTAATTAGTGCACTTCATGTTCATACAAGGGCAGTCGGGATCTTAGAATAAATAAATTAAATGCCAAATGAAATAGGAAAATTATTAATTTCTGGATTTAGACCATTTAGGTCATGGTAGACCTCCAGTAAATATTATATGGGATTTGGAAGACAGTTGGGAGTACCACCCATTGCATACCTCATAAAGATTAGGACGGTCTGCGTTTAGTAAAACTGCAGAAGCAGAGCTAGAGTGAGTAATGAACTTGGAGATGGAATTTTGGGTGGTTTGCTGGTTTGGACAGGATGAGTTAAATCAAGTTCATTATTGGAAGTTAGGATAGGTAAGGGTGAGATTGACTAGCGATAGGTAGTGTTCGGGTTCGACGGAAGACCGTCCTCCCCGAGAAGAGGAAGAGACAAGTCACCCTAGGAATAGCCCACCGTAATGCGAGAAGGGAATGGGTTAAGGGAACCAACCAAGTATAATAAGTGCCTTGGAAAGGGAGTTTTGGGATTCACCCATCATAGCTCCTAGTACTGCTGCGAGCCCTTCACCGGGTAACCCTCGGGAAGTCCAAGGTTAACCTTAAATGGTAGGAATAAAATGATCAAGAGTAACCCTAATAATAGTTGTACCGCACACCTACACTTGTACACTTAGGAAGAAGAAATGGCACGGAATGGGTAGAGTAGGTCCATGGTCTAAGGGCCTACTAGTAATGACGATGGTTGGTTTGTAATTTGGAAGTCTAGGGAGCGGGATGCTCGGGGACTTGGTATAGGCTTAGTAGCCTAGAGAGCTGGAGGCTCGGTAATATAAGAACTGGTACAAATATAATAATTGACATGGTTGCATGTGCATATAAGTGGTGGGTCATCGGTACTAGGCGATCGATCACACCGACAACGGTACGTTGACTCGGCGAAAAGCCTGGTGTGTACAGCCAGCACAAGTACGCGGATACTCTAGGTTGTGTTCTTCTAGGGGCGTACGGAAGGGCTAGGCCTGGTAGTGTGGTTACCCGCCTAGGAGTGGGGGGCCTGACTCACTGTCTCCGTTTACCACAACGGAGGTTCCTGGGGGTGAAGCTAGCCGCCCGAACAGGGGGAACTAAAGGTCTGTGCGCATAGAGTCGTGTGGGTGTGTTGCACTTGCTTGTGCATTCCATAACATAATTGTGTGTCATAGCATAAACATGCCACCTAACGTATAAAATGGTATGGGACGTTTTATACGATAGGCTCTGCAAAACGACACCTTGGTCTATAGGGGTAATCCCTATAAATCAATGGTTATATTTCTTGTTCTCTCACTTACTTGCCATTCTTTGCTGTTTGACAGCCGACACCCCAACGTATAAGTGGTATGGGACACTCTATACGATGGGAGCTCTGCAAAAGATCCCTCGGCTTATGCGCTTCCACGCATAAGTTAAGGTTACATTTCTTACTTTCTGTTTCTATCTTATTTACTATAGAATTGCTAGCGTAGGTCCACTATCACCTGTTTATTTGACTTACTCTCCACCTTCATGCCCTTTTTTTTCTTCCTCTCCGCTCGGTACCTAGGAGCCATGGGGGAAGGGGTAGGGGATGATAGGGCTTAGTCTTTATGACTAACGGTTTTCGTACCACAATATTTTAGGTGTACTATATGGAAGGGTCACGGCTATTGCAGTTCCTTACAGAGTTGGCCCCACGACCGTGTTACCATTGTCACCAGCTGGGTCATACACGGGTCAAATGCCCCTTGATGGGTGGGACCCCACCATCTCAGCAGCCAGGAGGCCGAAGACGTAGGCGCAGATGTGGATCGCGAGGCGGCGACGGCAGGCCGAAAAGGAAGAAGCACCCAGAGATGCAGCAACAGCAGAGTACAGAGTCGGTGGAGATGGGCCAGTCCAGCTTGGGTGCTCTCGGTTCAGTGACAGTTACGGTGACGCTTAGTTTTAGTTTTGCTTCCGCGAGAGACTTGTAGTGAGGATTACATGTACTGGGCACAAGCCCCTTTCTATACTCTGATTATTATTATTATTGTGGACTCTCCCTTCGTGGAGATTTATTTATATACATGTGGTTATTGTGGACTTACTATTACTTATTATGCTACTATTCTGCGATCGAAAAAGGGCCGGCAGAATTGGCGTTTTGTAGTGGCGACCTTCCCGTGAGTCGGTGCCACCGCAAAGCGGCAGTTCTGGGCTAAGACCCCAGTGTTGAAAAGAAAAAAAATGGGGGTCTTACAAGTGGTATCAAAGGAGACCTCGATCGAAAAAGTAGCAATCCACTAACCCTGGGTCACCCCCGCTCGAGTTTAGTTTGGGGACAAACTAAGCAGCGGAAGCAGTGGTGTGCCCATAAGGGAAATCACATGTGAAAGTCCACTTCATCGTTAATTGGAATCCTTCTTTGTAGCCTGTGGCCTACCCTGCCCCCAGCAGGGAACACCTCCGGCTACGAAGATCTCATCTTATCACCCTCTAACCAAAGATTTAGACTCAACCAACTAGGACTCGTGACTAACCATGACAATCTATAGTATGCCCTAGTTGAAAATAGACTTTGGGTATGAATTTGGTTAAGTTAAGGAGGTACCCAAAGAGAATAAAGGAGGAGTTTAGCACGAGAATGACTACCTAAGACGTAAACTCTGGTGTCCCTACTGTCCCAATCAACGATTATTCGGATAGGTAGACTACTTTAAGGAGAATTGAGACCAATAGTACATTAGCAGACTGATAAAAGATAAGTAGTCTTAATCCTCAATACCAGTAATAAAATTACCTGGAGGCAACCACCGAGACAAACACTGAGGGTCGGATAGGAATTCAAGTTCGGAAGATACCCATGTGAGATTGGGAACATTTTGACCCGGATAAGGTTGTCGCAAATGTGACTCAGAGGGTGTAAAGTATGGAGTATATTAACGAGTTTTGAGGTGGGATCTCAAGTCGAAGATTGATGCCCTAGGGATTGTGCACCCAGCTAGGGCAGATATAAAAGGTAATATCAAAGATACTTAGCCCAAGATGGGTAGGGGCTGATCTTTTGTTTATTGGGGGCTAAACCTTTGTTTATTGGGCAAAGTAGTATTGGCTTGGGTTTCCTTGGACCTAGTTTAGGGAAAGTGGCGTAACAAATATAGTGAGATTGAAGTCGGTATAATTCGACGTTATTCGGGCAAACATAAGATGTTGTAAAAAATGTTTGGAATAATGACCCATAGCGTTACCAAGACAATGACATAGTAATAAGACGGAATAATTACGAGAATTAACTATTATCACGTGAAATTAGGTGACGGGTAACAAGATTCGGGATGTCTGAGAAGGTAAAGATTTAATCGCTAGGTGGTATCATCAGAAGGATGATGTATCTCAGAACATGTACCCCCGGAGGGGAAATTTGAGGACATCGCGATGGGTTTTATTCATGGACTTCCCCGATCACGGATGGGAAACGACTCGACTTGAGTCATCGTCGATCTGTTGACGAAGGTAATCAGATTCATTCCGATCAAGAAAGATGACTCTGTGGGGGGTACTAGTGCGGAGATTTGTGGAGCAGTTTGTTCGATACCACGGGGAACCATGGGGGAAGCTCCTACCCTTGGTCAAGTTCTCCCATAACAACAGCTACCAGTCCATCATCAGGATGGCGCCTTACGAAGCCTGGTATGGAAGGAGATGAAGGACCCACTTTCTTGGATTCAGGACGAAGATCTGAAGGCATTGGGATCGGATTTTGTCGAAGACGTCGAGGCTCAGGTGAGACTAATTGGAGACAGGATGGTAGAAGCGCAGAGCAGACAGGCTAAGTATTATGACGCCCGACATCGTCAGGTGGAGTTCAAGTGGGGGACCGAGTGTTTTTGAAGATCCGGCCCGTGCATGGAGTTTCACAGGTGCGTGGTCGGAGGTAGAAGTTCAGCCCTAGGTATATGGGCCCTTACAGGATCCTGGAGCGGATTGGACCCTAGCTTACAGGCTGGAGTTGCCACTAGAGCTGGCAGCTCTGCACGACGTATTCTGCGTTTCTTCACTTAGGAGGGCTTTCCTGCGCCCGGAGCAGCAGATTTTGACCACAGATGGATCGGTAGCTTCCAACTAGTCAGTTCACTTGGAGCCGATTCGGATCGATGGCAGAGGAGTACGGACCTTGCGTCGGAAGAAGGTTCCGTTAGTCAAGGTTCTGTGGAACAAGCATGGGCAGGAGGAGCATACATGGGAGCCACAGGACTCGATGCGACAAAGGTATCCGGAACTTTTCGGTCGGGTATACCTCACCACCCCTCTGGACAATCAATTTGTGTTCCTATTTTAAACCAATAAGACCGAAAATTTCAGGAATAGGGGCTAATCCTTTGTTTATTGGGGTGTATACCTTGACAATTGGACGAATGGGTCTTAGAATCAAAACTGCACACTGCAAACGTAACGCAGAGATGTAGATCTTTCAACTTTCATGGGATGTTACAAGCTTCCTTTTCCCGATTAGAGTCTCGTAGGCTTAACCTTGATTTCGGGGACGAAATCTTTGTTTTGTTTATTGGGATTTGTAACATCCCATTTCCGGCTAGGCCCCTAGGAGTCGGTTGGTCGTGACAGAACCCTAGGAAGCCTAAAAATTGAAATCAATCGACCGAGATTTCGGGTCACGGGTTGGTCACGCCCGTGACCGACCCGTCACGCCCGTGACCTGGGGCGTGACTCCTTCGATGATCGTCGATCCCAGGGAGACGATCATCGGGCGCAGAATTTTCAACCCGGCCCTTTCACGCCCGTGACCCAGGTGTCACGCCCGTGACCAAGGGCGTGACCCCTTCGACGATCGTCGATCTCAGCGCGACGATCGCCGAGCGCGGAATTTACCTCATGACCCTTTCACGCCCGTGACCCACAATGTCACGCCCGTGACGTAGGGCGTGACCACGTTCGACGATCGTCGATTTCAGTTCGACGGTCGTCGACCCATAATTGGCCACACGGGCCTGTCACGCTCGTGACCCATAATGTCACGCCCGTGACATAGGGCGTGACCACGTTCGACGATCGTCGATTTCAGTTCGACGGTCGTCGACCCAGAATTGGCCACACGGGCCTGTCACGCCCGTGACCCACAATGTCACGCCCGTGACATAGGGCGTGACTGAGTTCGACGATCGTCGATTGCAGTTCGACGGTCGTCGACCTAGAATTGGCCACACGGGCCTGTCACGCCCGTGACCCAGGTGTCACGCCCGTGACCACCCTTCGACGATCGTTGATCTCAGTTCGACGATCGTCGATCCCAGAATTTGGCTATCCGGGCCTGTCACGCCCGTGACCTATATGTCACGCCCGTGACCAAGGCCGAAACGTCAGCCAGACTGGAAATTTCGGTAACCGACGTCGTAATCAATTCTGATTATGGGAAGTTACACCAGGAGTATTTATGGGCCGTTTTCCTTCTGTAATTATATAATAAAAGGAGGAAGGTTGGTCCAATAGGAAATCTCCACCTGGCAAACATCTCTTCGTTTCCAGCAATTCAATTCCCTGCATCATAACCGAAACGTTATTAAGAAGAAATATTAATGGCCGTGAACGTTTCAACCTTTCCCCTCCCTCCTTTCTTCCCTTTGAAAAGGCCACTTAGGCTCAAGGATGAAGTTTCCCAGCCCTTACCTGAAGTTTCGAGCCTCCTACTGTGCTGTAGAAGAATTCCAACGATGCCACCACCACGCCATGACAGTCCAACGTCCATCTCGCCGTCAAACCATGAATAAGGTCCTCCTCTACCCTTTCTTCTATGGATAGATCTTAGAAATCATTAGGAGAGATATCGGGCTCAAAAGAGCCGGATCGGGTGAGCGTTTCCATGCTTTTCCGAAATTTGCATGGTGGCGGGTTCGCCGGAAACCGCCTCTCCGGCGGCCGTGCCGCCGCCCGACGATAGCCCTCACCTCAACAGAGGTGGGGGGGGTGGTGGCCGGCCAGGGAGATGGCTGGATGGCCGGGAAATAGCTTTGGAAAAGCTACAGGAAAATGAGTTTCAGGGCTCTGGTTTCGGGCTGTAGGAGAAGATGAACAGTGCCATGAAATTAGATTCTATTTTTAAAACAATTTCTGAATGAAATTATCTGTCACTTTAAATAATTTGGGAAAAATACTCAGAGGCTCCTACTTGAAAAATTGTCAACATAGAAAATGTAGCTGTTGAAGTCTACTTTAATTCAAAATTGATTTCACTCGATTTAGAGTCCTGTTTAGACCTCAGCATCCTTTTTGGTGAGGTCTATCCATAGGGCTGTCTTGACCTTAGAAAAATTCCCCACTCTGATCCAGTCATCAGAATGACTTGAAATTTGGGGTGTGGCCTATTCTTACCTATATCTAAGTGCTATTCAAAAATGAGAATTTTTGGAGAATTTTTTTCTATAGTTTTTAGAAAAATTCAATAATCCTAGCTTAAATTAATTAGATGGCTAAATGATTTCCAAACCCTCCCAAATTTTGGTGAGTGGTCCCTAGGTTTATTATAAGGTTTTGGTAAAAATTTCATCTCATTTGGAGATGTTTGGATAAGTTTGGGTTCAACCCAAGGATGATCCTTATAGGATAACTTAGAATCAAACACCCCCTTGGTGTTTGAGTGGCCATATCGCTTCCACAGGGGCTGATATTTTGTTCACTGACTTTTTAGGGCATGACGCACCCTCCAAGGGAGTTTGGAGCGGTTTGGTGTAGGGTAGCCCTAGAACCCTAGGGTAGGTCCCTTAATGGGGATTTGTAGGGTTGTGAAGGTTAGGGGATCAAATGACCTTGGACTGACTTGAAATTTGGTGGAGAGAACCATAGGGCCAGTATAGTTCTTTGGACAAAAATTTTAGGGTATTTGGAGACCTTTAGCCCACCTAAAACCCTAACCCTAGTTTAGGTCACCAACCTTAATTTGGATTATTAAGCTATTAAATGAACTACAAATCAAGCAAAAATTTGGGTAGAGTGATGTTATGGTCCAGGTAAATATAATATAATTTTGTTGAGATTTTTGGATTAATTTATACAGTACTTCATTTACAACTCTAACGGTGCCCTGGATATTTATTTTGATGATTATGGAATTTCTGTTCACTGGAATATTATGAAATCTTGGATTAGGGCATCTTATAGCATATTATATCTTCTGTAATTTTCTTGAAAATTTTATCTGAATATTTTGGGTACTTTATTCTTTAATGTGCTAAATGTGATATACAGTCAAAAATACAAATAGTGCTTAATTATTGATTTGAAAATTATGAAATTTGATCAGTGGGTATTTCAAATTATGATAGTCACCTAGTAATTTTCTCTGGAATTTTAGATGGATAAAATCAGTACCTCCTTCATTAAGTTATGAAAATTAGTATCTTACTTTAAAATAAATTCAGAGTTTAAATGATGGAGAAAAATTATGGTACATGGTTTATGATGATTTTAGGTCATTATATAGCTTACATAATTTTCTTGGGATTTTTGGATAAATATTTACAGTACTTCCTTCATGATATAATAAAAGTGGCCTAAAATGATAAATTAGGAAATATAGGCATAAACATCTCTGGAATTTCTCAAAACTTGGAATTGCTATTTAAATGTCTCATATGATTTTTACTGACTTTATGATGATTTATTATTGACTAATTAGTGCACTTCATGTTCATACAAGGGCAGTCGGGATCTTAGAATAAATAAATTAAATGCCAAATGAAATAGGAAAATTATTAATTTCTGGATTTAGACCATTTAGGTCATGGTAGACCTCCAGTAAATATTATATGGGATTTGGAAGACAGTTGGGAATACCACCCATTGCATACCTCATAAAGATTAGGACGGTCTGCGTTTAGTAAAACTGCAGAAGCAGAGCTAGAGTGAGTAATGAACTTGGAGATGGAATTTTGGGTGGTTTGCTGGTTTGGACAGGATGAGTTAAATCAAGTTCATTATTGGAAGTTAGGATAGGTAAGGGTGAGATTGACTAGCGATAGGTAGTGTTCGGGTTCGACGGAAGACCGTCCTCCCCGAGAAGAGGAAGAGACAAGTCACCCTAGGAATAGCCCACCGTAATGCGAGAAGGGAATGGGTTAAGGGAACCAACCAAGTATAATAAGTGCCTTGGAAAGGGAGTTTTGGGATTCACCCCATCATAGCTCCTAGTACCGCTGCGAGCCCTTCACCGGGTAACCCTCGGGAAGTCCAAGGTTAACCTTAAATGGTAGGAATAACATGATCAAGAGTAACCCTAATAATAGTTGTACCGCACACCTACACTTGTACACTTAGGAAGAAGAAATGGCACGGAATGGGTAGAGTAGGTCCATGGTCTAAGGGCCTACTAGTAATGATAATGGTTGGTTGGTAATTTGGAAGTCCAGGGAGCGGGATGCTCGGGGACTTGGTATAGGCTTAGTAGCCTAGTGAGCTGGAGGCTCGGTAATATAAGAACTGGTACAAATATAATAATTGACATGGTTGTATGTACATATAAGTGGTGGGTCATCGGTACTAGGCGATCGATCACACCGACAGCGGTACGTTGACTCGGCGAAAAGCATGGTGTGTACAGCCAGCACAAGTACGCGGATACTCTAGGTTGTGTTCTTCTAGGGGCGTACGGAAGGGCTAGGCCTGGTAGTGTGGTTACCCACCTAGGAGTGGGGGGCCCGACTCACTATCTCCGTTTGCCACAACGGAGGTTCCTGGGGGTGAAGCTAGCCGCCCGAACAGGGGGAACTAAAGGTCTGTGCGCATAGAGTCGTGTGGGTGTGTTGCACTTGCTTGTGCATTCCATAACATAATTGTGTGTTATAGCATAAACATGCCACCTAACGTATAAAATGGTATGGGACGTTTTATACGATAGGCTCTGCAAAACGACCCCTTGGTCTATAGGGGTAATCCCTATAAATCAATGGTTATATTTCTTGTTCTCTCACTTACTTGCCATTCTTTACTGTTTGATAGCCGACACCCCAACGTATAAGTGGTATGGGACACTCTATACGATGGGAGCCCTGCAAAAGATCCCTCGGCTTATGCGCTTCCACGCATAAGTTAAGGTTACATTTCTTACTTTCTGTTTCTATCTTATTTACTATAGAATTGCTAGCGTAGGTCCACTGTCACCTGTTTATTTGACTTACTCTCCACCTTCATGCCCTTTCCTTTCTTCCTCTCCGCTCGGTACCTAGGAGCCATGGGGGAAGGGGTAGGGGATGATAGGGCTTAGTCTTTATGACTAACGGTTTTCGAACCACAACATTTTAGGTGTACTATATGGAAGGGTCACGGCTATTGCAGTTCCTGACAGAGTTGGCCCCACGACCGTGTTACCATTGTCACCAGCTGGGTCATACACGGGTCAAATGCCCCTTGATGGGTGGGACCCCACCAGCTCAGCAGCCAGGAGGCCGAAGACGTAGTCGCAGACGTGGATCGCGAGGCGGCAACGGCAGGCCGAAAAGGAAGAAGCACCCAGAGATGCAGCAACAGCAGAGTACAGAGTCGGTGGAGATGGGCCAGTCCAGCTTGGGTGCTCTCGGTTCAGTGACAGTTACGGTGACGCTTAGTTTTAGTTTTGCTTCTGCGAGAGACTTGTAGTGAGGATTACATGTACTGGGCACAAGCCCCTTTCTATACTCTGATTATTATTATTATTGTGGACTCTCCCTTCGTGGAGATTTATTTATATACATGTGGTTATTGTGGACTTACTCTTACTTATTATGCTACTATTCTGCGATCGAAAAAGGGCCGGTAGAATTGGAGTTTTGTAGTGGCGACCTTCCCGTGAGTCGGTGCCACCGCAAAGCGGCAGTTCTGGGCTAAGACCCTGGTGTTGAAAAGAAAAAAAAATGGGGGTCTTACATATATATATAAATCCAAGCAGTATGTACAAAAAATAAAAACAGGGGTTTAGAAATCGTCCCTAAATTGCGTTCGGGGAAGCCCGTTAGTAATGATCCTGCATTATTTTTAGAAGTACCAAAAATATAACAGAAAAAATGAAAAAGATAAGTTCGGCGAAAATGTGTGGGTGATAGCAAGTGAGTGTGACAGATGTGCGATCCCCTAGCACTCACAATAGTGAAGTGCGCCGAAATGACAAAATTAATTTTTTTGTTTTATAAAACTTTTTTCTTAGTTTTTTGAAAAAAAAAAAAAAATTTTTAAGTTTATGTTTTTTTTTTTTTTCAAAATAAAAAAGAAAATGCAAATAAGTTAAAGGCAAAATAAAATAAAAAAATATTAAATATATATATATTTTTTGGTTGAATTTTTAATTTTTGATGAAAAAAAATTTTTCATCATTTTTTTTAAGTTTTTAATTTTTTTAGTTTTTTAAGTTTTTAGTTTTTTTTAAAGTTTTTTATTTTTTAGATTTTTAAGTTTTGTTGTTTTTTTTTGTTAAGTTTTTATTATTATTAATATGATTTTTTTTGCAAAATTTTTTTTATAGAAATAAAAGGTAAATTAATAGGTTTCAGAAATTCAAAATAGTAAATCGAAATTTTCCCCTGCAACGGCGCCAAAAACTTGATGGTTAAAACTCGCACCGCCCCGCGGGTTGGTTTTGATGGTTTATTATAGAAAAAGCGGTGGTTATATTTATTAGAAAGAAAGGCGGGGCGCGCGGATTTATTTGATATAAAAAAGGGTTGAAACCGAGTTTTAACGAGAGGGAGGCAAGTGCACCTATCGCGTGTAGTATAGGATATTCCCGGGGAGGAATATCGGGGTCGTATTGTTCTCGGGGTCGGCTTAGCTATTTCTACTCTTTCCCTGAATACCTATTATTTTACCGATAATATTTTAGGTTTGGTTATAAAAATGAAAATGGCAAAAAAAACATAAAAATTGCATAATAATAAAAACATAAAAATAAAGCAGGATAATAAATGCAAAAAAATTAAAGCAAGAAATGAAGTGCAGAAAGCTAATGAAGAACTCAGCGCGATGATATAAAAAAAAGAATTGAACTAAAATAACTTTTAATAAGAAGAGATCCTAAATTTCAAATTAATTAAGGCAGAGACTTGGCCGTTGAGATTCCACAAAACTGAGCACACCTATCTCTAGGTAATATCGCTCACCTGAACGCTAACACTATTCGACCGATCGCTAGACCGACGAAGGATTCCTCTTAACGCTCGCATTACGCTAAGAACCCCGCTATTGGGTGGGGAACCCAATCCGGTAGAGTCACGCGCCTCCTCTCTCGAGGGTTAGCGCGGAGCTCTCTTTACCCAAGGGTGATCGGTCCATACGCACGGCCTCTCGGCATTGCGTATGGATAACGGAAATAGACCCCGCACATCGATAATGCGGTCCTACGCGTCGTTCACCCGGGGCAAACCTTAAGAAATTTAATTAAACTGAAAAACAGGACTTTTAATTATTTAAAGCTACTTTATCTGTCCCAATGCACTTCAATATTGAGGGCTAAGGGCGGTTAGCCACTCATCGTAATGGGGAAACTTACGCAAGAAAGCTGAAAATGAAAGTTGTAAAGAAAGCAGTAAAATGAAAGCAGTAAATAAAGCAGAAAATTGCGAGTCCCGGCTCAAGCGAGTGGGCGGGAGAAGAAAGCAGCAAATGCGAATCCCGACTCAAATGAGTGGGCAGGGGTAAATCTATCTCATACACGCACGCACTCTAAAGAAATGAAAACACACACACACACTCTACATAAATGAAAACACACACACTTACACAAAGTTTTCCTACTTAAGTGAGTAGAAAGAAAATTAAAGTAATAAAAAGACAAGTCCTACCATAACGAGTGGGCGGGAAATGAAAGCTGAGCGTCATTTAACTCTTAACGAGTAGGCGGAAATAAATGCGCACACGCACAAACACATACAAAAATTGAAAGAAAGCAATAAAATCTAACTCATACACGCACGCACACTTGCAAAAATAAGAAAAAACAAAGTAAGCGGAAAATTAAAACAACTGCATTTCTATCGCTAAAATGCGGTAGAAATGCATAAAAAGAGAAAATAAAAATAAATCAAGCGAAAAGTTTCTGCAGATAAACGCAAAATGAAAATGCTCGAAAAATTAAAACAACTATATTTTCATTCTTATATTTTAATCAAAACTCAAAAAAGTGAAAATAAAACTAAAAAAGAACGAAAAGTTTTACATTCCTAAAAAATTCTATGTTAAAGAAAATGAAAAAGAACACTTTTAAAGATGTTTTTATAAAGCTATAAAAATGAAAATAGCAAAAAGGAAACAAGCTAAACCTAAACAAGTTGCATGAAAATAAAATCGCCGGCATAACGGTTAGAGATGCGGAGAAATCCCAAGCTAAACTAAGTTATAAAAGCTATTATATGGAAAGTTAAAACAAGAACCCTAATATATGGTAAGAGAGAGAGAGGGGGGGGGGGATAAAATTCCCTTACATAACATTTGGAATTTACTTGGGCAGCACCTCCCCTAAGCAAAGTGGTCAAAAAAGTGGACAAGAAAAGCTTTCTGAAAGCTTTTATTTATAGACAAAATTTCGGGCTTGACACGCCCTAGGTCACGGGCGTGACAGGGGGCGTGTCGGTGAGAGCCATGTTTGACTTGGCTTCTGCGGCGAGCTGGCGAAATTCTGGAAGGTCGGGGAGTGACACGTGTCGGTCACGGGCATGATAGGCTTCAAATACGGGCATGATGGCAGGCGTGACATGGACAGCTAGCAGTTCTGATGTCGGTAGCGTTGAGTGTTGAAAAAGCGTTGAGTGCCGACATCGACACAGGCGTGACAGGTCATGGACATGGGCGTGACTTGGGCGTGTCCGGATGGCGTTGAGTGTTTAACAGTAAAATCGTTGAGTGTCGACTGGCGGAAGGCGTTGAGTGCTTGACATGGGCGTGTCGGGTCAATGACACGGGCGTGTCAGGTCAAATTTTGACCTTTTCTAAAATTTTTTAGAAAATAAAAATAAAGTAAGTTAGAATATATTTTTACAAAAAGAAGCAATTTTATTAAATAAAAAAAACTAAAAAAGACAAAAATAAACAAAAATGACTTAAATAAAATACAAAAATATAGGTATATTTACCACTCATCAAAACTTGATGGTTAAAACTGGTGGCGCCCTGCGGGTCTGGTTTGATGGTTTATTATAGAAAAAGTGGTGGTTATATTTATTAGAAAGAAAGGCGGGGCGCGCAGACTTATTTGATATAAAAAAGGGTTGAAACCGAGTTTTAACGAGAGCGAGGCAAGTGCACCTATCGCGTGTAGTACAGAATATTCCCGTAGAGGAATATCGAGGTCGTATTGTTCTCGGGGTCGGCTTCGCTATTTCTACTTTCCCTGAAATACCTATTATTTTTCCAATAATATTTTAGGTTTGGTTATAAAAATGAAAATGAAAAAAAAACATAAAAAGTGCATAATAATAAAAGCATAATAATAAAGTATGATAATAAATGTAGAAAAATTAAAGCAAGAAATGAAGTCCAGAAAGTCGATGAAGAACTCAGCACGACGATATCAAAAAGAGAATTGAACTAAAATAACTTTTAATAAAAAGAGATCCTAAATTTTAAATTAATTAAGTCAGAGACTTGGCCGTGGAGGTTCCACAAAAATGAGCACACCTATCTCTAGGTAATATCGCTCACCTGAATGCTAAAACTATTCGACCGATGAGACCGACGAAGGATTCCTCTTAATGCCCGCATTATACTAAGAACCCCGCTATTGGGTGGGGAACCCAATCAGGTAGAATCACGCGCCTCCTCTCTCGAGGGTTAGCGCGGAGCTCTCTTTACCCAAGGGTGATCGGTCCATACGCACGGCCTCTCGGCGTTGCGTATGAATAATGGAAATAGACCCCGCACATCGATTATGCGGTCCAACGCATCGTTAACCCGAGGCAAACCTTAAGAAATTTAATTAAATTGAAAAACAGGACTTAAATTATTTAAAGCTACTTTATCTGTCCCAATGCTCTTCGATATTGAGGGCTACGGGCGGTTAGCAACTCATCGGAATGGGGACACTTACGCTAGAAAGCTGAAAATGAAAGCTGTAAAGAAAGCAGTAAATAAAGCAGAAAATTGAGTGTCCCGGCTCAAGCGAGTGGGTGGGAGAAGAAAGCAGTAAATGCGAATCCCGACCAAATGAGTGGGCGGGGGTAAATCTATCTCATACACGCACGCACTCTACAGAAATGAAGACACACACACACACTCTCTACATAAATGAAAACACACACTCACGCAAAGTTTTCCTACTCAAGTGAGTAGGAAGAAAATGAAAGCAATAAAAAGAGAAGTCCCACTCAAACGAGTGGGCGGAAAATGAAAATGAGCGCCATTTAATTCTTAACGAGTATGCGGAAATAAATGCGCACACGCGCACAAACGTACAAAAATTGAAAGAAAGCTATAAAATCTAACTCATACACGCACACACACTTGCAAAAATAAGAAAAAGCAAAGTAAGCAGAAAATTAAAACAACTACATTTCTACCGCTAGAATGCGGTAGAAATGCATAAAAAGAGAAAATAAAAATAAACCGAGCGAAAAGTTTTTGCAAATAAACGTAAAATGAAAATGCTCGGAAAATTAAAACAACTATATTTTCATTCTTATATTTTCAAAAACACTCAAAAAAGTGAAAATAAAACTAAAAAAGAACGAAAAGTTTTACATTCCTAAAAAAATCTAAGTTAAAGAAAATGAAAAAGAACACTTTTAAAGATGTTTTTATAAAGCTATAAGAATGAAAATAGCAAAAAGGAAACAAGATAAACCTAAACAAGTTGCATGAAAATAAAATCACCGGCATAACAGCTAGAGATGCAGAGAAATCCTAAGCTAAACTAAGTTATAAAAGCTATAAAATGAAGACATAAAAAGAAAAGCACAAAAAAGGAGAACGAAAAATCACTTAAGGTAGGCGCATTCAAATGGAACTCCAAGCATTATGAAGAGAGAAAAACAAGCTAACATTTTATGAAAATAAAGCTATTTTATGGACAGTTAAAACAAGCACCCTAATAAAAGCTAAGAGAGAGAGAGAGGGGGGGGATAAAATTCCCTTACATAACATTTGGAATTCACTTGGGCAGTACCTCCCCTAAGCAAAGTGGTCAAAAAAGTGGACAAGAAAAGCTTTCAGAAAGCTTTTATTTATAGACAAAATTTCGGGCTTGACACGCCCTAGGTCACGAGCGTAACAGGGGGCGTGTCGGTCAGAACCGTGTTTGACTTGGCTTCTGTGACAAGCTAGCGAAATTCTGGAAGGTCAGGGAGTGACACGTGTTGGTCACGGGCACGACAGGCTTCAGACACAGGCGTGACGACGGGCATGACATGGACAGCTGGTAGTTCTGATGTCGGTAGCGTTGAGTGTTGAAAAAGCGTTGAGTGCCGACATCGACACGGGCGTGACGGGTCTTGGACACGGGCGTGACTGGGGCGTGTCTGGACGGCGTTGAGTGTTGAACAGTAAAATCGTTGAGTGTCGACTGGAGGAAGGCGTTGAGTGCTTGACACGGGCGTGTCAGGTCAATGACACGGGCGTGTCAGGTCAAATTTTGACCTTTTCTAAAATTTTTAAGAAAACAAATATAAAGTTAGAATATATTTTTACAAAAAGAAGCAATTTTATTAAAGAAAACAAACTAATAAAGACAAAAATACACAAAAATGACTTAAATAAAATACAAAAATATAGGTATATTTACAACTCATTAAATACCCACATACTTAAGCTTTTGCTATTCCAGAGCAAAAGTTGGAGATGAACCTATAAGGAATAAAAAAGAATCTTAAATTTAACTAACGCTTAAGTTAATTGTAAGAAAGATCGAAATGAATTTTCGGGGTTTCGGAATTAAATCCTAAATTATGAAAGTGTTATAAATAGAGGAACTATTTACAAAAATACTTCTAAACGAGAAAAATAAAAAGCGAAAAATCTTTTTGTTAGTTTAAAAAAGATGGATTGGAATTATAGAAAAAACTTTACCTGAAAAGAAATTGATAGGAAATAATTCAATTTAAAAATTATGCTCTCAAAAAGATTTAAATTAATTCTAGAATCATGAAAATTAGGCTAAGTGGATTGGCGGTTATGAAGAGGGCTTTGATTTTTGAGGCAAGAAAATTTTTTCTCGAACCTCCACAATAAATTTTTTTTGAATAATTTGGAAAATGAAATCTTATTTTCCTTACATATAATTTTTTTTTCTGTCTTTTCTTCATAAATAATAATTAACCCAAAGTATATGTATAGGAGTTATGAATTTTATCCTCTTACTCCATAACATATAATATTTTTAACTATTGGATGCCTATGTTTACGGGACGAAATCTTATCCCCATTGACATAAGATCTTTTAAGGGTGAGTGGGGAATCATACCAATTAAGGCATGGAAAAAAAGGTGGAAGGGATTTTTTCTAAAAGAAAACTAGAGTTTAATAAAAAAATTTGAGAGCAACCTCTTTAATTTGAACGATCCTACGTTTCTAAAAGCATAAGTAGAAATAATATAAAATCCATAAATGTTATTTTCTAACAGTCATGAGTTTGAACATATATGCAAAAATCGTATCATGTCCTCCTTTTTTGCATAGAATAACCTTGCCTATTATCTCGAACAGGAACTTACCCTGGGAATTCATTCCCTTCCTAGTCATTGAAGATTCAATATTGGTAGTGGGATCCAGTACAAACCATTAAAGTGCATCCCTTGTCATGGATGATGCGATATCATCTTCTTCCTTAATCTTGGGAAGCTGAAGTGACTTTCTTATATTCTTCAGTGAGAGTTTTACTGTAGTACCATTTATAGTTGACTTTATCTTCTTTCCCTTAGAATCCATTGTTGCAGACTAGTTAAATTCAAGAACCACCTTCTTCCAATTCCTTATAGGTTCTGAGACCAAGTATTCCAATCCATTTTCAGTGATTAGGGTAATCACGACCTTGATTTCTAGGGAGGCAGTCTCGAATGCCTTGCGTACCAGTTCATATCCCTCGTTGACCTTGTCTTCTTGTTGTGGCGCCGTGAGTGAAAGAGAGAGAAGAGAATCGATGGGAGAATTTCTTGTCGACACAAAGTCTAGAGACGAGAGTTCTAAAAGCACAGTCGGCCAGATTTTGTCTTCTCCTATTTATAGTATACTTGTAAAAGGAAGGTTAAAAGACGCGCCTAACTTGGGATTTTACTAGTCATCAAAATTTTACATGTATCGACATAGACGACCTAGGTATCGACAGAGCTTTGTAGGTGACGTCATGTATATGTGTCGACATAGACTACTTAAGTCTTGACAGAGTATTGAGGGTGTTGATATGTCTATGTATCGACAACGATTTTTGTGTGTCGACAAAAAAATCTACTAGTACAAGGTCTTGATAGAGTGGTGTCGACATAATTAGCTTGTGTCGACACAAACTTTTCCTGTCGACACAGATTTTATTTTTGTGTCGACACAATTTATTCCTTTGTCGACACAATTTGCTGAAAGTGTCGACACAATTGGCTTGTGTCGACACAAACTTTCTAACTTAGCTAAATTTCTTGAGAAATTTTGTGCTGGCCTAGCATCTCATTCTAGGTTCAACAGACCTAATTCAATTTTAAAATAATTTAATTTACTTTCGTCCAGAGGTTTTGTAAATATATCAGCAATTTGATTGTTAGTGTTGACAAATTCTAGACTTATGTCTTCTTTTTCAACATGTTCTCTGATGAAGTGAAACTTGATTTCTATTTGCTTAGTTATGCTATGTGAAACAGGATTTCTAGCAATAGATATATCACTAGTAGAACCATAATATAATGAAATTTTACTTATCTTGATGGCATAGTCTTCAAGTTGATGTTGTATCCACAACAACTGAGCACAGCAACTGCCTGTAGCTATATACTGAGATTCAGCAGTGGAAATAGCTACACTTATCTGCTTTTTGCTGCTCCATGACACCAACCTTCCACCTAGGAACTGACATGTGCCTGTGGTGCTTTTCCTATCTTCTTTGCAGCCTGCAAAGTCTGCATCTGAAAAACCTATTAGCAAGAAATCTCCATTCTTAGGGTACCAAAGACCTAGATTAGGTGTGCCCTTAAGATATCTTAAGATTCTCTTAACGACAGAATAATGAGATTCCTTTGGGCAAGCTTGGTACCTAGCACAAACACATGTGGCATACATGATGTCAGGTCTACTAGCAGTCAAGTAAAGTAGGGAGCCAATTATCCCTTTATACAAAGACTAATCAACAGGTTTTCTTGCCTCATCTTTGTCTATAGGCATACTTATCCCCATTGGAGTTTTCATGGTGGAGGCTGACTCCATGCTATATTTCTTAATTAACTCCTTGGTGAACTTAGACTGAGATATGGACAATCCATCATCAGTCTGTCTAACTTGGAGTCCAAAGAAGAATTTCAGCTCACCCATGTTGCTCATCACAAACTTCCCTTGCATAAGTTTGGCAAACTTTCTATAAAGGTTGTTTTAAGTAGAACCAAAGATAATGTCATCAACATATATCTGGACTAGGATGATCTTACCTTTTGATTCCCTAAAGAATAGAGTCTTGTCAATTTTCCCTCTTGAGAATTAATTCTCAATAAGAAAAGCAGACAGTGTTTCATACCAAGCACTAGGGGCTTGTTTCAATCCATATAGAGCTTTCTTAAGCTTATATGCATAGTTGGGATAAAGAGAATCTACAAAACCTGAAGGTTGTTCAACATAAACTTCCTCTTTTAAGTCACCATTAAAAAATGCTGACTTTACATCCATTTGAAATACTTGGAACCCTTGATAAGCTGCATAAGCTAGGAAAAATCTTATTGCTTCCAACCTTGCCACTGGGGAAAATGTCTGATCAAAGTCTATCCCTTCTTCCTGTTTATAGCCCTTTGCTACCAGTTTGGCTTTGTTATTAATTATAGTGACATTTTCATCTAGCTTGTTCTTGTAGATCCACTTAGTTCCTATGACATTATGATTCTTAGGTTTCGGAACCAACTTCCAGACTTTACATCTTCTGAATTGATTCAACTCTTCCTGTATGGCATCAATCCAATTTGTGTCTTGTATAGCCTCTTCAAACTTCTTAGGTTCTATCTGGGATAGTAAGCTTGAACATAGAACTGTGTTCAAGCTCTTTCTTCTGGCCAGAACTCCATGCCTTGCATCACCAATGTGTTCATCTTCATCTAGTGAGACTTGTACTCCCCCTTGACAGCATCCATTATTTTCTTCATCTTGTCTTGTAGGTTGGTCGTCACTAATTGTTAGCTTTTCCATCTTTTACTTCAAACCTGTAGGACTAACAGAAGTGCTAGACAACTCATAGTTAATTAGCTTAGATTCATGAAAGACTACATGGAGAGATTCTTCTACAACTTGTGTAGCCAAGTTGTAAATTCTGTAAGCCCTACGGTTATTGTTGTACCCAACAAATATCCCTTCTAGGGATTTGGTAGCAAACTTAGTTTGATAGTGCTTGCCATTATTTAGAACATAACACTTGCTACCAAAGATTCTAAAGTAGGATATGTTTGGTTTTCTCACTTTCATAATCTAATAGGGTGTCTTCTTGTGTCTTTTATTGATGGATGCTCTATTGAGAACATGACATGCAGTATTTACTGTCTCAGCCCAGAAATATTCTGGGAGAGAAGTGTCACTTAGTAGTGTTCTACTTGCCTCAATAAGAGTCCTATTCTTTCTTTCAGCAACCCCATTTTGCTGGGGATTTCTAGTGAGGAGAACTCTTGATGAATCCCAAGTTCTTCACAAAACTTTATCATGCATTCAGATTGAAATTCAGTCCCATGGTCACTTTTGATTTTGACCACTGAATTGTTAAGTTCATTCTGAATTTTGCCAAACAAAATTTTGGAAGACAGTTGGGGTTTCAGATTTCTGCCTCAAGAAGAAAACCCTTGTAAATCTAGAATAGTCATCCACAATTATAAATGTGTAAGCTTTCCTACCTAGACTATGAACTGGCATACGACCAAATAAATCCATATACAGGAGGTAAAGACATCTCAAAGAATCTTTGGTATCATGCCCATGGAAAGAGGTCCTGGTTAGTTTGCCCTTTTTGCAAGCTGAACTTATACCCTCTTTAATGCACTTGACCTGAGGACCATTCCTCACTAACTCCATACTAAAGAGTTTGCCTATTGACTTGTAGTTCAGGTGAGCTAGCCTCTTGTGCCATTGGACACAATGAGATGCTTTCTCATCTACAACTAGACAAATAGGAGAGATCTTATTCTCACAATCAAAGTTAAGACAGTAGACATTTCCTTTCCTTGTGCCTGTCAGAATGATCTCTTGATCATTTGACCTTCTTATTTGGCATACTCCCTTATGGAAAGAAGTGTCATAACCTAGATCACTTAGTTGGCTTATGCTAATTAGGTTATGTTTTAAACCTTTCACATAAGTAACTTGGGTGATAGTAATAGAGTTATTGGAAATGTTACCAAACCCTTTGATGACTCCCTTTTCAGATCAACCAAATATTACTTTGGGTCCATTTTCTATAGGAGTGTAATCCTTCAGCATCCTTCTTGTTCAAGTCATGTTCCTGAAACATCCACTGTCCAAGTACCATATAGGGGTATGGCCACTTGGACACACCTGCATAAAATAAAATAACCTATCCTTAGAACCCCAATTATTATTGGGTCCCAGGTCTAGGTCAGCTTGATATTTGGCATGCTTACTTGCAGCCTTTCTGACAAGTAAGCTGGTCTTTTTCAGAATACTAGCATTGTACCAAAAATCAATGGCATAGTGTCTCACCTTGCCACAACACCAACACTCAAATCTGTTGTACCTTCTCTAAAGTCTAGGCTTAACAATATTGTTTTCAGCAGTCCTTTTAAGTACAGGTGCTGGAACAGCAAACACTAAGGATTCTATAATAACCTGGTGTGTTTGCTTATGGGCTGCCCTATTAGCATTTTCTTCCTTATCATTCAGATTACCAAACATATAATGACCATGAGTGATGTCATGATCATACCTGTTAGTAGGCTGCATCACTTTTCTGAAAGAAATAGGGCGTTTGAAGGGCAGTGGTTGAAGTAGGGCTTTGCCTTTTCTTTTGGAATTAGCTGCCCTAGTTCTTTCCTTGAAGCCTAATCCTGTCTTATCGTATTGGGAGATAAAGTTGTCTATTAAGGGTAAGACTGACTTTGGCTTTGAGAATTTAGCCACAAGATCCTTCTCTCTTTGAAGTCAAACTTCCAGACTCTTGATGTGATCATTTTTGAAGGTAATTGTACCCATCTAAATAATAGTTATGTTTTTCAGTTTGGTAACTTCATTCAGCTTCAAATCCAACACTTTTGCTGAATCTGATGCAACCAATTTAAGAGATGCAATTTCCTTAGCTTGCTCTTTGAGAAGGATTCTTCTTCTCTTAAGAGCTTGCAACAGACCACCATACTCATCAATTAGTTGATGGACATCCCCTTTAGATTCAGAACCATCCTCATCTCTTGATGTTGATGCTTCAGATTCTGATCCAGTATAATAATCAGAGATTGATGATGGATTGTATACATTACTGGGACCAGGTTGATCCTAGCTCTGATCTTCCTCAGACAAAGCCATCAGCTCTCTATAATAATGATCTTCACACCCATTTATAGAATTTAGCATTTGTAGGAATTCATTTTCTACAGAATCCTCTTCTATAGTGAAAAATCCAATATAAGCTTCTGCTCCATCCTCTTCTCCAGATTCTGATGATGAAGAGTTAGTCCAACTCTTCTGCTTCTGGGCACCAAGGGATCTCTCCTTCTTGCCCTTATTTTAATGCTTCTTCTTGTCCTTAGATTCCTTTCTTTTATCAGGACAATCATCTATGACATATCCTGACCTATTGCAACAATAGCAAATAATTTTAGAAGAAGTTTGTTTACTAGGATTAAAGCAATACCTGTCATCCTTAGAAGTTTTCTTCTTCTTGTAATAGTCATCCTTGGAGAGAGATGAAGATGGCTTTGTTCTCCATTTATTCTTCTTCATGAACCTTTGAAACTGCCTTGTAAAGGCAGCAAAGTCTTCATCAGAGTTGTGGCTGTCTGTAGTGTTGATGTCAGGATTTTCTGATTCAACCACAGCAATTCTCTTGGGTGGAGAAGGATTCTTTCTCCTACCCTTTCTTGTGGCTTTAGCTTTGAAGGCTACTGACTTTTCTTTGTATTCAGACCTATTGCTTTTCTCCTCCTCCTTTCTGGCAGTGAGCTGCATCTCATAAGATAATAGTTTTCCAAACAAGGTTGGTGGAGTTGTATCAGCAAGCTTGGCCACCTCTCTGATGGCACATATTTTTGTATCTCAGTCCTTGGTTAGTGACCTGAGAAACTTATCATTCAGTTCATATGTGCTAAAGACTCTTCCATAGGTCATTAGCTCATTTACAATTCTAAAGAATTTCTTGTAACATTCAGCTATGTTATCTGTCTTGGCTTGTCTAAAGCTCTCATATTCTTGATTTAACATGGACTTTCTATCCTCTCTTACTTCTTCAGTTCCCTCCATGTAGATAATCAAAGTGTCCCACATCTCCTTGGAGGTTTTGCAATGTACAAGATTCTGGAATGTAGAATCATCTATGACACTCATAATTATGTTTTGTGCTCTTTTGTCTAAGGTTGCTAAGATGATCTCTTCCTTTGTCATTTCAAAATAGCTCTTTGGAGTTTTGATATTTGCATCAAGAACTGATATGTTCATATGAATGAAAGGTCCTTCTAGAACTGTGATGTAGATTCTTGGATCAGATGCTTCCATGAACAATCTGAATCTCTCTTTCCATATGCCAAAGTTTTCTTTCCTAGAAATAGGAAGTTTAATGGTTCCAAGTTCCTTCTGATTTTCACTTGAACCCATTTTAGCTAACAGTTAATTGCCTTAGAGATTTACACAGACTGTTAGGTCTATATTTGAGTGAACCTCCCTCTGATACCACTTGAAAGATTTGGTTTATAGAGCCCAAAAACCTAGAGGGGGTGGGTGAATAGGTTCAAATCCTTTTTAACAACTTAGACAATTAAAAATGTTAAACACACCACAACTATCACAAAACAAAGAATAACAATCACAGAAAATTCACAGCACAGCACACAATGGTTTATAGTGGTTCCCCAATTTATGGGTACGTCCAGTCTCCCCCATCACCTATCCAGAAGAGTACTAGATTCGGCTAAACTTCCTTCCACTATCTCAGATCCTCAGATCTTACAACTCAGAACCAAAATGGTTCCTATATCTCAGACTTCTTCAAGTCCTACAACTCTGATTCTTCCTAAGAATCCTACCTCAAGCAACAACCCTACCTCAGCCTTAACCACCAGGCCTATAACTCAGATCACCAAGATCCTACCTCAGGCACTCAGCCCTACCTCCACCTTTATATGTTTAGGCTTACAACTCAGAGAGATAACTCTCCTACACTCAGATCTACAAGTGTTCTTACAGAAAAATTGATTGTTTAAAATAATAAATTCTTCACCTAGATAGATCGAGAATGAGGATAGAACTTTCTTGATAAGTTCTTGATTGAATTGACTTCTTAAGATCCAACCTGTCTTAGCTTCTTCGAAGCTCTTGAATCTGAACAAAGTAAGGTTGATCTTCAAATAAAGTTGGAGATGATCTTCAATCCAGCTTCCACCTTATATTTAGAATTAGATCTAAACTCCTCTTGCAGACTTGTTCAGGATCTGCCTTCTTCTTACTTTACTTCTTCTGTGTTTGTCTCTTAGTTCACTGTTCACTTTTTTGTGTGTGATATAATAGGTCTTTATATAGAACCCATCCAAGGTTACCGGTTGATCCGTTTCATAACGACCTTCTGATAGCTCTGACAGATATGACAACTTTGTTACTTATGACAGCTGTCAGGTCTTCAGTATTGATACCTGACCCCTCCTTGAACTTCTATCACAACAGAGACTTGTCCGGATAACACTTCAAATGTGTCAACACAAATAGATCATGTGTCGACACAAGTCTTGATGATGTTGACACAGCTCTTAATATGTCGACACAGTCATTCTTTATCTTCTCGACACAGCTTCTATTGGATGTGTCGACACAAGTCCTGTGTGTTGACACAACTACTTCTAGTCTCGACATAGCTGGTGTTGACAAATTTCTTGAGTGTGTGCCGACACAAGTCCTGTGTGTCGACACAACTACTTCTAGTCTCGACATAGCTAGTGTTGACAGTTTTCTTGAGTTTGTGTTGACACAAGTCCTGTGTGTCAACACAACTGCTTCTAGTTTGAAATTCTGTGTGTCAACACAAGTCCCATGTGTCAACATAACTGTCGCTGATAGAATTTCTATGTATCGACACACGTCCTATGTGTCGACACAATATTGCTTCTGGTGTCGACATATTTCCCTCACAAGTTTCGACACTTGTACTTAGAATATTTTCCTGCATTTCTTTATCCTGCACATTGAAACTCAACATCCAATTAAATACACATTGATGTATATCATTGAGTTAAGTGAGGCATTTCCAAATCTGGTACACAGTTTCCAAAGTAACCAACACGTATATCACACTCAATGATCAAGGAACTCAAGTACTCCCGATATTTATCTGGCTCGGACTCGGAAACCATAGTAATATGCATGTCCTCCAGCATCTGTATCAGCTCCATAGCCATCACCCGGGGCTCCGGTCCAGTAGTGTCGGCTTTCCTGCTCAAGGCATCTACCACCGTGTTTTCCTTCCCCGGGTGATAATACATCTGGTAGTCATAGTTGCATAGGAACTCCAGCAATCTCCTATGATGAAGGTTCAGATTCTTTTGCGTATCGATGTACTTGAGGTTCTTGTTTTTTGAGAAGATGTCACAATGAACCCCATATAGGTAATGCCTCCAGATCTTCAATGCAAATACCACCGCCCCGAGCTCTAAATCATGTACAGGATAGTTCTGCTCTTGCATCTTCAACTGCCTCGGAGCATAAGCGATGACATGTCCGTGTTTCATCAATACAGCACACATCCCCTAATATGAAGCGTCAGTATAAATATGAAATCCTTCCTTCCCAAATGGAAGTACAAGGATAGGGGAATAGGTGAGCCTGTCCTTTAGCTCCTAAAATGCTGCCTCGCACTTCTCCGTCAGAGTAAAAGCTGCCTCCTTCTTCATCAAGGATATGAGGGGGATTTCTATCCTTGAGAACCCCTCCATGAACTTACGATAATATCCTGCGAGTCCCAGAAAACTACGTATATCTAAAGCTAACTTTGGTCATGGCCAATAACTAACTCCCTGCACCTTGGCCGGGTCTATGACCAACCCAACTCACTGATTGTATGCCCCCAAGAATGCCACTTCCTACAGCCAGAACTGGCACTTGGAGAACTTGGCGTACATCTGGTGCTCTCTCAGCTTCCTCAAAACCAATGTCAAATGCTGAGTGTGGTCCTCCTGTGTCTGAGAGTAAATCAGAATGTCATCGATGAAGATTATTGCAAACCTGTCTAGGTAGGGTTCGAAGACACGGTTCATCAGACTCATGAATGCGTAAGGCACATTCATGAGTCTGAAGGGCATCACCTTGAATTCGTACAACACATAGCGGAAATTGAAGGCTGTCTTCGGAATATCCTCTTCTTGGATCCACAGCTGGTAGTATCCAGATCTCAAGTACATCTTGGAGAACCAGAAGGCTCCCTGAAGCTGATCAAAAATCTCATCGATCTGGGGCAGCGGATATGTGTTCTGGAGCGTCAACCGGTTCAACTCCCGGTAGTCGATGCAGAGCCGTAACGACCCATCCTTCTTCTTGACGAATAACACCGGTGCTCCCCACGGTGATGAGCTCGGTCGAACAAATCCTGATTCCACAAGCTCCTGTAGCTGCGTACCAAAATCTGGTAGCTCCTTTGGGGCCATCCTGTACGGTGCCCGAGATACGGGCCTCGCTCCTGGCACCAACTGAATCCGGAATTCCATGTCCCTGGCCGGTGGCAACCCGGGCAATTTCTCCAGAAATATGTTGGAGAAATACCAAACCACTAGAATATCAACCATAGGATTTTCTTCTCCCGCTATCTCGAAGCAGATAATATAAACCTCCTCTCCCTGCTCGTGGGCCTTGACAGCCTATACAGATGATAATAAAAGATGGGAGACAGGTCTAATACCTTTGATGATGACGTAGGAGTCCCCGTATCTCAATGTGTTCCTCTTCAATAGGCAGTTGATCTGGGCATGGTTTCAATGCAACCACATCATACCCAGGATCAGGTCGAAGTCTGGCATTTTCAGGATCGTTGTCGGTGCTTCAAATGCCTTCCCGCCAATTTCTGCCTCCATGTTGCACTTGGTAAATGATAATAGCTCTGATCCATCGGGTAGCCGCACCCTCATCGTCAAGCCCGTTAATCATTCCACGCCATCTTGTCCTTCCACAAAGTCTTTCAAATGAATGAGTGTGAGGCACCCGTATCGAACAGTGTATGAGCGGGCTTGCCGCAGATAAAGACTATGCTTGAGGTTGGTTTGAGTTTTTTAATTTGTTTGTTTATTCTACAAGGTCAAGTCTTATATATTGAATAAAATCTTAAATTCATAATATAATTTAAGTACCTGTGATGACCTCCATAGGATTCCTCGGCTCGGCGAGGTCTAATGCGTACATCTGCTCTTGCCCTCTGCCTCGACCATAATGTCCTCGCCCTCTGCCCTATTATGTTGGAGGGGCCACTGGAGGTGGAGGAGGAAAAGGAGGAGGGAGTGGATAAAACTGATGCGGGTACTCAGATCTATAGTGTCCCGGCTGGTGGCACCCATAACAAACTACCTGCTGCTGGCCACGATCATCTTACCTCATTGGGCCATGCACCTATAGAGGTGGGGGAGCTAAAAATGTAGGAGGCATTTGATCCTGCCTGAAGTTGGGATGATGACGCCCCCACCCCTCTTGTAAGCAATCACCCTACCTCTTTGGGAGCCCTTGCTCCTCTCCACAAATGATGACCCATCTAGCAGCCTCTTTCCTAGGCTCTGCACTATCAGCTGATCTGCCTCCAGCTTCTTGGCCATCTCTATGATCTGTGTCGACATGCCATGAGAGATGAAAAGTAGAGTCTTTCTGGTGGAGTACTTAAGCCCTTAGTAGAACTTCTTTGCATACCTACTATCATCCGTGTCATGAATCCCTGCAAACTTGGCCAGATGGGAAAACTCTCTCTGATATTCGATCACCGACTTGGTCCCCTATTTGAGGTTCAAGAACCTTGAAAGTGAGGGGATAAGTTGTAAACTACTCTAGAGGGGGGGTGAATAGAGTATTCAAAATTTTATGAACACTTAGTCAGCTCCCTTGGAGTTTATTTGCGGAATAAAAAATCTGATACTTGAACCCTAAGAGCCTAACACAGTGAAGTGCACAAGTGAAGAGGTTGACTGAAATTTCAGTTAACTACAAGCCTATCACAGCAACTAGCAATCCTAGGTAGTTCTATCACAGCCACAGAATAAAATGAATAAACAAGATAACCAGATGGACACAGGATATATAGTGGTTCCCTTTAAATAGGTACATCCACTCTTCTACCACCCTGGTAGGAATCCACTACAGGTTTTTGCTAAGGTGTCCTGCCACCAATGATCTGATTCAGGTAGATCAAACAGACCCTTTGAGCTTTTGATAAGGATGCTCAACCACAGGTTGTTGATAAGGTGCCCTGTCACCAACGTTCACTTTTGAAGAGGTGTGAACAAACTCTTTCTACAAAGGGGTTGAGAGGGTTTGATTATCTTCTCTATTTTAAATACAGATTAGAGAAGATTTGTGGATTCTCTAAAGAATCAAAGTCTCCCCCTGGCTCAGTGGAAGTCCAGGGAAAGCCTTTGCTTCAGGATGAAGGAGTTTCAGATAAACTGAAACTGAATCCTCAGAAATCTGAAGACTGATTTTTATCAGGTCTTAAGATTCTGGAGCACTTGAAGCAGATCTTGAGCCTTTTCTGAAGTCTTTGAAAAACTCTAAGCGAATTGCTCAGGAGACTTGAGAATGGAAGATGATTGCTCTGGGCTTTTGCTTCAGGAAAACTTTTCTTCTTCTTGTTGTGAGATTGTGAAGAGGTGCTCTGATGATGCTTGAGCGGATGAATAATCTTTCTCTGTGTCTGTTTCTTACTTTTCTTAGAGCAGAAATCTCTTTTAAATATGTCTTCACGTTTTCCTTTGGAACGGCTCTATTGATTTGAATTCTCGAGCCCTGCAACAGATTATCTCAAAATAGAATATAGCAATAGGAATAGAATGGCCTATTAACTTTCTGTCAGTCCCAATAAGGAATAAAATAAGCGGGAAAAATATCTCAGCATAAAGACGTACCATTCTTGGAAATAGTACATAGTACCAACGGCTAGAAAACAGGCTGGAAAGATAAAGTCAACGCAATTTGTATAATAGGACAAAATGCTTTATCAAGAATACTGAAATCCCGTAATTTATGCATGACATATTTTGTAAATAATTCATTTTGAATTTAAGCCATAATTTTAGCAATAAATAACTTCAGAGAATCTTTCTAACCACAAGCTAACACACTTGGAAATAAACCAAGGAATAGCATAAATACAAATAGATAAAATCAGACAGAAATCGTCGAACAGGGGTTCGAAGATCGTCGACCTGTTAACAAATCGTCGACCAATAGCAGGAATCTGTCGGACCAGAAATCGTCGACCAGAAATCGTCGACCAGAAAATAGATATCGTCGACCAGCTAATAGATCGTCGACCAGCAAACAGATCGTCGACCAGCAAACAGATATCGTCGACTAAAGCAGAGAGTCTGATGACACAGAAATCGTCGAACATCTCATGATGTCGACGACTAAGGCAGAGATCTGTCGAGACAGATATCGTCGACCAACAATGATGTCGACGATTAAGGCAAAGATCTGTCGAGACAGAAATCGTGAAGCTAGAACACGATCGTCGATCTGTTGATGACAGATCGTCGACCAACCTTCAGAGCGTAGTAAGCTAGCTCTGAGATCGTCGACCAACGGTCGACGATAATTGTCTTGACTTCAACGATTCAATAGCCCTGTTATCGTCGATCAATGATCGACGATCGCGAGGCCTCGTTCGACGATAGTCGAACGGAAAAAGCCTCAACCAAAACACATTTTAAAACTACTAGCCTAAACTCTAGGTCAGTTATATACTGCCCTAGGGAGACTAAGCAAAGTCTAAACATGATCATATATCTTTATATGGATCAAGAGGGGCTGGAAAGGGATTACATAAGCCAAATCACATCTAGGGTACCAACAAACCTCTTTTCTAGCTCATCCCTGTCCGTGGTGGACACAAAGTTATCCAAGAATGCCTCGCTGAACTCTTCCCATGAGATATCTGACAGCTCCCTATCAGTATATGTGGAGTCCAATATGGACTTCCACCACCTCTTCGCGTGAACATCCAATGCAGAAGATGCCAAAGATACTGCTTGGCTAACAAGGAAGCTGATGCCTGCCAGCATCTCCTGTATGCCCTCAAGCCATTCCTCGGACTTCACTACATTCTCTGTCCCGTGGTACATCGGTGGGGATAGGCTCTTGAAGGCACTTAACCAGTTTGATCCCAGATTTGGCAGCTGTGCTGGTACCTGCTAGGCTCTGAAGGCCTCAAGAATGGCCGTCAAGATATGTCCCATCTCCGTCTGCAGAAAAGGAATGGCAGTCGGAGGGGGAGGAACCACATTCTCCGGTACGGTGACCTGTGGAGGCTACATAAAGGTAAGGTATATATTAGAATTAGCTTAACTCATTACTTAGGTGGACTGTATTATGTGACTTTCTACACATGGGCACACCATTGCTTCCGCTGCATAGTTTGTACGCAAACTAATGCTCGAGCGGGATGACCCAGTGTTGTGGACTTCTTCTCTTAGGATCATTTGTTCAAGTGATACCAGTTTGTGAGACCCCTCCCCTTACCAAGGAGGCTCCCGGTCTTATGTCCAGAACTACCGCCTTACAGTGACACTAACTCACGGGTTAGTCGTCACCGCAAGACACTGATCCTGCCGGCTAGTACGATCATATAACCTATTCGGCCAATCGAGAAATAGAAGTATAAAAGCAGTGTATATAACAACTAGTTCACAAGTCACAACACAATCATTTATAATAAAAATGAAAGTACAAACGAGTCCAAAATGAGTACACAAAAACAGAAAAGGGTTATGCCCTGTACATGATATCAAATCTCTCTCTCTCAAAATGACAACAAGCAGAAGCTAATCTATCATCGTTAAATTCATCCCACCTAATGACGGGCTGTAGTAGTAGTAGTAAGTGGTGGTGGTATCAGCTCCTCACATCCTGCCACCTAGTCCTGCTGGTCGTGCAAGTACTCAATCTCCTTGAGCCCCTAAAATGATTTGGTCACAACCGACTGTTAGTCATAAAGACTAAGTCATTTCCTCCACACCTTTCCCCCCAACTCCTAGGTACCGAGCGGGAGGACGAAGCGGAGGAAAATAAGGGGTATAAAAAGAAGCAGGTAACAGTGGAGCTATACTACCAAGTATATATATAGTATCAATCTATTTCTACTCTAGCAGTTCTATATATATAGAAAATATAAGTATGAAGAACTGTACAGAAAGTAAGTAAGGTGTTGTAAGTAAATAAAGAAAGAACAACAAGTAGAATATGCTACTACTAAACTACAATCACAGAAGTACCTTAACTTATTTGAATGTCCATACAAACTTATAAGTTAAGGTTTTCAAATATAACTTATCATATAAAGAGCTCATACTAATTTATATGATAAGAATCTATGCTGCGTATGACCTAGTATGAATGTATGTTATGCATGCGTTTTGTGATTCATACAAGTGCAACTCACCCACACGACTCTGTGATCACAGACCTTTAGTTCGCACTTTTTGGAGCTAGCATCAGTCTCTGGTACCACCATTGTGGCTACTACAGTAGTGAAACTGGCGCTTCCACTTCCTAGGTTGGTATACACAATACCAAGCCCAGACCCTTTGTACGCCTCTGTACACGTCCTAGGTGCACTCTAGAGTCTCTACGTATTAATGCTGGCCAACTGCCAGACTTTTTGGTCGGGTGTGCATTTACGGGGATTGTCCTTCAGACCGCAGTATAAACAACTTACTGGCCCCTCAAACCTCACACTTAACCAAAGTCACCGTACTGCCATCAGTGTGACGATTGGCCCAGTACCGCATGACCCGCCACAAATTTTGTTTCTATGCACATACAAAGTATCTCAACCCGAGCTTCCAACTCGTAGAACCAAGCCCGTCCTGATGTCAAACTCTCGAGCATCCAGCTCGCAGGACAAACTATCCTGAAAACCATCCAACCCTTCACGGGTGAGATTGTAACAACATTCTCTTAGCCTATTAGACTACGCTTGTCTAGTATTTATTATACTTAACAATTTAGGGTTAATCACAGGACTTCCCAGTGCATGCCCGATTAAGGGCTCTCAGGGGCACTAGGAACTACGATGGGCTGAAGCCAAAAGTTCCCATTCGCAAGGATATTTACTTTTATTAATGTCTACCCATGATCCATACCAACTCTCGTTGTTACTCTAGGACAATCCTAATAACTTAGGATGTTATTGGGAGAGCGGCGTTCTTCCGCCGATCTCCGTTCTAGTTACTATTCTTGGTGTTTTGCACTATACCACTCGTTATCAAGAAGTGACCTATTAGACACCAACCAGGGTTTATCTTCCCAACATAGATTCCATTTCAACCGACAACCTTATTCCCCGTGGCTCCTAGTATTATGTGTTATTTATGCTAAGCGCACCCATGACCTAATGTTGACCCGTATAGCGTGTCTTCCAAGCTCTTGGGCCACTTGCCCCTAATTATTTATCATGGTTTGCCAAATTGTATGATGTTGACCCTCCTAGGTTTCACTATTTTTCTAAGGAATTAAGGGCCTAAATTAATCCTTTTAATTGAGTGACCTGGGTCACCTTGCACATGATGTACTATATATAATGGTCCAACCTACCTAAGAAATTTATCAGATGTTCCATGAGATCAAATTTGACTTCTTACTAAGTTTCATAATTTTCCCATGTGAAATTCCATTTAAATTAAATCATAAACTGACTACTTTCCAAATTAAGTATAGTTTTTATACAATCAGAAATTCTAGGAAAATTACTGAGGATCCATGTTGATATAATAAAGCTAAATACAGAATTTCAAAATCCTAAACAGTTATTTGGCCTAACTTATATCCATATGAATAATATTACCAATATGCCATTATTAGGGTTTTCAGCATATAGAGACATCCAAAAATTCTCAAATAATTTAACAGAGATTTAATCACAGAAATAAACTATTGTAAATTTTTCCATAATATTTAAACAATAATTTCCCTTATTTTTAATTAACTATCATAATGGTCAAATGGGTAAATTCAACTTAAAATCCAAGTTAACACTACCTAAAAGGCCCATAAATTTCTCCAGAGGTGTGCTATGTCCTAAGAAAGCTTTTGACAAAATTTCAGAATTTTATAAACTCATATGCCCTAGATTCAAATTTATTTCATATATAGGCATATTTTCCAATAATTCCAAATAATAGGTTTTTTGATCTCAAAAATCCCAACCTTCCCATGGGAGGTATATTCCATCCCTATGAGCCTCTATCCAAAGTTTCATTGACATGCAATGGCCCAAATGGGCTAAATCCTCATTTTCCTATTTTTACTATAGGCACACCCAAATTGAACATACCTATTTCATGCATGTGGGCTTTCCCAAACATGCAGAGCTCAAAATGACTCGAAATTTCTACCAAGGTTTTATATTTCCCCAATGGGCATGGCACCAAAATTTTGGGTCATTTGGAGTCATACATACCCTAAAATACACTTAATTTAAATATTACTGTTTCACCAAATACTATTGAAAAAAGTCTTACCAAAAATTCTCATTTTTGGTCAGAGCCTAGGTTTAAGGTAATCACAAGCATGACTAAAATTTCAGATCATGAGGACTTATGGTTTGGTTTGGGCATCTAATTTAAGATCTAACCGCGCCTAGGACCAGTCATGGTAGAATTGTCATACAGGAAATTCTACTATACCAAATCATGACTTTAGGGTGTCATTTTAAAGGTAAGGCATAGGCATAAATTTTTCATGTTGATAGCTACCTCTGAATATGCCTCAAACAGGCCTAAAATAAGCATGCAAGAACACTATAAAAGTGTGACAATAATAACACTATTCATAAATATCAACTTTTTATTTAAATGGAATAAACAGAATGACGACATTGGGTCATCGTCCTCACCAGCCAACAGCCAGGATTCAATCTTCCTGGTTGTTTTGATCACCTGGGCCGCCGCCACCTGGGCCGCCGCCACCGCCGACGATTATTGCCACCTCCTCCGTTAAGGTGGTGGCTAGCATTTCCCGGCAGTAAGGCTGCCGGAGCCGGCTCCTCCGGCGATCCCGAGCAAGAAGAAAAGCTTGGCATTTTAGCTCAGGGCTCACATGGTATCAGGCTCAATTGAACCCAATGTATCGCCTAGTTGATCTATAAAGCTAGCACGGGGTGAGGTGAGGCGAAACGAACCTTCAGCCGGGCTTGGCGGCGAGTGTGATGGCGATGAGCCATGGACGAGGCTTGCTCCGGTGATCTAGGCCGATTCTCTGATTCTCCAACAAAAGCTTTGCTCCAACTATCGAACTCCACTCATTTCAACCTCCTAAAGCTGATGGTGGGCTTAGATTTGGCTGGGATTGGCTGTGGGAAGAGTTTTGATCAAGGGGTGGCCGACCATGAACTTTGGAAGCTCCGCTAGTCTGCTATGTCTCCACCAGCCCCACAATCCTGCTAAAAAGATCCTTGGAGGCTCAGCCCAGAGCTTGGGCAGAGGGAAGGAGGGCCACATGGCCTCCATCCCCTCTTTCCCTCTCTTCTCTCTCCTCATTTTTCCCAAAATTCCTAAGTTACCCCCATGCATGCATTCTCTCCCCTATTTCAGAGGGTTAGGGCTGTCATTGACCTCTTGGGCTGCTCATGGGCCTTGAGCCATGGACTTAGTCCAATAGGAAAGGGCTTGGCTCATATCATTTCCTCTTTTTAAGCCCTAAGTTGACTTGTTGACTTTTTAGGTTGACTTGGTCAACATTATGAGTGAGCTGGCCCCACTTGATGGTCATGGACCCAATGGTACCACCCAAATTGGGTTGGGCCATGGTGGTGCCCCACTTGGACTAATTGGGCCTTTAGGTGTGTGTTTGACCAAATTAAGGTTAGGGTTGACTTGGGTTAACTTGGGCCCTACAGTGGGTCTCATGTGACTACACCCTAACTCCATGGTTCAAACCTATCCTAAACCCATGCCCCCACCACATGTCCTAACCCAATCTAAGTAAAGTGGCCTAATAGGAAATGGGATGTTACAAAACGTGTCTTATTGCGGTGAATCCCTCTATTTTATTTTACTCCTATCAAAAAGTGTTTCATCGGCCTCTATTGAAGATTGCGATTAACTCCTTTTATTTTCGAGTGATCAATTCATACGCATGAACCTCTCATCTAACAATAGTATAAAAATAATTGCAAAATCTTATGTAGGCATACGAAATTTAGATTAATCAAGAATAAATCAGAAGCTCCAAATCAAAGGCTTAGATAAAAAATAATCATGAAATTATAAATCCAAAAGGAATCATCCAATCAAATGCTAGAAAAATATAGCTAAACAATAATTTTAAAAGAGACAATTAATTAGAAAAGATGAGGTTTTGGGCATTGCATCCACAATAACCCAGATTTGCATGAAGTCACTCTTGAACTAAGATGAATTAAGTTGTATTTGATATCTTGTTTAAGTTGTGTGTTTGTAGATCATCATTACTAAGTGTAGACCAATGTCAGTCTAGAGTGGGTCATGAACACAGGACCCTACAGTGTAATCCCTCACTGTGTGATCCAAGGTGTTGACTCATGTGTAGCCTCTCTATTGGGATACACTTCATATTCAAACAGTTGGACCATGGAATGAAGATTGGACCCTTGAAGAGAAGAAAAAGTTTCTTTCTAAAAAGTTAAAAAAAATTCTAAGTCCACTTCTCGAGAAGTCCTTTCAGCTCTCGAGAAGTAGAGTTAGAAGTTCTCGAGAAACAAGAGTTTAGCCTTCGAGAAGTTTAGCTGTTTCAGTTCAGAAAAATTTTCTAAGTATGACTCTCGAGAAGTATCTCTTAGTTCTCGAGAAGTCCTTTCAGTTCTCGAGAAGCTCGGCTCTTAGTTCTCGAGAAGTCCCAGAGTAGTTCTCGGGAAGTTCAGAAAGTTTCAAGAAATTCTTTCTAAGTCTTAGTTCTTGAGAAGTCCTCAGTTCTCGAGAAACTCGGCTTTATAGTTCTTGAGAAGTCGGGCTATAGTTTTCGAGAAGTCCATATTGTTTTCGAGAAGAATTGATCCTGAAGTCTTGAAAACTAAGTTCAATTCCAGGCAGTTTAGTTCTCGAGAAATTAAATCAATTCTCGAGATCTAATGATACTTCTCGAGAACTGCTGACTAAATTTTTTTTTTGAAATTTGTTTAAGTCAAGATCGAAAGGATTTTTGAATGACTTGACGTGATTGGTCCATGTGTCGTCATTAATGTCTTGTCTAACCGTTAGGAGTAATCCTATATAAGGTCTTTTCATTAAGACCTAACCCTAACAATTATCTTTTGCAAGAAGCAACTGTTCGTTAACTCGAAATCCTTCTCATCAGCCATCTCTAATTTTAGATCTCAAAAGCTGCCACCGCCGCTCACGATCAGATCAACTCTTCTGTTATCGATCAAGAAGACTTGTTGTTCAAGAATTCTCATCTTCTCCTTGATCGAGTTGGTCAAAGCTTTCTCGGATCAGATCTACTCATCTTCTTCAACATTTCTGAAAGAGCCACAAAGTTCAAGAAGAAGATTCAGATATTCACTTTTCCAGATCTGAGAAAATTATTTTGTTTGTAATTCAAAATTTCTTTAGTATTATTGTAGGAGATTTTCTCTGAGTGTAGGAGCGTTGTTCTCCGAGTTTGAAGGAAGTTTTTATCTTCCAAGTGTAGATCCTTTTGGGTCGAGTTTGTAGGAATTTGGTTCTGAGGCGTAGGATTGTTTTCAATCCGAGATAGTCGAGTAGCCGAGTCTAGTGATATGCTAGATCGGTGAGGTAAAGTGGACGTACCCAAGATTGGGTAACCACTATAAATCTTCTTGTCTTTCTGTGATTGCTATATTTCTTGTGCTAGATCGAAAGTTGTCATTTGGTTATTCAAGCAATGGACAAGGTCAAAGATTTTGCCAAGATTCCCCTGTGCACAAAGAATAACTTTCTCATGTGGAAAGAGAGAATTAAATTTTTCATGGAAGCTGTGGATCCACGGATTTTCATGATTGTTGAAGAAGGTCCCTACGTTCCTATGACTATCTCCACTATAGATCCAACCAAGAAGTTTCCTAAGAAATTGATGGATCTGAATAAGGACGAGATTGCACTTGTCTCATTGGACAAGAAAGCTAAAAATATCATACCAAGTGCAGTCGGTGACTCGATGATGCAGAATCTAATTCACTGCCAATCGACAAAGGAGATGTGGAAGTCTCTAGTTACTCTAATGGAATGTACTGAAGAAGTGAGGGATGATAGAAGGTCCCTACTGAACTAGAAATATGAAGCCTTCAGGCAAGGGTCAAAGGAGACCATTGCAGATACCTTTGAGAATTTCTTCAAGATAGTAAATGGCCTAAGAGTGTATGGCCGAGTCTTCACCAATGGAGAACATAATGATAAGATTCTGAGGTCTCTCACAAAGGAATGTGACAACAAAGTCTGGGCCATCCAGGAGTTTGGCAGACTAGCTGAGACAAACCCACAGAATCTATTTGGCAAGCTGATGTCCTATGAACTGCAGATCAAATCCAGAAAAGCTAAAGAAGAGAAAAGTCGCTTCTCCTCAAAAGAGAAGTCTGTTGCATTAAAGGCTGACAGTTCAAGGAAGGGAAAAGTTGTCTCACCAACACCAGCTCAAGAAGTAAGTGAAGAGGAAAGCTCCGAGCCAAGCACCTCAGGCTCATAACTATCTGAAGGAGAGTTCTCGTTGCTCTCTCGGCAGTTCAAGAAATTCTTGAACAAGAATAAGTAGTGGAGAGGCAAGGATGCCTCATACAGAAGATCACGACAGGACAGTGATCAGCGAAAGAAAGGCTTGGGTAGCCATGACAGGTATAACTCTAAACAGAACAAACAAATTTCTACTGACATCGTTTGCTACAGTTGCAACAAACCAGGTCACTTCATAGCTGACTGCCCCCATTAGAAGAAGGAGGGTGGCAGAAAAGAGGAAAAGAAGTCCTCATACCACAAGAAGAGGACAGAGAAGAGCCTGTTGGCCAAGAAGGGCAAAACTCTCAGTGACTCTGACTCATCTGAGTCGAGTGAAGAAGAGGAAGCCTACTTTTATCTCATGGCCTAATCATATGATGAACAAGAGCCCCAGTTTACTGGGGAGGTAAAATATCACACTCCTCTCTCTGAATTTGAAAGTTCTGAGCATGATCATGAGGACAGATCTTCTGACGATGAGTCGGAACTTATGGCCCAATACAAGGAGTTGATCATGACTTACGACAAATGTCGCCGAGACGTGAAAACTCAAGCTAAAGAGATTATGTCTCTAAAGGCTATTGAGAGCAGCTTGAGAGAAGAAGTCGCGAAGACTGACTCTCTTCAAGAGAACTTCAATTTTTCTATGGAAGAATACAATCAAGATCTTAAGCACCTCAACCTTAAAGATGAAATCATCAAAGAGTTGGAAAAACAACTCGAGGATGACAAGAAACTTTTTGAAAGTTTCTCTGAGCCTAAGACAGTTCTTCCACTCGTTGTTGAATTCTCAGCTAAGGCCCAAGGAGCTTGACCAGGTCATGTTGCCGCTCATAGTAAATCTTCTAGGAGAAACAAGGCTCAACGGAAGAATAAGGCCGCCAAGAAGGCCTTGGCCAAAGAAAAGAGGAAAGCCCCTCTAGATTAGACTGTATATAAGAAAGTCATCTTTCCTACAAATAAGTTTGATCTAGACTCGTCCTATGGTCACTTGAACGGGCCTACTTACATAGAGCCAAAGTCTCGGTACCAAGGATGGACTCGCCCTCGGAACTTTGGTGAGAGTGTCTTTAAGGCACCTTATGAAGAAGTGATTCTTAAGGGCTATGGTCCTTATAATCATGGCCACAACTTCAAAAAGCACCTAATGTAAAGCCCGTTTAGGAAAGGCCTCCGAAGGAGAAGAAGTCATGTGATTGCCATCACCATGAAGCTTCCTCCTCCAAGAGTGCTACCCCTGCTAGACCACCATCTCAAAAGGTCAAGCAGGAGTACATAAGGCAAAGATACAATAGGTTTGATTGTTGGTGTTGTGGCAAAATTGGTCATTTTGCCATCTATTGTTGGTTTAATACCAGGAAGGTTACTACTCCTCAAGTTGGCAACATGAGATTGACCACTTAGAATGCTAATCTTCGTAGGGAGAGTGTTCTAACCCGAGACCAAGGACCCAAACATGTTCGGGTTCCTAAGGCAAAGTGATCATGAATGCAGGTTTGTCCAAAGGCCACCAAAATGCCAATCTGGTACTTGGATAGTGGATGCTCTCAGCACATGACCAGGATAAGAAGCCTACTCCAGAATTTCACTCCAGTCTGAAACGGACCAAAGGTCTTCTTTGGAGGTTCAGACCGAGGGATAACTAAAGGCTACGGTATGATCACTAACGGTAATGTATCCTTTTCGGATATAGCTTTTGTGGAGGGATTGGAACACAATCTCATAAGCATAAGTCAACTATGCGACAAAGGATATATGGTTGAGTTCCACGCTGACAAGTGCTTGATAAAGTCTGTTGACAATATGGAAAAAATTCTATCAGGCACTCGAAGCAGGAACATATTTTGTTTAAATTTCATTTGTATAGATTCTTCTACACCAGTGTGTCTTTTGGAAAAAGATAGTGCGTCTCTTGGTGACCAATGGCACAAGAGGCTAGCACATATTAATTTTAAAACTATTAATAAATTATTCTCCCAGAACATAGTACGTGATGCCCCAAATGTCAAGAACGTCAAAGAGAGACCTTGTCATGCATGCGTAAAAGGCAAGCAAACAAGGGCTACCTTTAAAAGCATTATAGGCAAAAACTCTAATAGGTGTTTACACCTACTTCATATGGACTTTTTCGGTCCACTGCAAGTTATAAGTTTAGGAGGTAAGGATTATACGTTGGTAATTGTTGATGACTACTCGCACTTTGTGTGGGTGTTCTTTCTAAAACACAAGTCAGATACCTTTGATATCTTTACAAATTTTTTCAGGCAGGTCAAGAATGAATACAACTGTTCCATAGTCAAAATCAGAAGTGACAATGGAATGGAGTTCAAATCTAGGGCAATGACAAGAATTTTGTGAAAGCCTAGGTATCTTTCATGAGTTTTCCTCTCCTCATACTCCACAGCAAAATGGAGTAGCTGAGAGAAGGAATAGAACACTGCATGCCACGTGCAAAATCGAGCCCTCATAAACAAGAATCATGATAAGACACCTTATGAACTTCTAAAAGGCAGGAAACCAACAGTTTCCTATTTTAGAATTTTTGGCTGCAAATGCTTCATACTTAACAATGGTAAGTATCATACTACTAAGTTTAGTGAGAAAAGTTTTGAAGGTTTTTTTGTAGGATATAGTAGCCATAAGGCATATAGGGTTTTCAATAGATAAACTCTTGTTATAGAGAAATCCATACATATTGTATTTGATGAGACGAGCTTGCTGTAAAGCAAATCGTCTAGTGTGCTTGTTGAAGATGCAGGTACATGACTTAAAGAGATCAGCTTGGATGAATAACCCGAAGGTAAATATGAAAAGTTCATCAAGATCACCTCTCCAACCGCTATTGGAGAGGTAGAGGATCAAGATGAAAATACTGTCAAAGTTGACGAAGTCACTCTAGTGGCTGAAGAAGTTCCAGATGCGAGGAACCTAGAGCTCAGACATCTGAAGGATCACCCAATGGACCAGATCATAAGAGATCTCCGGGATGGTGTCAGAACTCGTCGAGGTACAACTAACGAGAATCTCTATCTAAGTTTTCTCTCGCAGGTTGAACAAAAGAAGTTTGAGGAAGCAGACTCAGACGCATCGTGGATCTTGGCCTTGGAAGAAGAATTGAATCAGTTCAATCGCTGTAAAGTTTGGACGCTTGTTCCAAGACCCAAAGGTAAGAATATCATCAGAATGAAATGGGTATACAGGAACAAGTTGGACAAGAATGGGATAATCATTAAGGCCAGACTCGTCGCCAAAGGATATCGTCAAGAAGAAGGGATCGAATTCGACTAGACATACGCTCTAGTGGCAAGAATGGAGGCCATCAGACTATTCTTGGCTTATGCTGCACTGAAGGGATTCACTGTCTACCAAATGGACGTGAAGTCCGCTTTTCTGAATAGTGACATAAAGGAAGAGGTGTATGTGGAATAGCCCCCATGTTTTGTTGATCCTAATTTTCCTGAGTATGTTTATTTATTATCAAAAGCGTTGTACGGTTTGAAATAAGCTCCTCAATCTTGGTACGAAACGCTATCTACCTTTCTCCTCAAGAACAAGTTGATAAGGGGAAAGATAGATAAGAAATTATTTCTTAGGGAAATTGAAGGTAAGATTTTGCTAGTGCAAATCTTTGTCAATGACATTATTTTTGGCTCTACAGATGACAACCTATGCAAAAAGTTCTCTAAACTTATGCAAGCGAAGTTTGAAATGAGTAGTATGGGCGAGCTGAAGTATTTCTTAGGACTTCAAGTAAAACAATCTGAAGATGGAATTTTCATCTCACAGACAAAGTTCACCAAGGAGTTGATTAAGAAATTCGGAATGGAGAGTGCAACCTCTATGAGGACTCCAATGGCCTCATCTATGTCTCTGGACAAGGATGAGAAAGGGAAACCTTTTGATGAAACCAAATATAGAAGCATAGTTGGATCCTTGCTCTACCTTACTTCCAGTAGACCTGACATAATGTTCTTCACATGTGTCTGTGCTAGATTCCAAGTGAACTGTAAGGAATCTCACTATGCTGCTGCAAAGCGGATCTTGAGATACCTTAAAGGTACACCGAATCTTGGCTTATTGTACTCAAGAAGTAATGACAGCGAACTAATTGGTTTCTCAGATGCAGACTTTACAGGTAGCAAAGATGACAGGAAAAGCACTTCCGGGACCTGTCAGTTCCTTGGAAGAAGGCTTATTTCATGGAGCAGCAAAAAGCAAAACTGAGTCGCAATCTCAACGGCCGAGTCAGAATACATTTCTGCCGGTAGTTGTTGTGCACAGTTGCTTTGGCTAAAGAACTAGCTAGAGGATTACAATATGAAGATCAAAGACATTCCATTATTCTGCGACTCTTCCAGCGCAATCATAATCGCAAACAACCCAGTCTCGCACAGCCGGACAAAGCATATCGAGCTCAGATATCACTTCATCCGAGAGCACGTGGAGCAAAGGGATATAGACCTGCAATACGTGCCAACAGATCGGCAAGTTGCAGATATTTTCACGAAGCCGCTGGATGAGACTAAGTTTAATTTCTTCAAAACTGAACTTGGGATGCTGAACAAAGAAGGATAAGTCACAGGAGATCAGTTCAAAGCTCAAGAATCGAGGATACTTCAAACAGGTCAGAAATTTCTCAAGAGGAAGGTAGTTCTCGAGAACTCTGTCTACTTCTCGAAAAGTAACATATTCATTCTCAAAAACTCAGACTCCTTCTCGAGAACTTGACTTATCTCTCGAAAAGTTCTCTCAGTTCTCGAGAACTTTAATTGTCTCTCAAAAAGTCTCTTTCGTTCTCGAGAACCAGTATATTACTTCTCGAGAAGTCCCCTGGCAGTTCTCGATAACTATACCCGACTTCTCGAGAAATGCTCATTGCCTTTTCTACTTCTAATTAATTTCTTCTATTTCGAACACCCGATGATTTAAGCCCTAATCCTAGATTAATTAGACACTTAATTGACATTACTGGGATTATATATATATAATACTTTAGAAATCCCAAATCAACCGACATTTAAAATTTCCTCTTCTCGAAAACTCTTCGTCTTCCGCCGACAGACAACTTTGTTGAAGCCATCGTCTCGCACTCCGTCCGTCGCTGCCGACAGCGTCCATGGCGCACAGTTCGAAGATAGGAATCGACAGTGAACTAGTTTTCAAAAGAATTGCATACATTTTAGATGATTTTTAGAACTTGCTTCTTCTCCTGGACACGGTCGGACTGATGTTCAATCTATCAGAACCCTACAGGATTGTTTTTCCAGATGTCGAAGAATTCTTCAGAAATGCAAAGGTAAGGAGGAATGGTACGATTTTGAAAACTAAAGTAAAAGGGATCAAAATCAAGTTGGATAAAAACAAAGTTTTAAAGATTCTGAAGATGCCCATTGTGGATGAAGAAGATGACCTAACTCTAGAAGATTATGGCAGGACCTACTCCTTCTGTGGAGTTTCTGAGGAATTCAACTCCTTAAGGAGAAATCTTTTCAATGATGTAGGAAAACTTCTGGCAGACATAATTGGAAAAATCATGTGGTGCAAAACAGGGTCGATTAGTTTCATAACAAAAGATCTATTTGGAGTAATGACAGCTGTGATCTGTAGAAAGAAATTTCAATTTGGCATGATGGTATTTGAGATGATCAGGGACAGCATTAAGGATCCAAAATTTGCAAGGATAATCTCTTTATTGCTGAGTGAGATTGATCCAGTCACTTTCAAACTTTCCTAAGGTACTCCAGTTCATCACTTGAAAAAGATCTCATTGGCTTCCATCCAAAGATGGGAACTCAAGATGAAAAATCCAAAGAAGTTAGCTAAAGAAATTGCAGCTTCTGCCTCTGAGGTCAGGACCCCATCTCCCTCTTATCATCATGTTGCTGAACCATCTGGTGCAGTAACTCAGGGGGAGCCTGTATCCTCTGTTTCTATTGTCATATCTCCTCCTCCCTCTTTAGCAAGATCAGCTAGCAGATCTCCAATCAGAAGTCATGTCAGCCCTCCAGCAAAGTCCCCAGTGGCACTCTCTCTAGAAGATACCATTCCAGATGCTCAAGTCCAAGAAACCCTCCAAAACTCTGTAGAAGCCATTGGCAGAATGGTGGAAGAACTCACCTCAGATGTTCCTCTCCTCTTCAAGGAACCAGCTTTAGAACATCCAAAAGATCCTTCTCCCGCTCCCTCTCCTTCTCCTATCAGATTACGAGAATTTGGTCCTGCTCAATCCCCTTCTACAAAGCAAGATATCCCTGAGACTGTTCTTCTTTCTAATGAAGACAAAATCTCTCCTGAGCCTGCTGATCTTCCCTTAAGGAAGTTAGATTTCTCCATCCCCACATTCATTGATCAGGCTGATATTACCCTTGTTCAGACTACCAGAGCTGTAAGCTCAGTAATTCTTGAAAAGATATCTCTATGGAAAGCCCCTCCTCCTACTACAATTACTGCTTCTACCTCTGCCTCTACCTCTTCTACCGCTGTTACTACTGCTGCTACCCCTTCCAACTCAAAACTTCTTATCCAGATAGGCCAAATGCTCTCTGATCAAAGGAAACATTTTGATGATTTTTTGAAAGTGATGCAAGACAAGGTGACGGCCTTGGAAACAGAAATGAGTCGAGGATTTGCTGAGATCCAACACAACACTGTCTCTCTCAAGATCTTATTTCAGATTGGTGGCAAAGCCATAGATCACACTATTACTAGTGTTGGTCAAGTTATGGAACAATCTTTGACTCTTGCTAATAATCTGATTGAATTAAAAAAGAATGCTCAAAAACATGAGATGAAGGTTTGTGAGGAAGTTGGTACTTTTAAGGAAGAAGCCATAGAAAAACTCCTTGTAGAATTAACAAAGGGGGAGAGCCTGGTGAAAGAACATGTAATCAAACTTGTGGATAAGTTTTCTTCAGATGCAAACACTCTTTGGGCTGAGAAAATTTCTGAAATCAATAAGAATGTTTTAGCTCAAATCCAGTCAGTGAAGTTCTATACTTATGACACCATAGTTTGGATGTACAATCAGATTTTCCCTGACTTTCAGGCTTATCCCAATATTATTTCTCATCATCTGAATCCTCTGGTTAAAGGACAACCCAGTCAGGTGCCAGCTCAAATGCAACAACCTCAAATGCCCTGCTTCTCTCCTAGGCCAGAAGATCAGGATCCTCCTCCAGCCTCTTATGACCAGGTATAGGATGACAGTATTCCTCAGGATTTACAAGAGATTCACAATTCTAAGAAGAGGAAATATGGAGAAGGGCCATCTGCCAGCAGAAGCATTCCCAAAGTTGATTCAGATAAAAGGAAGGCAAAAGAATTTGCTGAAGTTTGGAGCCCCACTTCTAAGAGTTTAATTCTTGATACTCTTAAATTGGTGATGGACTATAATGAGGATAGAAATCTCCACTACAACTTAGTTGAGTGGGAATTATATGAAAAGTCCATGACCAAAAGGAGGATATATGATAGGGAATATGGAAAGAATAATCCTAAAGCTCCTCCAAAGCCCCCAAGTTATTATCCCAAACCATTCAGCTATCAGAGAAAGCAGCAGTAAAAGCAGGACAGACAACCTTAGAGCAAAGAATGTACTTTTGTTGAGTTATTCTTGAGAATTTTGTTGAAATGGCTGTTGATTAAGAAATCTAAAACATTACATATATACAATTTCCAGTTTTGCGTAATTGTGTTCAATTAATCTCTTTCTGCCTTAGTTTAAATTTTCATTTCCAGTTCTTTCTTAATTGTCATAATTCACCTTAGTATAGAGGGTTCTGACCTCTACAAATAGGGGAAGATTGTTGGGCATTGCATCCATAATAACCCAGATTTGCATGAAGTCACCCTTGAACTAAGAAGCATTAAGTTGTATTTGATATCTTGTTTAAGTTATGTGTTTGCAGATCATCATTACTAAGTGTAGACCAATGTCAGTCTACAGTGGGTCATGAATACAGGACCATACAGTGTAATTCCTCACTGTGTGATCCAAGGTGTTGACTCATATGTAGCCTCTCTTTTGGGATACACTTCATATTCAAACACTTGGACCATGGAATGAAGATTGGACCCTTGAAGAGAAGAAAAAGTTTCTTTCTAAAAAGTTCAAAAAAAATTCTAAGTCCACTTCTCGAGAAGTCCTTTCAGCTCTCGAGAAGTAGAGTTAGAAGTTCTCGAGAAACAGGAGTTTAGCTCTCGAGAAGTTTAGCTATTTCAGTTCAAAAAAAAATTTTAAGTATGACTCTCGAGAAGTATATCTTAGTTCTCGAGAAATCCTTTAAGTTCTCGAGAAGCTCGGCTCTTAGTTCTCGAGAAGTCCCATAGTAGTTCTCGGGAAGTTTAAAAAGTTTCAAGAAATTCTTTCTAAGTCTTAGTTCTCGAGAAGTCCAGATTAGTTCTCGAGAAGTCCTCAGTTCTCGAGAAACTCAGCTTTATAGTTCTCGAGAAGTCAGGCAATAGTTCTTGAGAAGTCCATATTGTTTTCGAGAAGTATTGATCTTGAAGTCTCAAAAATAAGTTCAATTCCAGTCAGTTTAGTTCTCGAGAAATTCAATCAGTTCTCGAGAGCTAATGCTACTTCTCGAGAACTGCAGACAAAATTTTTTTCTAAAATTTGTTTAAATCGAGATCGGCAAGATTTTTGAATGACTTGACTTGATTGGTCCACGTGTCGTCATTAATGTCTTGTCTAACCGTTAGGAGTAATCCTATATAAGGTCTTTTCAATAAGACCTAACCCTAACAATTATCTTTTGTAAGAAGCGGCTGTCCGTTCACTCGAAATCCTTCTCGTCGGCAATCTCTAATTTCAGATCTCAAAAGCTGCTGCCGCCGCTCACGATCAGATCGACTCTTCTGTTGTCGATCAAGAAGACTTGTTGTTCAAGGATTCTCATCTTCTCCTTGATTGAGTTGGTCAAAGCTTTCTCGGATCAGATCTACTCATCTTCTTCAACATTTTTGAAAGAGCCGCAAAGTTCAAGAAGAAGATTTAGATATTCACTTTTCCAGATCTGAGAAAATTATTCTGTTTGTAATTCAAATTCTCTTTACTATTATTGTAGGAGATTTTCTCTGAGTGTAGGAGCATTGTTCTCCAAGTTTGTAGGAAGTTTTTATCTTCCATGTGTAGATCCTTTTGGATCGAGTTTGTAGGAACTTGGTTCCGAGGCATAGGATTGTTTTCAATCCGAGATAGTGGAGTAGCCGAGTCTAGTGATTTGCTAGATCGGTGAGGTAAAGTGGACGTACCCAAGATTGGGGAACCACAATAAATCTTCTTGTCTTTCTGTGATTGTTTGATTTCTTGTGCTAGATCGCTAAAATTTTTATTACGCAAATAGACGTACGATTCACCTATTCACCCCCCCCCCTCTAGGTGATTTAGGTTGACAACTTTACACTTTCATGAGGGACAATTTGTTTAATAAAAGAAAGAAGAAGTACAATTGCATAGAAGAGAAATTCTACACTAAGAATGGTAAATGTGATACATGAAAATTAAAACTGCACTGAGCAAAATACATAAAAAAATGAAGCTAGATTGGTCCCAAAAGTGGCTGGAATTCGACTCGTTGATGTCTGGAACAGCTGGCTTTAAATATGTGAAAAAATCAGGTTTCACACCCTAGGTACATGCCCGTGACACGGGGGCGTGTAAGAGGTGTTGCTGGAGTGGCTCGAGCACAATCTACATTGACTCTAGGTGTTATGGGTGTGTCACTCCCCTTAGCAATGCCCGTGACAGGTGAGCATGACCTAGGAAAACAACTTCAGACAGGAAATCTTGGTTGGCTAGAATGTAACAAATAATCTGTGGCAAGTCACAGGGTGTGACCCTTAATGGTCATGGGCATATTTGGACGGTATCAGGGGGCGTGATCGACGACTAAGATCAAGTCGAAGGCGGTGTATCATAGGTTTTTCACTCCCTAGACACTGGTGTGTCATTCCCTAGACACAGGTGTGTCACGCCCTAGACATGGGTGTGACTCCAAAGTACACGGGTGTGTACTTACACTTTTTCACTGTTAGGGCTCTAGATCACGTCTTCAGGCTGGGACATGTTAGATTAATATTACATGCCCCTAGGTTATGTTTGTGACATAGGGCGTGTACTGTTGATTTTTTCCATAACCTTCAGAAACCTGCAGAAAACAAGATAAAGCCTTGTTAGAACAAAAATTTTAAAAAAAGATCTTATTATCAAATTACGTACAATAATACTAAATTAACATAAATATTAATATAAATATTATACTAAAATATAACCTAAATACAATTTATCAAACATCCACCCCATAAAATTTCCCTTAGCACACAATACAAAGAAATGAGAAAAGTACTAATCAAGATGTATAAAGTAGATCTAAAAGAAAACAAATGTTCTCTTAAAAAATTGTTCACTAGAGATGTTGAGCAATCGATGCGTGTGATTCACATTCCTCGGGAGCTCGATTGTCTTCAGATTGTTGTTCTAGAATGTGTTCTATATAAATTTTCATTCACGAACAAGATGGTGCACATTGTCTCTTTCTTTCTCTTAAGTCTATGTCTTCTTACTCTAGAGACCACTTAGAAACCCTATTATGTGAATCTTACTCAAAAGAAAGAAAAATACTTTTATACGGACTTTAAGTAAGCTAACATCAGCAGTAAGATTATCGCATGGCGGTAGGCTCCTCGCATGTGTTTTCTCCTAACTGTCTGACACCAAGTAAGTAAGGAGTCAGAGCATTCCATATAATCATACAGTAGAGTGGAGAAGCAGTGCTAGCGCAGCATGATTGTAAATCTTGATTTGGCATGCACATAGATGACCTTTAGTAGATAAGGAAGGTGGTGGCTCTTTCTTTCTGTATCAATGTTACTACGAAGCAGTATGTACTACCTTGGAGTGGTAGTTTCATTTTTATTCCATGGATGCCAACAAATTCTTGCATTGAGCACTCAGATAGATGAAGTGTACAACTAGGTAGCATGGTGCATTACAACAACATGCGATGGTAGTTAAAGTGTCTGGTCTTGTTGATTCTTCTTCCAGTCAACAAAAGCTGACTAGTCGATCCTTCCTTTCATTCGGCATGGCTATCGCTCGCCATTAGTTCAAACGCCAGCGGTAGATGACATATATATCTAGTCAACATATGCATTCTCGTCGATGTTCTCTTCCAGTCAACATCACCTTTATGGTTGACTCCTCGCTTCAGTCAGAATGTTAGCACCAGACGGTATCGTTAATATTGACTATAGTTGACAAGTCTAGTGGTGTTAGGTATTATATCCACAATAACCCTGATTTGAAGAAGGGTCCTATGAAGCTAAGATGAATTGAGATTGTATTTGATGCTGTGTTTTAGTTATGTGCTTGCAGGACTGTATTGCTAAGTACAACCAAAAGTGTAGTTACAGCGAGTCATGAAACACAGGACTATACAATGTAATCCTTCATTGTGTAGGCCAATGTGTTGACTCATGTATAATCTATCTATCGGGGTGTACTTCTATCTTAAGTGCATTAGAAGGATCAATGAAGGACAAGGAGTGGAAATCAAAAGAATAGGAATTTTACCAAAGTAAACTTTGTCGAGTATAGTAAGACATATTCGTCAAATTCGTCGAGTATACTCATTGATACTCGTCGAATTCGTCATATATACTTACTAGAACTCATCAAATTCATCGTATGTACTTAGGGTAAAATCTCTGAAAGTTTGAAAATCGGTCAAGTAAAAATCATCGAGTATCATCATGTATACTCGTCGAATATACCTATCGATACTCGACGAATTCGTCGAATATACAAGTCGATACATGCCGAATTCATCGAGTCATTTCGACTTTGCTTCTCTAGATTTTCTTAGTCAGATTCGTCGAGTAATTTTGACTTTACTTCTCTCAGATTTTCTCAGTCAGATTCGTCGAGTATAGCTTAGCGCATGCATCGAATGCATCAAGTGTTTCAGCCGATACTTGTCGAATTCGTCGAGTATGTCAGCCACTACTCATCGAATTCATCGAGTATGTCTTTACTAAAGCTGTGAGTAATAATTTTGACTATGCTGAAATTTCTCCTAGAAAAATTTGTCAAAATTCATTTATGTTCAGCGAGTATCCTCAACTATACTCTACGATACTCGACGAATATTACTTAGGGTTATTTTTCTTCATGATTTCAAATTCCAATTCATTCTTGCCGACAGCCATGTACAGTAACTCGCGACTTTTCCGGCATATAATAACTTTTCTAGTCATTTGAAATGAAGACTCCTATTTATTTAGGATGGATTATTTCCTCAAACCTAATCGTGATAATCGTGCTCAAAATCAAGAACTTTCCCGATCAAGAAGTTTCTGTCGGCTCCTGTACGAAATTCGCGACTTCTCTTTACTGACCAAATTTTGCTGCACGATTCGATCTTCCTCCACCGAATCGAATGTATTATTGCATTCTGAAGATTCCTATTCCTTCAGATCTAGTCGATCTGTGCCTTTAGATCCAAGTCTTCAAAGGTTTCAGATTTTTTGTGTTCTCCAAGTCTTTCAAGATCAACTTTTCGAAGAATGAAGGATCGAAGATTTTATATCTGAATAGGATTATTTGTAATATTAATTGTAAATCTTCTTTTATATTTGTAGGAGGTTTCCTTTCCAAGTAGTATCTCAATGTGTGGATCGAGTTGTAGATCTGTCTATGGATTGAGTTGTAGGAGAGGTTGTTCTCCGAGTGGTAGGAGCGTTGTCTCCGAGTTGTAGGAGTTGAGGTTCCAAGTTATAAGATTTGTTAAAATCTGAGAAAGGTGAAGTAGCCGAATCTAGCCCTTCGTGGTAGATAGGCGAGGCGAAATAGTGAACATACCCAAGTCAGGGAACCACTATAGATCTTTGTGTTTTGCGTGTCTTAATTTTTTAAGTTAATGACACAGACCTCACCTATTCACCCCCCCCCTTAGGTGTTTCAGGTAGACACTAGGTACTTTCAATTGGTATCACAGGTTCTTCGTTCGACATAAGGTTAACACCTTGAACATTTTCTCTCATTTAGTTGCCTAGAGATCTCGCTCGGTTGCTATGGACAGAAGCAAGGACATGTCGTTTATGAAGTTACCTGTGTGCACTAAAGAGAACTTCCCTATGTGGAAAGGAAGAGTCAGGTTTTTCATGGAAGTGGCATGTAACGCAGCAGATTTTTCGATGTTTACTTTAATTCTTGTAATGGCGTATTTATGACGTCAGGGCGTTATGTTGGCGCATAATTGGCGGGTACTATTGTCGGAGCGTGGTTTTCTGCTCATAGGTATCCGAGGTTTTGATTTGGGGTTTCTAGTTGGCTATTTTCTTGTGAGTTTCTGGAATTTCCCTCGCGAGTTGGGTTTTGACTTTATTATTGGATTCGTAGCGTTGATTTTTAGCTACGGTGTGAATTTCGTAGGATTTTGAATTGGTTTGTGTTTTGGGTCGTTTGGACGTTTATTTAGTAATTAATTATAATATTATATTATATATAGATATATATATGCCTTTGTGTCAAATCGGAACCCTATTCATCGTCACTTTCCCGAGCTGTCCTCTGTTTCACAAAAGAGGAGATGTCAGCATTATCACGTGCTTTCGATCATCGATCGTGTGCATTTGGGTGGTCAGTTTTGTCGGAGAATGAAAGTGAGGAAAAGATCTACCTTAACTCTAGAGGGGGGGTGAATAGAGTATTTTTAAAATAATTTATAATTAAAAATATAAAACAGTGGAAGACTTAATTTATGTATATGTGTACGGTGCTTGTTATGAAATAAAAACTAAAGCAAGAGCTAAGAAAACACACATCACACAGTAAAGTCAAACACACAGCAACCAGATAATACAAGGAACTATAGTGGTTCCCCAACAACGTGGGTACATCCACTTTTCTACCACTCTTGGTAGGAATCCACTGCAGGAATAGTTGATCAAGTGTCCTTGGCACCAATGAGCTTTTTATAAGGTGCTCAAAAACCAAAACTAGATTTTTTTGATAAGGTGTCTTGCCACCACTGAGTTTTGACAAGGTCTCAGAAACCAGTTTCAGAACTTTTGAAGGGAGTTTTGAGAAACCCTTTTACAAGAGGGAAAGGAAAAAGAAAGAAAGAGTTGAGTTGTTCTTCTCTGTCAATAGTCTGAGAGAAGACAAGTGGATGATGATGTCAAAGCTCCCCCTGAGATCTGTAAGGGTTCAGGAAGGTGAGCTTTGCTAGGGTGATAGGTCTTCAGTTGCTTTAGATCTCCAGCAATTGATGATTTCAGCAGATGCTGAAATGTTTGATGTCTGGAGTTCTTGATGTTGAAGCTTTTGAACACTTGATGATTTGGAGGAGTTGAGTAGCATAAGATTTCCTCCACAGAAAACTTTCTTGTGTTCTTGAAGATTTGGAATTCAGTTAATTTATAAACCTCAGAAGATGAACTCTTGATCAGAGAGTTTCTATTATTCACTCTTCTGTGTCTCTTTCAATCTAATTCTGCTGTATATCTCTTGTCTCTATAATTGTATATGATTTGTTCTGTTTTCAAAAACATATTCTGTAGGAGTATATCAGATTCTGACTTAGATGGCCGTTACTCAGTCATAAATGACTTCCATAAATGACAACTGTCTCTAGGGAAAGTCCTAAGTAACATTCCTTTTAGTCTTCCTTGAAACTTGCATTAGATTGCTTGAAACGGCAAGAAAATCTTTTGCAATAAATGCAGGAAATAACTCTAAATGAATCTAGATGAATTCCATAACTGTTCTTGAATTTGAAATCTGAAAGCATCGATCTCTCACAGAAATCATCGACTTGAGCTCTATGATCGTTGAACTGAGCTCAGAGATTGGATTTATACTAGAGACAAAAAACGTCGACCTGAGCTCTACGATCGTCGAACTGAGCTCAGCGACTTGGAAAGAAGCTGAAGACAGAGCGTCAATCTGAGCTCTAAGATCGTCGACCAGAGTTCGACGACTTGCAGAGTTGAGCTCAGAGAATGTCGAACTGAATTCGACGTTTCGTCAACCTGAGCTTGACGAAAATTTTCTTTGTCTCAGCAATGAATCCTGATCTTTGAATGGTCTTGGGGGAAGCTCCAAACCTAAGTTCTAAGCCTTAGACTCATTCTAAGTTGACCTTTTCAACTATAAAACTAGGTCAAACCAATTTCCTAATAACATAGTGATCCTTGCCCAAATTAGTAATAAGGTGTTCCAACAATCTCCCCCTATTTGGGTTAGGATTACTATTTACAGGACACAATAAGAAATACAAAAGCATACATATAGAAACAAAAGCTAAACCAACAATACACGAAGAAAAACATAGCAGCATTGCAGAACTCATATAGAATATCAGCAGTATTCAGAGATATAGATGTACTATCTGCTTATAGAAATCATTTCTTCTCATTGCCTTTCTTAAATAGAATCTCCTTGTTAGGATTGAGAGCATCTTTCTTTGATCTTCTGTCATCATCTGCACCTAAGGATGTTTGGGATCTTGGCCTTGGGACTACAGCCTCGGGATGCAGCTTCATATAATCTTCTGGATCAAAGAACTTTCTTGAAGCATATCTCTCCAGTTATGTCTTTCTTTGTTCTTATAGGGTTGTAATGTTTGAAATGTCTTTACCTTGCTCCTTGGCATTTTTAATTTGATCTAGAGCATCAAGCTCTTTCATTCTTGCAGTCCAAGACACTGGGTTGTTTTCAGGATCTTTAAAAGGGACTGGAGGTTCATATCTATTGATAGATTCTGAATCAGTAGGAGTCCTGGTGACAACTGAATCTCTAAGCTTGTAAGGGAAAGGACCTTGAGTAGAATCAATTGGACCTTATCCTTCCCTTTGTTGTCTGGAATAAGTTCTGTACTCTCTCTGATTTCCTCTGAACTGACCTCTTCTAGAATGATGGCCTCTTTGATGTTGACCTATGGGTTGATATCTTTGAGAAGATTGAGAAGAACTATACTTTGAAGAAGATCCAGGTTGAGAAGCAGATCCTCCACCAGTACCAGCATCTGGAGGACGAGGAGGAGGATGAGACTGAGAAGATCCTTTCTCATATTTGTCAAGTTTTCTTCTTTTCTTCATAGCTTTTAACTGATTCTTAGAATATTGCATCCAAGGCTTTGTTATTTGACAATCATGCAAAATATAGTATGGTATATCATTTACATCTTTGGCCTTAGTAGGGGGAACTCTCATCATTGCTTTACTTCTTGCTTTCCTTTTCTTAGAGATGGTGCCAGCAGAATCATAAGAGTCAGTGTTAAATTGATCACTTTCTGAACTCTGGGGTATATCATATAGATCATCAATGCTTTTGATATACACTTCTCTTTGTTTAGACTTCTCAACAGACAGAACAGGAGCAGGATCAAATGTAGTAGTAGTAGGAGCAGAAGGAACTTCTGGAGCAGCAGGAGCAGCAGGAACCTCAGAAACAACAGGTTCTTCTAGAAAAATAGCAAGTTCAACTGCAGCAGCAGCAGCATCAAAGGATCAGCAGGCAACATATCAATATCATTAGATTCAACAACTTCAACAGCAGCAGCAGTAACACAATCAGAAACTTCCACAGCCTTAAGAGAATTGATATAAGATCTGATCAGGCTGGGATCACAGACAGTAATAGGCACAATGGCCTTAGTAAGGTCTTCAACTCCCAGAGTTGGTAAGCAGCTTCTGTGAAGAAGATCAAATGCAGACAACAGTGACCTGAGGTCCACTGTGAGTACTGGTTCTGGAGCAGCAGTGGAGATTTGTGGCAACAGCAGATCACCTGGAGCAGCAGGCATTACCTCAGCTTCATAGGGCATCTCCCCCTACCTTGATTCAGTGATAACTGGATCAAGGCACCCCATAGAAGCGATTGCCTGAGGAGAGGAGAGAGAGTTTATCCTATCAGATAGCTCCTTTATTGAGATCAGGAGTGGAGCCATGGTGGTCTCCAGCAGGCTTACTAGCTTGGGGTCTAGTATCCCATATAGCCTATCTGCCAAGGCTGATAGATCCACTTGCTCAAGTGTGACTTGAGTAGAGGTGGAGGAGGGAATGGTTTGGGCTGGTGATGGATGAACTGTGGTAGATGGTATTGTGGATGGTAGGATGGTTTGTTGAGAGATTGGGATGGTGGAGATAGATGATATGAGTGTGGAGATGGATGGTGTGAAGGATGATTGGGTGAGAATGTCATGAAGGAGCTGTTGGTATGAGGAGGTAGAAAGAGGCTCAGTAGGGGAGGAAGTGGAATCATCCATAAAGGAGTCTTCCAAGATGTTGAAAGAGGGTATGCCAAGAGGTGGATAGTAGTGAAGTGGATGGAATTGTTCTGAGGTGGCTGGAGGTGAGATTGGTGAAGAAATGGTAATGGGGGAAGAGATGGATGTGGAGATGGTTGATGTAGTTGAAGTGGAGGTGGAGGTAGAAACATGTGGTGGAGAAGGAGGAGAAGAGGTGGAGGCAGGCAACTCATCCATGAGGGCAGAGGCCTGAGGGGAAGTGACTGCAAGAGTCCTTGTGCCTGAAGCCATGGTAGTCCTGGATGGTTTGATTATCTGCCTATCCCACTTACCAAATAGGGCACAGGTCAGTCTTTTTGATGCATTGATGTGCATCCCATTTGAGACTAGCAGTTCTGGGCACCTGGAGTGCAGGAATACCCCTAAAATCCTCCCAAAGTTCACAAACTTTTGTTTATTTTCTTCTTTATCAAATCAAAGAAAATTGCTCCCCGGTTCAAGTGTTTCTTGTCCACTAGGGCTCCCATCAGACAGAACTGATACCTGGATATGGTATCATGAGCTGAGTGCTTTGCCAGAAGCACTTTCCCCACAACATCAGCCAGAAATCTAAACTCAATAGATAAGTTCTTTTTCAATAACTTGCTAGGGTTAGCTGCAGAGTGACCCATTCTATCCAATATTGAATCAAATTCCTCTCCAGACATTTTAGTAGAATCATCTCCAGTACTTAAACAAAATACTTCACTTAAGAGAGTAGGTGATAAATATACCTGAGTCCCGCTTATAGTACCGACTATAGTATTCTCATCCAGATTATTTGCTGTAAATACCCATTTCTTTATCTCATCGGCCGCAATCTTCATCCTTGTAGACATAATATGAACCAATTGTTGTTCTCTGAATAGTTCACGAATGTCTTTGAATATTTGATCGCTCCTGTCAAACGAATCCATATCGATATCAAATCCAGTATCAAACTTCATCTTAGCGAGAGCGGCAACGTTAACAGCCATTGTATACCTGCAAAACTTAACAAACACGACCAAGTGTAGTAGAGTTTGGAGGGAAAGAAAGAATTTGCAGAGAATATGAAAGCGCAAAAGAAGAATGACGACGAAAGAATGATTTTTATATTAGGGTTCGACGCCGGAAAGGAAGGATTGTTGAACTCCATTCGACGATCTAGGCTTCTTAATGGAATCTGAAGAGTCTACAATATCGTCGATCTCCGTTCGACGACATTGGAGAGCGTCGAACTCCGTTCGACGATCGTTGACCAGAAGAAGATGGCCTAGCGCTGCCTGGAAAATGTTGAACTCCGGTCGACGTTTATTGGAAAGCGTCGATCTCCGTTAGACGCTTTTTGGGAAAAACGTCGAGCGCAGTTCAGAGACAAAACAGAACCTACAAACACTAGAAAATATAAGTTTTTAGCCTAGTCTTGGTCTGTTTTTAGATTTTCAAAATCTTGGGATTTATTTTAAACTTCCTCCATCTAACATTCCTAACTGATTTAGGAAGAAGGTGTGTTTCTTTTCATCCAAAGATTTGGTGAAAATATCTCCTCTTTGCAAATCAGTTGGGATATATTGAATTTCAATTTTATTTTTGTCTACATTGTCTCTTAGAAAGTGATGCCTAATCTCTATATGTTTTGTCCTACTATGGAGGACTTGATTTTGTGCTATAGAGATAACACTAGTGTTATCATAAAATATTTTTGATCCTCCTAAGTTGTAGCCATAGTCTAGGAGCTAGTTTTGAATCCACAGAATCTGAGAGCAACAACTTCCTGCTGCCATGTATTCAGCTTCAGCAGTTGAAGTTGACACAGATGCCTGTTTCTTACAGAACCAGGAGACAAGTCTGTCACCAAGGACTGGCAAGTTCCACTGGTGCTTTTCCTGTCTACTCTACATCCAGCATAATCAGCATCTGAAAATCAAGTTAATTCAAATCCTGAGTCTTTTGGATACCAGAGTCCTAGATTTGGACAACTTTTCACATACCTAAGAATCCTCTTAACTAATGTTAGGTGTGACTCTCTAGGGCTTACTTGGAACCTAGCACATATACATGTAGCAAACATTATATCAGGTCTACTAGCTGTAAGGTACAATAGAGAGCCAATCATTGTTCTATATGTTGTCTGATCAACATGTTTTCCATGTTCATCGTCATCTAATACAGCATTAGTGGGCATAGGTGTTTTCATACAAGATGCTTCAGACATACCAAATTTCTTAACCAGTTCTTTTGCATACTTGGTTTTAGAAATGAATATGACTTCAACATGTTGTTTGACTTGCAATCCTAGAAAGAAGGAAAGCTCACCCATGCTACTCATTTCAAATTTAGAGTGCATCAGGTTGGAAAACTTTTTGCACAAATTTGAATCAGTAGAACCAAAGATAATATCATCTACATATATTTGTACTAGTAGGGTATGGGACCTATGAGTTCTAATAAAGAGAGTTTGTTCTACTCTAACCCTTATAAAATCATTTTTTAGAAGAAAGCATGCTAAGGTCTCATACCATTCTCTAGGAGCTTGCTTGAGACCATATAATGCTTTATGCAACTTGAAGACATGGTTAGGATAAGTTGGAGAGATAAAACCTGGAGGTTTTCTAACATAGACTTCCTCTTTGATGTCTCCATTGAGAAATGCACTCTTCACATCCTTTGGTAGACCTTGAATCCTTTGTGAGTAGCATAAGCAAGGAATATTCTTATGGCCTCTAACCTTGCAACTGGTGCAAAAGTCTGGTCATTGTCAATTCCTTCTTCTTGAGAGTAGCCTTGAGCAACTAGCCTTGCCTTGTTCCTTATAATAACTCCTTGATCAACCAACTTGTTTCTGAACACCCACTTTGTTCCAACAATTGAGTGATCCTTAGGCCTTGGTACTAGCTCCCAAACTTTGTTCCTCTCAAATTGATGTAGTTCCTCTTACATAGCAATGATCCAGTGTGGATCTTGTTCTGCATCTTGAATGGATTGAGGCTCAACTTGAGATAAAAAGCAGGTGTGAATCAGGTTCTGGTTGACCTGATTTCTGGTTTGCACACCAGCTGAGATGTTTCCGATCACTTGGGAGATTGGGTGATCTCTTGTTGTTACTAAATCAACAGGGGGTGTTGATTGTTCACCAACCTGTGTTGTTGTTTCCTCTTGTGGAACAACAACTGGCTCTTCAAAATGGTTTTCTCCAAGATGTTGAACATCAAGATGTTGAGTATCCTCTTCATCTTCACTTATTTCAGCTCTTTATTGGATAGGTGAATGTACTGAATCCATTTCGACAATGTGTAACCTGTCCAAATTTTCTGAAAGAGAGTGTACCTACAATGGTTCTATGGTAAAAGTAGACTTCTCCTTATAACACATATTAGTCTCATCAAAAGATACATGAACAGATTCTTCAATTTTAAGAGAAGTTTTATTATAAACCCTATAAGCTTTACTGATCATGAGTATCCCAGAAACACTCCTTCATCAGTTTTAGCTTGGAATTTTGCTAAATACTTCTTGTCATTATTGTGAATATAACAAATGCAGCCAAAATTTTTGAAATAGTCTACTTTAGGTTTCTTCCCTTTGAGAAATTCATAGGGAGTCTTGCCCTTCAGCTTATGTATCAAACTTCTGTTCAACACATAGGTTGAGGTGTTCACTGCCTCTGCCCAAAAAGATAGAGGAAGGTGAGCATCTGTCAACAATGTAGTGGCAGATTCAATTAGAGTTCTATTTTTCCTTTCAGCTACCCCATTTTGTTGAGGAGTTCTAGGAGCTGAGAAAGTATGCCTGATCTCTTCACTCTGACAGAACTCTTTCATAAGAAGAGAATCAAAATCTATCCCGTGATCACTTCTGATCAGGGCAATGTGAGTATTGAACTCAATCTGTATGCATTTGAGAAAATCTGTCAAACATTTAAAGTTATCAGACTTCTTCCTCAGAAAGAATACCCAAGTGAATCTAAAGAAGTCATCTACAATCACTAAAGTGTAAGATTTCCCTCCTAAGCTTTGTACTGTAATGGGTCCAAAAAGATCCATGTGTAACAGATACAAAATCCTAGGTGAATCACTCTTATTATGTGACTTAAAACTGTTTTTAGTTTGCTTACCTAATTGACAAGCCCTGCAGAGTCCTTCCTTCTTCTAGGGGCCAGAAGGTAGTCCTCTAACAAGGTTATCCTTGGACAGCCTAGCAATGGTTCTAAGGTTTAAGTATTCTAGTCTCTTATGCCATAAATCATTTGGTTTCCAGACTGAATTAAATAAGTAGATATCTATGTTGGTTGAATGGAAATCTACAAGATAAATGATACCTTTTCTTTTACCTGTTAACACTGTTGTGTTATCCTCTAACTTGATCTGGCATAAGGATTTGTTGAATGTCACTTGATATCCTTCATCACAGAGTTGACTGATGCTGATTAGGTTGTGCTTCAGTCCTTTCACATAAGCCACCTTCTTGAATGTGACTGTGCAAATCTGAACAGCACTATATCCTTTTGTTTGACCAAAGTTTGAATCTCCAAAGATCACTTTGGGTCCAAGTTTGGCTTTGAATGATATGAGATTGTCCTTACTCCCTGTCATGTGCTTTGAGCACCAACTATCCAGATACCATTGTTGGTTCATTGCTGGATAGGTCTTCACCTGCACATAAACAATTTATATGTTTTTGACCCAGTTTACCTTGGGTCTAGGTTGATAACCTTTAAATTCAGAAATGAAAGAAATCCCTGGCTGACTCTTATATCTTTCAGGATGGTATCTCCTAGGAGGTACTATCCATTCAGTATAAGGTTTGAAGCTTTGGGATGAGGGACTTCTAGGATTAACTTGAGATTTACCTCTGAAAGAAGGTTCAAAGCTCAGAGCTCCGTTCGACGATCGTCGACCTGAGTTCGACGATCGTCGACCTGAGTTCGACGATATTGGGTCAGATCGTCGAGCTCCGTTTGAAGATCGACTATACCAGAGTTCAGAGTTCAGAAGTCGTTGATCTGAGTTCGACGATTTAGCCTTGGATCGTCGAGCATTGTTCGACGATCGTCGAGCTCTGTTCAACGATTTCTGTTGAACTTGATTTTCCTTAGGTAAATCTGGATTCTTCCTAAATACCTCTACAACACCCTTTCCTTTATCAGAAATAAATTTAATTGGGGTTGTTAATACTATAGGTTGGCTGGATGAAGCACCCAAGCCCAGTGTACTGTTGAATCTTGAGTTCACTGTGCTTGTGATGTCCATTAGTCTGATGCTTCTCCCATTAAGGGATTCTTCAAACTTCTTTGCCTGGGATAACTCACTCTTCAGTGAAGCTATCTCCTCCCTACAGCATTCTAACTCCTCATGAAGTTTGAGGTTGTCTGATTTTAAGGTGCTATGTTCAGACAATTGATTTCTGAGAGAGATAATCTCTTTCTCAGATTTTAACAGGTCTAAACAAAGTGCCTTAAATTCAGACCTAAATCCTCTGAGTCTAGTCAAAGGAGTCAATTACCTGGTCTTCTTCAGTTTGAGTTTCAAATTCTGAGTCTGATCCTTGTTCTGCATCAGAATTTTGCTGAGAGGCATTGATAGCCATCATGCAGAATTCCTTTTCTTCAGCATTATCCTCATCATCACTTGAGCTTGATGAGGCTTCTGATTCTTCTTCAGTATCACTCCAGCTTTCAGCTACAAACCCCTTCCTTGTATGTTTATTTTTGTTGGAGGAGGATTTGTTGCTGTTGTTTCCTCTGGAGTCCTTGTCTTTTCTCTTATCTTTCCTGTCCTTCTTGTCCTTATTCTGATTTTCTGGACAGTAAGGCACAATATAGTCGTGTTTCCTGCATCCAAAACAGATTATTTCTTTATTATTTGATTTGTCATACCTTGGCTTCTCATGCCCTCTGGATGACCTCTTTCTGAAATCTTTCCTGGCCATCTTATAAAATCTTTTGGCCAGCAAACTCATCAATTCTTCATTACCTGTGACCTTATCTTCAGGCAGATCTTCTGTAGCTTTGAATGCTATGGTCTTCTCCTTTCTGATGGCTGGAGAAACAGTCTTTTGCTCTTCTTCCCTATTCTTAATGAGCAGCTCATAAGATTTGAGCTTGCCCAAAAGAGCTTTAGTAGTAATAATAGTTAGGCTTCTAGCATCCTTGATTGGCCAGATCCTTGAGTCCCAAGTGCTAGGGAAGCATATTAGGATCTTGTCATTTAGTTCAGTTAGTGTGATCTCCTTATCCAATGTTTTCAACTCACTTACTATCAGACTGAGCCTGTTGTACATATCTGCAACTGACTCAGCTTCTCCTTTCTTGAAATTCTCATATTGAGATAAGAGATGGGATATCCTGTCTTTCCTTTCATCAGCAGATCCTGAGACAATTTCAGATAACTTGTCCCATATATCTTTTGCTGAACTGCATTCAGCCACCTTTTGGAATATCTCATCAGACATGGTCTGAGCAAGGATATTCATAGCCTTTGCATCTGTAATTTTCCATTTCTTTATTTTTGCATCTGTTCCTGAAGGAGGTGGAACAACACTTGTACTTGTGATCACTGGGGATCTTGGACAAACTGTCAAAACAGAATTAAAAATGTCCTCATCAATAGAATTCATGTAAAGCTTAATCCTTGCCTTCTAAAGTGCAAAGTTAGAGAGGTTGCACACTAGAGGTCTGGTGCTAGCATAATCTTTGTTATGTGCATGGTTTTGTTTGAAAATAAATATAATACAAAAAGTAATAACTATCCACTATAGAAGGTTTATCTTATCAAGGATCTTTTGGTTCAGGTGTTAGCCTATTCAACCAATCTATTGAAGATTCAGATGTTGAATAACCAACCTCCCTCTGATACCAATTGAAAGTGAGAAAAAGATCTACCTTAACTCTAGAGGGGGGTGAATAGAGTATTTTTAAAATAATTTACAATTAAAAATATAAAGTAGTGGAAGATTTAATTTATGTATATGTGTAAGGTGCTTGTTATGAAATAAAAACTAAAGCAAGAGCTAAGAAAACACACAGCACACAGCAAAGTCAAACACACAGCAACCAGATGACACAAGGAACTATAGTGGTTCCCCAACAACCTGGGTACATCCACTCTTCTACCACCCTTGGTAGGAATCCACTGTAGGAATAGTTGATCAGGTATCCTTGGCACCAATGAGCTTTTGATAAGGTGCTCAAAAACCAAAACTAGATTTTTTGATAAGGTGTCTTGCCACCACTGAGTTTTGACAAGGTCTCAGAAACCAGTTTCAGAACTTTTGAAGGGAGTTTTGAGAAACCCTTTTACAGGAGGGAAAGGAAAAAAGAAAGAGTTGAGTTGTTCTTCTCTGTCAACAGTCTGAGAGAAGACAAGTGGATGATGATGTCAAAGCTCCCCCTGAGATCTGTAAGGGTTCAGGAAGGTGAGCTTTATTAGGGTGATAGGTCTTCAGTTGATTCTGATCTACAGCAATTGATGATTTCAACAGATGCTGAAATGTTTTATGTCTGGAGTTCTTGATGTTGAAGCTTTTGAACACTTGATGATTTGGAGGAGTTGAGTAGCAGAAGATTTCCTCCACAGAAAACTTTCTTGTGTTCTTGAAGATTTGGAATTCAGTAAATTTGTAAACCTCAGAAGATGAACTCTTGATCAGAGAGTTTCTATTGTTTACTCTTCTGTGTCTCTTTCAATCTAATTCTGCTGTATATCTCTTGTCTCTATAATTGTATATAATCCATTCTGTTTTCAAAAACATATTCTGTAGGAGTATATCAGATTCTGACTTAGATGGTCGTTACTCAGTCATAAATGACTTCCAAAAATTACAACTATCTCTGGGGAAAGTCCTAAGTAATATTCCTTTTAGTCTTTCTTGAAACTTGCATTAGATTGCTTTAAACGTCTAGAAAATCTTTTGTAATAAATGCAGGAAATAACTCTGAATGAATTCCTTAACTGTTCTTGAATTTGAAATCTGAAAGCGTCAATCTCTCACAGAAATCATCGACCTGAGCTCTACGATCGTTGAACTGAGCTCATAGATTGGATTTATACTAGAGACAGAAAACGTCGACCTGAGCTCTACGATCGTCGAACTGAGCTTAGTGACTTCAAAATAGCTGAAGACAGAGCGTCAATCTGAGCTCGAAGATCGTCAACTGGAGTTCGACGACTTGTAGAGTTGAGCTCAGAGAACGTCGAACTGAGTTCGACGTTTTGTCGATCTGAGCTCGACGAAAATTGTCTTTTTCTCAGCAATGAATCCTGATCTTTGAATGGTCTTGGGGGCAGATCCAAACCTAAGTTCTAAGCCTTAGACTCATTCTAAGTTGACCTTTTCAACTATACAATTAGGTCAAACAAATTTCCTAATAACATAGTGATCCTTGCCCAAATTAGTAATAGGGTGTTCCAACAGAGGAGTAGAGATTCGGAAAGCTCTCGCCGAGATCTACACGTGTGTTATAAGTATTTCTTGTTTCATAGATTTTTGGACGTTAGAGTTTGTAGTTTTGACCCTCTTTTGTCCCATAAAGTTTCCTGAATCATTGCCTAAGAGTTCTTACGGCCGATCCTTACTGCGGAGCGCTCGGATTGTCGGTTTTTCGAAAGCTTTGAGGCAAGTGGTGATTTTTCCCTTGCTATGTTATTTCTTTCCCCTTCTTTCCCTCCTTAGAATGTAGGAGTAGTGTAGGGAGTAGCCACGAGAATCCAATAGGATAGTGTAAATTTCGGCCAGGAAATTTGTAGAATATGATAGCATAGTCTAAGGAAAATTTGTCGAATATAGGTATTATAGCCTAAGGAAAATTCGTCGGGTATGGTTTGTAACTTAAGGAAAAATCGTCGTATATGGGGAGTAAATTCGAGTGAAATTCATTGAGTATCGTTGGTCATGGTGATGAGAGAAGGAAAATTCATAGAGTATGATTCGTAGAATGGTTGGCATCGAGTTCGTAGAGTATCGTTGGTCATGGCATTGAGAGAAGGCAAAATCGTCGAGTATTCTCGACGAATTCGTCGAGTATGGCTTTGGATTAGAAAGCGCTAAGTTATAGGTCTGCTTAGTCCTTTTCATCGAGTATATATGCCGGATCGAGTCATGTTCGTCGAGTATCGCCGGTGTAGCCTTTTATCGCCAAGTCTAATTCGTCGAGTATTCTTTGGTTTCATCGGGTATATTCGACGAATTTAGTTGACTTATAGTATTTTCACCATTTTGTCAATTTGTCGAGTATCGATCTTAGGTTGATTTTTGGGGGTTTTTCTCTCCTCGTTGTCTGTGAGTATTTTGGTGATAGGTTTGGGTTTTTATTTGAGTTTTGGAGGTATTTTTACGGCTAGGTTGGTAGTGGATAAAGGACCACCAACATGACGTTGTTTCATGAATCATTGCACTTGGTGGGCTTTTGTCTCTTCTTATGGACTGTTGGATTGTGTTGGACAATGTGGCCACCACCATAGTGCCTTTTTGATATTTTTTTGGGTCTATTAGTTCGTGTTGGACAATGTGCCCATCGACTCAGAACCGTGGGTATTTCCAGTGCTAATGATTCACGTGTTTAGAGCTGTTTAGTCTCTTTTCTTCCTATTGTTTAGTCATATGTTTGATGGTTACTCTTGCAGATCTTATCGAAGCATGACTTCACTTCGCACTTGGTGCAATTTCTCTTACTCTACTATTGATATTCCTACTTTACTTGTTATAACTTGACTTTTTAGTTGAGGTTTATCAGCCATTCTTATAGTTGGGGTTGGTAACCCTTCTTGTTTCCCTTTGATTATTATCTATTGATGATATTGTTTACCACTTATATTTTCTTGCCGAGGTTTTCTTTCTTTGAATGCCTCATGCTCGGAGTAAGAGCCGGTTGAGCGGCTAGGGTTTAGTTGTGGCTTGCATTCTGTAGCAGTTGTGGTTGCCTTTACCTCATCGATTCTGAGGTAGTTGTTGTTTTTTTGTTTTAGTTCAGACATACATACCCTTAGTGGGTTCGTGTCAGGTTGTTGACGCCCACTGGTGATTTTGTTTATAGAATATTAAGTACTTTCTAGCTGTTAAATCTGTTTCTTTTTGAAAGGTTGGTTTTACTTTCTCTCTGTGAAGGTTTTATGCTAGGATTGCATGTTATTTACTCTTAAAGATATAAAATGTCATTTTCCTATTTCATTCATAGCATGTTTCAAAACTAAAGTCATTATATTTTAAGAAATGTAAAACCTATTTCTATACTTAGACTAAATCTTGAGTCATGCATATCATGAGTTGACCTAGTTGGATGTTTATGCTCATGTAGGATGTTAATCAAATATAAACAAAGTATTTTTCGCAGCATATATTCATATTTTTACGTGTGGACTAGTTAATTCACTGAGCCGAGGGATACGACCACCAAAAACTTAACCTAAATTACAGTTTTCTTCATATTAAACTATGGATTTCATATAAAATGTAGAGTTGGGTTCTTGCCTAAGTGTCTGCAGCTATCCCCTACACGGCATGGCATCACAACACGTGATTTATCTTACTCTGATATGTCATTTAATTGCGGAGAAAATACGGGTTGTGATAGTTAGTATTAGAGAGAGGTTGTTTGACAATTGGTTGAACAACTATCTCTGGTTAGTTTTAGATTGTCTTGTTCCATTTCATACACACACCGATGCGTCATCAGTATGTCTTGGCTGAAGTATGAAAACTACACTCATAAGCATGATAAGAATTATACGGGGCTTATTATGCAGTATGGGATTTAAAATATGTGTTTGTATATGGATCCTCATAGGAGGTAACATGTGACTGTTATGTAGTATTGGATGCATAATAATCATCACATGAATGCACATTAGATTTTTCCTTTCGTTACATGCTCATGGGAATCCTTCAAGGAGCTATTGTTGAAGAAGTTTCAGCCGTCGATCGAGTGAGACCGCTTGATGAATAATTTTTTGCATCTGAAGCAAAGACAACTCACGGTCAGTGAGTATGAGATTGAATTCATAAAGTTAATCCGGTTTTCCACAAATATGGTAGCTTCTGAAGCTAGCAGAGTTAAGCGATTTCTGGGTGGTCTTAGGAGTGACATCCAGTAGCTAGCTAGTGCTTATGGATCTGAGACCTATGCCGAGGCAGTGGAAGCTGCACTTAAGGTTGAAGCTATTAATAATGCCAAGAATAGAGGAATGCAATTGAGGAATGATAAGAGGAAGTCTAATGATTGTAAGAACTCTGGAGAGTCTTGATCCGCTTCGAAGAAAAGAGGAAAGGAAGTATGCAGTTTTTGTGCCCGGCTGGGCCACCGATTCGAGAAGTTTTTTAAGAGATTGTGAGCTCAAAAGCAGCAGCAAGTGCTTACAATTCAGAGCACTCTCAAAGGAGAGCTAGTTTGTGCTTCATGCAAGCGGAAGGGGCATGATGTTGCCCATTGTTAGTCTAAGGAAAGGGTCTATTTTCAATGTTGATAGAAAGGACATTTCAAGTCAGGGTGCATGTAGTCTCATCCCCTACTGCAGCCATTTCCATATCAGGCATTGTCGCTGTCACAGCTCTTGGATAAAGTAAAAGGCATGTTAAATGTGATGACTGTGGAGGAAGCAAAGACGTTCACCCAAGTGATCTCAGGTAAGATTCTAATCTAGATCTAGTTTTTAAATCTCGGCTTTAATTCGATGTTTGTTCTTATAGTTATGAATGCAACTTTATAGGGAAATTTAAGGTAAAGAACCATTGGACTTGCGTTCTTTTCAATTCTGGTTCTACCTACTCATTTGTGGCTAGGACTTTATTGAGCGTAATCGTCTAAATCTCGATCTAGTTAATGATTCGTTGCACATTAAGTTTCCTTCTGGTGATTCGGTGGTGTCGGACCAAGGTATCAGGGAATTGTCTAATCCTTTTAGGAGATTTCTTAGCTTTTGCTAATTTGAAGGTGTTAGACCTGGAGGATTTTGATGTGATCTTGGGCATTGACTGGTTGAATAGATATGATACAATTATCCAATGCAAGGTTAAGTGTTTGGACTTCAAGATGGACAAAAGCCACCCCAGGAGTGTTTATGGTTTTCTGCGCCAGGATTCCCCAATTATTTCTGCGGTACGTGCTCAGAAACTTTTGAATTCTTGTTATTTTTCTTGTTTGGTTTCTATTTTGGAAACCGTTTGTAGTTTGCAACACATCGAGGTTATTCTTGTGGTGCGTGAGTTTCCTGATGTCTTCACAGATAGTCTTCCTGGTCTTCCGTCTGAGAGAGATGTTGAGTTTGTTATAGATTTAGAGCCGGGTACTCGTCCTATAGCTAAGGCACCGTACCGTATGGCCCCGTACGAGCTAGAAGAGTAGCGTACCCAGCTGGACGAGTTGTTGCAGTATGGATTCATTAGTCCAAGTTCTTCGTCTTGGGGTGCTCCCTTGTTGTTTGTGAAGAAGAAGGATGGATCTATGAGGTTGTGCAAGATTATAAAGAATTCAATAAGGTAACTATCAAGAACAGCTATCCCTTGTCGCGAATAGATGATTTGTTTGATCAGTTGCGTGGTAGTGCAGTGTTTTCAAAGATTAACCTTTGTTCAGGCTACCATCAGTTGAGAATCTGGGAATCTAATGTTCCTCAGACCACTTTTTGTTCTCGGCATGGACATTTTGAGTTCTTGGTGATGTCGTTTGGATTGACGAATGCACCCTCTGCCTTCATGGACATGATGAACAGAGTGTTCAAGGATTTTCTTGACTGTTTTGTGGTTGTGTTTATTGATGATGTTTTGGTTTATTCCCAGAGTGTTGAGGAGCATGCCCAGCACTTGCGGTTAGTTCTATCTTCTTTGAGGGTTCATAATTTGTTTGCCAAGCTGAGTAAGTGTGAATTTTGGTTACCTCAGATTTCCTTTTTAAGTCATGTGGTGAATAAGGAAGGAATTTTTGTTGAGCCAGAAAAGATAGCTGCCGTGATGGATTGAAAAGACCTACCACACCCAAAGAGATAAGAAGCATCCTAGGGTTGGCAGGCTATTATAGAAGGTTTGTGGAGGATTTTCTATATTGTCTGCACTGCTGACTAGGCTTATGCAAAAAAATGCATCATTTGTGTGGAACGATAATTGTGAGGAAGCTTTTCAGGAATTGAAAAAGAGATTGTGCACTGCTCTAGTGTTGACCTTGCCTACCAAAGGATTAGAGTATGTCGTTTATGTGGATGCATCATATGTCAGTCTTGGATGCATTTTTATGCAAGAAGGAATGTTAATTGTGTATGGGTCGAGATAGTTAAAGATTCATGAAAAGAACAACCCTACTCATGACTTAGAGTTTGTGGTAGAAATTTATGCCTTGAAGTTCTGGAGATATCTTTTGTATGGCGCACGGTGCAAGATTTACACAGACCATAAGAGTTTGAAGTACGTCTTAACTCAGAAAGAATTAAATTTGCGCCAGTATAGATGGTTACAATATGTCGTGGATTACGATGTCGAGATCGAATATCATTCGGGCAAAGATAATGTGGTAGTCGATGCCTTGAGTAGAAAGATCACGCAGATCTTTGGACTTTTGGTAAAATCCTTGGTGGAGGAGTTTTTGTTGATGGGCATCTCGGTCGAAAGTAGCGACTCAACAAGTAGCTTAGAAGTAGCAGAGCCTTTATGGATTACGCTTGCAAGGCTACATCAAAAGAACGATCCTGATTTGTAGCACCTTTATAATAGAACTGAGAAAGGGGAGTTACCAGACTTTTCAATTGATGTTGCAGGTACCTTGAAGTATAGCGATAGGTATTGTATCCTCGCAGTTAAGGATATTCGAGCTAAGTTGTGCAGTGAGGCGCATGGTTCTAGTGTTTCCTACCACAATTGCTCTTCTAAGATGTATAGAGATTTGAAGTAGATCATTTGGTGGTATGGAATGAAGAACAATATAGCCAAGTTTGTGTCTGAGTGCGTCACCTGCAAGCGTGTTAAGGCGGATTATGGAGGGACTGGTGGCAAGGTGACGCCTTTGGAGAATCCAAGTTGGAAGTGGGAGATTATTTCGATGGATTTTATTACCGGTTTATCGAGATCTCCCCGAGGACATGATTGAGTGTGGTTCATTGTTGATAGAGTAACGAAGTGTGCTCACTTCATGTCAATCAAGATTGATTACTCCATGAATAAAATAATAGAGTTATATTTGGAAGAGGTCATCAGACTATAGGGAGTTCTTGTTAGTATTGTGTCAGATCAAGATTCCAGGTTTACATCTCGTTTTTGGAAGAGTTTACAGGAATGGTTGGGTACCAACCTCAGATATTCAACTGCTTATCATCTGCAGACCAATGGTCAAACCGAGAGAGTAAATCATATTATGGAAGATATGATAAGATGTTACTTATTGGACCACAGAGGAGCGTTGGATGAATGGCTGAGATTGATGGAATTCGGTTACAATAATAGTTATCAGCAGAGCTTGCAGATGGTCCCGTTTGAGGCTTTGTATGGGAGACATTGCCGGACTCCCTTGTTTTGGGCTTAAGTTGGTGAAGGACCGTTGTTGTGCCCAGAAGCTTTGGAAGAGATGAATATTTCTGTGATGCATATTCAAGATAAGCTTCGAATATCTCAGGAGCGTTATGAGAAGAACGCTAATCGGTGAAGGATCGATCAGGAATTTGCAGTTAGAGACATGGTGTTTCTCAAGGTTTCTCCGATGTTTGGGGTTAAGAGATTTAGAAAGAGCCATAAGTTGGATCCCAGGTATGTGGGACCTTTCCAAGTGGTTGAATGCATCAGAGTGTTTGCTTATATGCTGGATTTGCCCGCAAATTTTCCTGGTGTGCACGATGTGTTTCATGTGAGCCAGTTGCGGAAATGTGTGCTTAGCGACCGACATGTTCTTCATTCGGTGCCCCTATTGCAGCCTAACCTTTCATATATTGAGGTCATCGATCCAAGTGTGGTGGATGGAGAACGACTAGATGAAGAACTACCTCAACCTGTATGAGATTTTATAGATGTGGCAGAACCTGTTGGTGGGCAAGGAAGTAATCTAGCATTCAGAAACCTAAGAGATCACCCAGCCAACTTGATAATTGGAGAGCCAGTCGATATTTTTAAGACCAGAAAAGGTAATATTAATGAAATTCTATATCTTATTTTTCTGTCTCAGGTTGAGCCAAAGAATTTTGAAGAAGCAAACAAGGATACCTCTTGGATTATGGCCATGCAAGTGGAGCTCAATCAATATGAAGATGCAAAGTCTGGGAGTTAGTGCCAAGGACCAAAGGATCGAACGTGATCAATACCAAATGGGTATTCAGAAACAAGTTGGTCGAGAATTGTGTAATCATAAAGAACAAAGCCAGGCTTGTAGCACATGGATATATATAAGAACAAGGGATCAAATTCGATCAGACATTTGCTCCAGTGGCAAGACTCAAAGCGATCAGGTTGTTTCCTGTGTATACTGCTTAGAAAGGCTTCAAAGTCGATCAAATGGACCTAAAGTCGGAATTTCTCAATAGAGATCTGAAAGAGGAAATATACGTAGCACAACCCCCAGGTTTTGTCAACCATACTTTCCCTGTCTATGTCTATTTTCTTAGCAAAGCTCTCTATAGTTTAAAACAAGCTCCCTGAGCTTAGTATGAGACGTTGCCTATCTTTCTTATTGAGAATAAGTTCACAAGAGGAAAGATAGGTAAAACATTATTTCTTAGGGAAGTAAAAGGCAAGATTTTACTAGTGAAAATCTATGTCGACGACATTATCTTTGTCTCTACGGAAGATAACCTTTGCAATAAGTTTTCTAAACTTATGCAAGAGATGTTTGAAATCAGTAGTATGGGTGAGCATAAGTATTTCTTAGGACTTCAGGTGAAACAATCTGACGATGGAATTTTCATCTCTCAAACGAAGTTCACCAAAGAGTTAGTTAAGAAATTCGGAATGGAGAATGCAACCTCGATGAGGACTCCAATGGGTTCAACTATTTCTGTGGATAAGGATTAGAAAGGGAAACTTTTTGAAGAAACTAAGTAAAGAAGCATAATTGGATCCTTGATCTATCTTACTGCTGTAGACCGGATATAATGTTCTTAACATGTGTCTATGCTAGATTTCAGGTGAACTTGAAGGAATCTCATTACGTCACTGCAAAGCGAATTCTAAGATACTTAAGGGTACATCAAATCTTGGCTTATGGTACCCAAGAAGTAATGATATCGAGCTAATTGGATTTTAAGATGCAGATTTTGTAGGTAGTAGGGATGATAGGAAAAACACTTTCGGGATGTGCTAATTTCTCGGAAAAGGCTAATTTCATGGAGTAATAAGAAGCAAAAATGTGTGGCAACCTCCACTGCTAAGTCAGAGTACATCTCTGCTAGTAGTTGTTGCACACTGCTTCTTTGGATCAGGAATCAACTTAAGGATTACAACCTAAAGTTTAAAGAGATTCCGATGTTTTGCGACTCCTCTAGTGCTATAGCGATCACAAAAAATCTAGTCTATCACAGCCGAACAAAGCACATCGAAGTCAGATATTACTTCATCCGGGAGCATGCGGAGAACAAGGACAAAGCCCTCAGTTATGTATCGACAGATAAGCAGGTCGCGTATATATTCACGAAGGCACTAGACAAGGCCAAGTTCTCGTTTTTCAAAACGGTTTTGGGCATGCTAAACAAGGGCTCGTGATGATTGACTAGATGACTAGAATTCACTCAGGAAGTATTTCAAAGCAACAAAATTGACCAAGGAAAATTCGTTGAATATAACTCATTAGATCTCGACGATTCGTCGAAATACGTCTAGTATACACGATGACATTCGACGAATCTGGCTCTGTTTCTGGCGAAACTCGTCGAATTTCACTTAGGTCAATTTTTTTTCTTATATTAGATACAAAGAGTCACGGTTTTCAGGTACACGTGTGTCCCTCTTAAAACTTTAAATTTATATATATATAGTCCTTGGGGGAAACCGAACCATTTTGTCGAAAAGAAGCAGACCGATTACGTTGAACTCTTAATCCCGATGATTCGGATTCCGCATAATATTAATCTTCTTCTTCCTTGTCGAATCGATTCAGTGAAATCCCTCCACGCCAGTCCCGTCAGTGACAGCAAAGAATCCGGGTCTTCCAGAGGCTTTCCACCGATTACTCCAGTAACAGCTACCGACAGTCCTCTAAGGCCAATCCTTGAACTTCTCAGCTATCTTATTCTCCATGGATCCTAAAAGAACCAACAACTTGCTAGGCGGTGGAGAACTAGTTCGAATAGGGTTTGAATCAACTTTAGATGAGTTCAGAAATGTGATCTTTAGGTTGGAATCTGCCGAGCTGTCCTTCGTGCTAGAGCACCCCAGCAAAGTGCTGGACAAAGACATTCTTGAGTTCTTTCAAAATGTAAAGCTTCGCAGGGAAGATACGGTAATCAAGAGAAAAGTTTGTCAAGTTAAAGTCAAGGTTAAGGCTTCTCTCCTCACCCGGCTCCTGAGGCATCCATCCTGTGACAAAGCCAATCACCTCGAAGAGGAGGACTTTACAAGAGCCCTGCTGTTTTGTGGACTGCCAAGGGGAACCAAAGAAGTTAAAAGGAAAGGTATGAACGAGGAAGGAAATCTGCTGTCAGATATCATTACCAAAGTACTATTATGCAAAACTTGTTCCCATGACTACTTATCTTCAGAGATGTTCAAGACTTATGGCCATCATCTGCTGGAAGAAGATTGATTGGGGTGTTGTGTTGTTTGCAAAGATCAAGGATAGTCTTTGTACCCCCAACTTTGGAAGGATTCTAAGTCTGTACTAAAATCATATGGACATAGACAAGTTTGACATGTCTAAACGTGTACCCATCCACCACGTAAAGAAGATCAACGCTTCCATCTTCTCGAGGTGGGATAGGAGGATCCAAAGGCCAAGGGGAATCAGAGATATGCCTGAGGTTGAGGAAGAGGATGTAGTTGAGGACATGGTTCATTCTTCCACCCCTAGTGAAAATCCTGATTGATTTAGTGCAGGATTTGAGGGGGAGCCAGCTCATACACAAAAGGCCACTGAGACAGTGCCCTTGTGTGTTCCTGCTGCTACAGAGATAGATGCTCTAGTCAGTTCTGAGCCAGAGATTCATGTTTCAGCTCAAACTGTAAAGAGTATAGTTCCATAGACGGATGATATTCTTATAAAGGTTGTAGAGATTGCACTTGTTGCTGTTAATGAGTTAGTGCCTGATGTGGCTGAGGATGAGAATGTTGCTAAGGATATTCCAGTCACTTCCGATGGTGTTGTTGATGATGTTCTGCCTAATGCTGATGGTTTTGAAGATGTTGTTGATGATGACTTGAATGAGCCAATTGAAGGTGTTGAGCTTGATATGACTGAGCTAGATGTTTTTGATTTTAGTATTGCTGATGAGCGTGAACTGGCTACTGATGATACTGTATATAATTCTTCTGCGATTATTTTCCACGAGAGTCTGCTTGCAACTCTTCTTGATGGTCTACTTGTCAGGAGTAGGGGGAGCAGACTCATCCTCTGGTCTCGATGTAGACTTAACTGGACAGAATTGTCAAAAACCTACAGAGAAGGATGGTTGACCTTCTAAGTGGACTTCTAGTGGTGGAGGTAGAGGTTGTTGACTTATCAAATGAGGAAAGAGATGCTGAGGTGCATCCTCCTATCCAATAAGCAACTCCTTCTGAGCTACTTTCTAAAGCTACTATTACTCTCATGGATGAGTCCTCTAGTTACTCAACGAGAAGTGAAGACATCCCCTCCCATAGTAGAGTTCCAACTGAAGATATACCGTCTAGTAGTGCAGATGTATCTATTTTGAAGTCCATTGAACGCTGCTGGCTAGCAGCAAAAACATTTTGATCGATCCTTGAAGAAAGTGATGAAGAAAGTCAAAGAAATAGAGAAAGACTTGAATAACAGCCTTGTAGCTATCAAGGTCCGTTTTGATAAGCTGGATGATAGGCTGGATTCGTGGTTTGTGCAGGGTGGCAAAGCAATTCTTCACACAATGGCCGTACTGAAAAGTAACCTGGAGGTGCTTCAGAATGTTGATGCAAATGCCAAAAAAATCGTTACTGCCTAGAATGCAAGCATGGACTACTTTCTCAACCAAATGGTTTATTATTCAAATGTCATAGCCAACGTAATAATGGAAGAAGTCAAAAGGGGGGATGTGCTGAAAGCTATGGTGACAGTCCTTGAAGCCTCCATGGTGGAAAACTTCAAGGGAGTCAATACTTACAGTTATGATAACTTCAGTTGGCTTTATAATGAGTTGCTTGGTGGGCAAGGTCAGATTCAAGCTAGAATTCAAAAAACTGCAGTGCTTGCTCCAACAAATGCTCTTGTTAATCCTGCTCAGGATTATTCTCAATATTGGACAGATACTCAGGATTTTCCCCAGTTTGGACAAGATACTACTGTTGTTGCTAATCAAGAAGTTCATATAATTAAAGACATACCTTAACCAGCCCAGAAAAGGAGAATGTATGGTGAAGGCCCGTCTGGTGTCAGGTCGGAACCTAATAGAGAAATGGCTGAGGTGTGGAGTCCGATTTCAAGGAGTATCATTCTGGACACATTCAAGATCATGGACATGGCTAATGAGAACAGATGGGATTACTATAGCTCAGATGAATGGCAGAAGTATGAGGTTGCTTCCGCCAAAAGAAGACTGTATTTCAGGAAATTTAGTTTTGATGATCTGAATACAGCTCCAGCTCCACCAAGATATTATCCCAATCTGAAAGCCTATTTTGCCAGACAGAGTCAGAAGAGAATGGAGAAACAAACTTGATTTTTTTCTGTTAATTTGTAGATATTGTTTGCCCCAATATAGAACTCTTATATATATATAATTTATATGTTTTGACTAGGAATGTGTTTGAGTCTTGATTCTTTTTATGACTTGTTCTTTTTATATTTTTTATTATGTGTACAATTCACCTTAGCTTGTAGGGTTCTGACTTCTTCAAATAGGGGGAGATTGTTGGGTATTGTATCCACAATAACCCTGATTTGAAGAAGGGTCCTATTGAACCAAGTGAATTAAGATTGTATTTGATGTTGTGTTTTAGTTATGTGCTTGCAAGACTATATTACTAAGTACAACCCAATATAAGGTTATAGTGGGTCATGAAACACAGGACTATACAATGTAATCCTTCATTGTGTAGGAAAATGTGTTGACTCACGTATAATCTCTCTATTGTTGTGTACTTCTATCTCAAGTGTATTAGAAGTATTAATGAAGGACAAGGAGTGGAAATCAGAAGAATGGGAATTTTACCCAAGTAATATTTGTCGAGTATCGTAAGGCATATTCGTCGAATTCGTCGAGTATACTAATTGATACTCGTCGAATTCGTCGTGTATTTTTACTAGCACTCATCGAATTCATCATATGTACTTAGGGTAAAATCTCTGAAAATTGGGAAATCAGTCAAGTAAAAATTGTCGAGTATCATCATGTATACTCGTCGAATTTATCGAATGTATTTATTAATTCTCGCCGAATTCATCAAATATATATGTCGATACACACTGAATTCAACAAGTCATTTTGACTTTACTTCTCTGGATTTTCTCAGTCAGATTCGTCAAATATAGTTCAGCGCATGCGTCAAATGCGTCGAGTTTATCAGCCGATACTCGTAAAATTCGTCGAGTATGTCAGTTGATACTCGTCGAATTCATCGAGTATGTCTTTGCTAAAGCTGTGACTTACAACTTCAACTGGACTGAAATTTCTCCAAGTAAAATTCGTCAAAATTCATTGTTGTTTGGCGAGTATCCTCAAGTATACTCGAAGAATATTACTTAGGGTTATTTTTATTCCTAATTTCAAATTCTGATTTGTTCTTACCGATAGCCATGTATAGTAACTCGCGACTTTTCCGGTGTGTAATGACTTTTCTAGACATTGCAAATGAAGAATCCTATGTATATTTAGGGTGGATTATTTCCTCAACCCTAATCATTCTAATCATACTCAAAAATCAAGAACTTTCCTGATCAAGAAGTTTTCATCGGCTCCTGTACGAAACACTTGACTTCTTTCGGCTGACGCAAGTTTGCTGCACGATTCGATCTTCCTCCACCGAATCGAATGGATTGTTGCTTTCTAAAGATTCCTATTCCTTCAGATATAGTCGATCTGTGCCTTTAGATCCAAGTCTTCAAAGTTATCATATTTTCCATGTTCTCCAAGTCTTTCAAGATCAACTTTTCAAAGAACGAAGGATTGAAGATTTTAGATATGAACAAAATTATTTGTAATCTTTATTGTAAATCTTCTTTTACATTTGTAGAAGATATTCCCTCTGAGTAGTAGATCCGTGTGTGGATCGAGTTATAGATCCGTCTATGGATCGAGTTGTAGTAGTGGTTTCTCTCCGAGTGGTAGGAGCGTTGTCTCTGAGTTGTAGGAGTTGAGGCTCCGAGGTGTAAGATTTGTTGAAATCTGAGAAAGGTGAAGTAGTCGAATCCAGCCCTTCGTGGTAGATAGGCGAGGCAGGACAGTGGACGTACCCAACACGGGTAACCACTATAAATCTTTGTGTTCTACGTTCCTTAATTTTTTAAGTTGTTCTTATTCCGCGAAAAGTAACAGACCTCACCTATTACCCCCCTCCCCTCCCCCCTCTAGGTGATTTAGGTAGACACTAAATAATTTCAAGTGGAAATGCATTGTTTAGTTGATGCACTCCTTCTAGTAAAAATTGATAATCTAATCTATCTCGTATCCTGTCGATATACAAGCACCTAGAGTCAATGGTAACACATGACAGTAGTCACCGTAACTTCTCTAGTTGATTTAAGAAGTCAATTTAAGAAGTCTATTCAACATTTCCCTTAGTCTGAGAAAGTCCAGTCGATGGGTATAAGAAGAGCTAGCACCCAACAGTATTTATAACTCTGGTGGTAATTCATAGAGTTGAAGTTCTCACACAACTACACATCTATGAACCTGCACACAATACCTAATATAAGTATGATCAGATAAAGCTCAAGATTTATTATTAACAAACCAAGATTTGCATAATGCATATTTGTAACACTTCCGTCCGTCACATGAAAAATAACAGAGGGTCCGACCGGGGCCCCATGGCATATACCACGGACAGTCAGCGTGATTACGTGTTAATATCAAAAGACCAAACAAATCCTAACTCAGGGCATTCTGGTGGAAGCATCATGGGTTAACTTGAACTCAATACTTGTGAATGTCAACTGAAAGTCTTTAATTTCAAGGATAACGAAATCACCTAGCGGGGGGGGGGGGGAATAGGTTTCTTAGTGTCTTGTGACTTTCTTTTGTTTTCCTTCTTAATTGCTTTGTGAGTTAGTGGTTTTCTGCTTTTAAGAAACACAACCTGCAATAAGGAAACAACACAAGAATCACATACAAAATTTATAGTGGTTCCCCAGATTATGAGTATGTCTACTTTCCATCCCACCTTTCTAACTTATTGTTAGACAAGGCACTTCTCCGAAAACTCAGCTCCAAAGAGCTTATACCTTAAATACCTCTAGATCTCTCAGTCTCCTCCAAGACTTATAACTCAGACACTTAGCCCTATAACTCCGTGATCAACTGATCACCAACCTAAGGCCAAAATCCCTACCACTCAGACTGGGAGGACAACCCTATCTCAGATCCACATAGGATCCTACCTCAGAGAGAACGACTCTCCTACAGCTCAGGCACAAAGGCCCTACATCAGATCCAAAGGATCCTACACCTCTGGAACAAGTGCCCTACAACTCAGAGAGAATCACTCTCCTACCTCAGGCTCAAAAGCCCTACTGCTCAGTGATCAAATGATCACCTACCTCAGATCCCAGCTGGATCCTACAACTCAGATTCACACTTGAATCCTACTACTCTGGCCAAAGCCTTACACTCACATTCGGAACATAATCCTACCCTTAGATCAACAAGTGATCCTACAACTAAGAACCACACTTGGATCCTACACTCAGCCTTTATATATTCAGGCCTACTGCTCAAATCTGTAAAGATCCTACAAGATTATAATGGTTTTAGTTACTTTGACACAAAGAAAATTCTCTGTGTCTGCTACTAGAGGTGAGTTATCTCATCTCTAACTATCTTCACAGTAGCAGGTATAGATTTGCTTGGGCTGGATGTAACTTACAAAAACTTGTTATGTTTCTTCTTTCCTTTCTGCACTGAACCAGAACCTCAGTTCTTTCTTCTTTAAAGCTCTAGAAGTTGATCTTCAGGATAAGGCTTGCTTGACCTGAGAAGTAACTGCAGCTGGGGCTTTTTCCCTTTACTACTTCTTGAGCAGAGATAAGCTCAGACCTATCTTCTAGACTGCTGAAAACAGATGATTCAGATTCTTCTTCTTACTTAGAAAGTAAGCCTTCAGAACTAGCCGGTGTAGGTAACAATGGTACCAACTAACTTTTTGAGCTTTCAAACCAACTTATTTGAACTCAGTATTTTCAAACCAAGTGAGTTATCTTAGTTGATTAGGCATTGAGTAGATATCGTTCACTGAATACTTTTGTCCTTTGAAAAAATTCTGTGTTTGAAACACAGTGGCTCTGACTTTACAAGGGTCATTCAATGATATGTCCTCATAGCATTGAGTGAGCTTGCCTCACTCAATGCCTTTGGGCTTAGTCAAATAATTATACAGATTTTTTATGGCTTTGACAGGATGAGCTATACTCAATGTATAAATTGTATGGCATTGAGTGAGTAAACAACACTAAATATATAGGGACTTAGCCACATTTTCAGCTTGCCAATGGCTTAGCTTTGACTATGCATGCAGTACTCACAACTTTTAGTCAACTGGAGTTGAGTGAGTAGACTTCACTCAATGCCTATGGACTTAGATAGTTTTCTTTATTTCCACAATTTCTAAGTTCTGATAACCTATCACCATCACTTAGACAATCTGTCTAAACCTGTTCCATGGAACATCCTGCACATGATAAGTTTGAATAACATCAAATACAACAATGTGTATACCATTGACTTGTTTGACTTCTTAAAAATCTGGGACATTAGGCACAATGGACCCAACGATCTCCCCCTATTTGAAGAAGTAAAAACCTAAGACAATGTTATAAACTAACACAAATATGCAACACATAGAGTAAAAGACACATTGCATAACTTAGAGAAAATAATAAACATAATCAAAAATGATTTTCATTTATCTTAGAAGGAGGAAAATTTTTTGGGCATAGTACAAAACATGACATATTCCTTGAACCCTTTAAGCAGAACAAGTAACTTTTCAAGTTTCAGGTACCCTAATAACTATACCACTGCCCTTAGATTTCTTGACAGCCTTATCTTTAGCATTAGCTTTCTTCTTCCTTTAATTATCTGCCTTGTCTGCTTCAGCTCTCTTATCTTTCAGCCTTTCAAAATAACTGTAAGGCTTGGGAATGTATTTTGTAGGCTCAATTGCATCGGTAGCCAAAATGCCTGCATTCCTGTCCCTTTTGAATTTTTTACTTTCATTTTTCCTTTCTTCCATTTTATTCCATTCCAGAGAGCTATAGAGTTTTCCTCTATCAATCCTTTTTTACTTGACTTACTCTTAGGCTACAAAAATGATAGTTCTTGATTCAGGGCTCCATTTCTCAAAATCAGGTCTATTTTCTATCTCTTCCTTAAACCTCTTCTTACTTAAACGAATTTCTTCTTCTTTAGCTCCTGACTTTCCCTTTTTTCATCTGTAGCTGTTCAACATAGGGCTGAACTCAGGAGCAACATATGAATCTCCCCACTAAGAACCATCTTCTCTATTATAATCATCTTGCAGTTGGCCTTCTTGTTGAGCAAACATTTCAGGATTCAATGCTTCTTGTACTTTAGTAGGAAACATAGGGATGTTTTCATATTGGAAAGGTTCAATTCCAAATGATCCCCTCATCACATTAATATCCTAGACCATATTTTGATTATTTGTTCTTATGATATCAATCTCCCCTGTTTGACTTCTTTACATATTTCTTGCGTCTGGGAGGTGTTTGCCTTGCTTCTTATAGATTCTAGATAGTTTACACCCACTGTTACTTGATTCTTGACCTCCAGCATATAATCATCTAGTAGCTTGGTAAAACCATCCATCTTGGTAAAAATTGCTTAATTCTATTGTTCCTTCAGAACATTATCAGCATTATGAATTGCCAACATGTTTTTTTTCAGAATTTTCTGATTTGCTATCAATGTGGTGACATTTGTGTCAATTACATCCAGCTTGTCTAGAGTGTAATCCACAGCAGGGGTTGCTCTGGTGAAGAATTTTACTATTTCAGCTTTCAGTAGGTTTAATTCAAATCTGATAGACTTGATCTCTATAAATAGCTCCATTCTGATGTTCTTAAGGGCATCATCCACAAAGGTTTCCAGGGTTCTCCTCTGCTCTTCTAATAGACCCTTCAGCTAGGCTAAAAACAGAGGTTGAATTTGATCCATTCTTGCAGAGGTGCCTTCATCATTAGTTTCTTGGTGGCCTGACCTCTTCCCTATTGGTAGAGTCAGCCATTATGAATTCAGAAGAATTAGTTCTTGGTGGATCCACAGGAGCATCTTGCCTTTTTTTGTCATAGAAGAATCTATGACATGTACTTCAACCTGAGAAGGTAGTTTAGATTGAGTCTCTCCCTCAATATCTGCCATGTCCTCATTGGCATGCAACACATCATCATCAGCAGCAACACCAGTAGTAGTCGCAACTTCAATGTCAGCAGTCTGAATTTCTTTTGAAGGATTCTGGAACTACTCCCCCTCAGCAAGTGCATCTTGAATTACTTGTTCAAGGAGTTGCTCCCCCTCACTCTGAGTTCTGGTTACATCAGCATGATCTGGTACATAAATGTTGTCAACAGCAACATCAGGCCTGGAAATCTCCCCCTCCATCCTAGCAGAGATTCTCTTGATAATAACTTCAGATACTTACCAATCATCCTCAACTGATGGCAAATCATTATGTTCTGGAACATCTTCAGATTGAGCCCAGATCAACTGATTTCTAACATCAAGATCAGAAGATACTGACACTTGGGCAGATGTGTCTCTCCTGGTCTCTTCCTCAAACACAGTCAGATTTGGGTTATAAGGCTCTACCTCATCTTCTTCAGAAGAACTACTTGACCTGCTCTATGTTGGAGCTGAAACTTCCTTTTGCTTTTTCTTGGTGATAGCTGTCCATGAGTCCGAACGACCCTGTCCCATCTATCTAGCATCTTGATGTCCATTCACCGTATGTGGTGAATTCTGACTCCTAACCTCATATTGAGGATCTCGGGAACAGTTCTAAGTAAAAACAGAGATAGGATCCTTCCTAGGTTTATCTTAGTAAGAAAATCTGCTATCCTTTCCAGTAGAACACTTCCCCAATCTGTTCTTTTGGAGTGAATCACTCTATTCATGAGGTCAAACAACTTTTTAGATATCTTGTCATGGGACCCTGTCTTGCAAATCAAAGCCTTCCCAATAACGTCTGCCAAGAATTTACCTTTTATGTTCAGTTCATTCCTAAGGATGGAACCAAAGGTGTGCTTAGATAGGCCACACCATTTCAAACCAGACTTGACTTCAGATTTATCAAGGTCCCCTTCAACGTCACCTTCTATGAACTTTGGCAATTGGAGGGCTTTGATCAATCTTCTTGATGTTATCTTTATCTTTTGTCTGCTGACTACAGTTTTGATCTTCCTTGCAAATGCATTTGCCTTGGCATTGGAAAAAAAATCTAGGACCTCCCGTTTCCACAATAAACAGGGCTCCGTCAGAATGAATGTCAGGTCAGAAACCTGGAGCAGATGGAGAACATATTACACCTCCTCTGGTGCATCCTTAAAGCCATTACTCACGAGTTCGGAGCATTCGAATAGGAAATCATGACCTTTCGACTCCATTTTGTACGGAATTTCTAGAGGTCGGCGAGACAGTTCCGTTGTTCTGGCGAATACGGGCAGAGGAAGGCAAGGAATGGTGTATTTTGCACTATGCACAAGTCCTTCTATTTATAGTTATTTATAAGTGAGAAGGCGGAAAGGAACTTACCTTTTTGGGATCATAATATGATTGATGGCTGGGATTGACTCCGGTTACTTAGTCACAAACAGACACTCCCATAGTCTTTGTTGAGTTAACTTAATACACTCAACATTCTCAATACCTTTATACCTAGTCTTATTTGACTAAATTTTCCTGCAGGGATTACATAACCCTACAACCTACAAGCATAACACATATATATAATAGGGAGCTATTTAAGCTGAACTAAATTCAACATACCCATTTAAATTTAAAGGAGTTGAACATAGCTCCATTTAGTGGCTTAGTAAGGATGAGTTCCATTAGTTTGTCTATTGAGACAAATTTAAGACTAACGTCTTTCTCCTCCTCATGCTCTCTAATTTAGCATGATATCTTGTCTCAATATGCAGTCCTGCTGTGAGAGACAAGATACCAAGCAATTCAGATTGCACTTAGTTAAACCACAATATGAAGGAGTTCTACTTATCTTAATAATGTAGACTTTGAACAAATACTGGATTCTCAGCAACAGTGCATAGTAACTTTCTTTCACCCTGCCAGTTCTCTTCTATCTATAAGTGTATGATCCTGAAGATAGCTTTCTTGTTCAAGTCCTAAGTATGGAACATCCTCTGTCCAACTACTATATATGGGTATGGGTACTTGGACTGTCCTGCAAAATAGAATTTACCTTACCTTAGGACCCAAATAATTATTGGGCCCTAGGTTCTAATTAGCATAAAAATGCACTTGCCTTCCTACAGATTTTCTAGCAGGAAGACTAACACTAGCTCTGCCATGAATACTTACCCTTGCCCTTAGCACACTAGGGTTATGCCAACAGTCTATGGAAAAGTGGCCCACTTTGCCACAACACCAACACCCATGGATATTATATCTCCTTTTCTGAACATTCTTTGAGGAGTGCATGCCATCACTAGCTTTCTGTTCAGAGGGGAGTGTTGTAGCCTTCTTCTTATTTCTCTTAGCAAGAGTCTGACTAAAGGTGAGACTGCTAGTAGAAGTACTTGGCTTACTCTATTTATCATTAACAACAGTCTTCTTTGTAGTTAACATGTTATTAATGGCCTTAGAGCTAGCCAAGTCAGCCCTACTGACTAACTTACCCTTGGTCTAGGTTATTGCTGGAAGATCCTGAGAATAGGCCACAACCTTCTCCTTGAGTGTAGAGGTTGAAGCACCAAATACAAATGGTTCCGTATGGTACATTTGGACTTCATAAAGGGGAGCCTTCTATGCACTCAAACTCATGCCCTTCCTTCTTCCAATGTAAGGTACACTTGTATTCTTACAAGGAGAATTCTCACTCTTCCAGTGACCAAACATGCAGTCTTCGTCATACCTTTTTGAAGGGAGGATTACCATGTGAAAGGTTGACTGGGTCTCAATATGAACTTTGCCTTTCCCTTGGGAGAGGGCAACTCTAGAATTTTTCTTACACTCAGAAGCTCTCTTAAGGGCATCAATCTTAGAGAAATTAGCTACAATTATCTTCTGCCTCTCAAGTCTCTCTTCAAGTTCCAGAATAAGAGAGTTCTTATATTTTATGGTCCCAATATGGATGTCTGCCATGATCTTCTATTGGCTGACTTCCCTCATTTTCTGATTCAGCATAGATGTTGTCTCAGCCTGCTGGGAGGAAGCTAGCTGTAAGGGGGCAATTTCCTAAGCGTTCTCCTTATCCAACTTCTTGCTTCTTTTCAGAGCATCCAGAAGGGCACCATACAATCCAATCAATTGATTTAAGTCTATTTCATAATCATAATCACCTTTTTCACTTTATGAGGTGATTCTGAATCTGGATTGGTCTAAAATTCATATTCTTAGGATGAGCTAGATAAGGAATATACCTGATCTGGACCAAGCTTATCCTGGAAGGATTCTTCTTCTGTCATGGCTATTAGCCCATAACTTCTGTAGTCATTTTCCTCATCATCATCACCCTCTGAGTCACAGTATTAAAGAGATAGAGGGGCCCTAATCTCTATTCTTGCATTTGGATAGTCATCATCATATTACTGTCACTGAACACCGAAGACAGTGGGGCTCTGAATCCTATCCTAGCAATATGATAGTTTTCATCATCTACAATAGCTGCCAACAACCCATTATAGGTTTTTCCTTTCTATAGACTTGAAGCTTTATTGAGCTCCACTCCTTATGGTTTACTGCTAAACAAATAATAACAACCCTTTTAGCTATCCTTGGAGATCACTCAGACTGTTAAGTTCTTTTTGAGCAACCTCCCTTTGATACTACTTGAAAGTATTCAATTTAAAAGATAACTAAATCACTTAGAGGGGGGTGAATAGGTTTCTTAGTCTCTTATTACTTTCTTTTGTTTTCCTTCTTAATTGCTTTGTGAGTAAGTTGTTTTCTGCTTTCAAGAAACACAACCTACAATAAGGAAACAACACAAGAAGCACACACAAAATTTATAGTCGTTCCCCAGATTATGGGTACATCCAATTTCCCTCCCACCTTTCTAATTTATTGTTAGACAAGGCACTTCTCCAAAAACTCAGCTCCAAAGAGCTTACACCACAGATCCCTTAGGATCTCTCAGTCTCCTCCAAGACTTAAAACTCAAGCACTTAGCCCTACAACACACGTATCAACTGATCACCTACCTCAGGCCAAAGGCCCTACCACTCAGGCTGGGAGGAAATCTCTACCTCAGATCCACAAAGGATCCTACCTAAGAGAGAACGACTCTCTACAGCTCAGGCATGAAGGCCCTACCTCAGTTCCAAAGGATCCTATAACTCAGGCACAAGTGCCCTATAACCCAGAGAGAATGACTCTCCTACCTCAGGCTCAAAAGCCCTACTACTCAGTGATCAAATGATCACCTACTTAAGATCCAAGATGGATCCTACAACTCAGATTCACACTTGAATCCTACTTCTCAAGCCAAAGCCCTACACTCAGATTCTCAACAAAATCCTACCTCAGATCAAAAAGTGATCCTACAACTCAGATCAAAACTTGGATCCTACACTCTTCCATTATTCAGACCTACAGCTCAGATCTGTAAAGATCCTACAAGTGTATAATGGTTTTAGTTACTTAGACACAGAAAATTCTGTGTCTGCTACTAGAGGTTAGTTATCTCAGCTCTAACTATCTTCAGAGCAATAGGTATAGATCTGCTTGGGCTAGAAGTAACTTGTAGAAACCTATTCTGCTTCTTTGTTCCTTTATGTACTTAACCAGAACCTCATTTCTTTCTTCTTCAACACTCCAGAAGATGATCTTCATGATAAGTCTTGCTTGAGCCGACAAGTAACAGCAGCTGGGGCTTTTTCTCTTTACTGCTTCTTGAGTTGAGATAAGCTTAGCGCTATCTTCTAGACTGCAGAAACCAGATGATTCAGCTTCTTCTTACTTAGAAAGTAAGCCTTCAGAACTTGCTGCTATAGGTAACAATGACACCAGCTAACTTTTTGAGCTTTCAGACCAGCTGATTTGAACTCTATTCTTCCGCCTCTATAACAATGTCGAGGAAGAAGATGACTACCAACTGTATAAGTGAAAAAGATCCTTTTTTCAATTAGAGCTCTGCCTTTTCTAATCCTCCGCCCACATAAGGAGTTGGCTGTTGCAACCTTGCATTAATTGCAAAAGCCTTGTAGTAGGCCTATGGTGCCATTTGTCGTGTACTGTAGCCTTCCCGCAACATTTCGAAATTTTGTGACAGTTGCTGATGTCAGCACCTGTGGAGTTACTCAAATTCAAATACATTAGTATAAGCATTGAGTGAGTAGGCTTCACTCAACGCCACAACACTTAGATATATTTTTTGTCATTAGGCATTGAGTGAGTAAGCTTCACTCAATGTAAAAACACTTAGATAGATTTTTTTGTCACTAGGAGTTGAGTGAGTAAGCTTCACTCAATGCTTTTAGCATCTATAATTTATATTGACGTGGCATTGAGTGAGTAGGCTTCACTCGGCACTTCTGTCCTTAGGACAATATCTCAGGTTATTAGGCGTTGAGTGGATAGCCTTCACTCAACGCTTTTGTCCTTTGACAAAATTCTGTGTTTGAAACATAGTTGCTCTGATTGAACAAGGGTCAGTCAATTCTATGTCCTCATAGCGTTGAGTGAGCTTGCCTCACTCAATTCCTGTGGACTTAGTCAAATAACTACACAGATTTTCTGTGGCTTTGACAGGATGAGCTATACACAACGAATAAGCTTTATGGCATTAAGTGAGTAGAAAACACTCAATGCCTGTGGACTTGCCACTTTTTAACCTTGTCAATACCTTGTCTTTGACTATGCATACAATACACACATCTTTTAGTCAACTGGCATTGAGTGAGTATACTTCACTCAATGCCTGTGGACTTAGACGGTTTTCGGTCTTTCCATAATCTCTACCTTGTGATAACCTATCACCATCACTTAGACAATCTGTGTAAACATGTTCTAAGGAATATCCTACACATGATGAGTGTGAACAACATCAAATACAATAATGTGTATACCATTTACTTGTTTTACTTCTTACAAATCTTATACATTGGGCACAATGGACCCAACAATCTCCCCCTATTTGAAGAAGTCAAAACCTAAGATAATGTTATAAACTAACACAAATATGCAACACATACAGTAAAAGACACATTGCATAACTTAGAGAAAATAATGAACATAACCAAAAATGATTTTCATTTATCTTAGAAGGAACAAAAGTTTTTGTGCATAGTACAAAACATGACATATTCCTTGAATCCTTTAAGCAGAACAAGTAACTTTTCAAGTTTCAGGTTCCCTTATAACTATGCCACTGCCCTTACATTCTTGACAGCCTTATCTTTAGCATTAGCATTCTTCTTCCTTTTATTATCTGCCTTTTCTGCTTCAGCTCTCTTGGCTTTCAGCCTTTCAAAATAACTGCAAGTCTTGGGAATGTATTTTGTAGGCTCAATTGCATCCATAGGCAAAATGCCTACATTCCTTTCCCTTTTGAATCTTTTTCCTTTCATTTTCCCTTCCTTCCATTTTATTCCATTCCAGAGAGCTATAGAGTTTTCCTCTATCATTCCTTTTTGACTTGACTTGCTCTTGGGCTGCAAAAATGATTGTCCTCGATTCAGGGCTCCATTTCTCAAAATCAGGTCTATTTTCTATCTGTTCCCATAACCTCTTCTTACTTAAATGAATTTCTTCTTCTTTAGCTCCTGACTTTCCCTTTTTTCATCTGTAGCTATTCTGCATAGGGGCTGAACTTAGGAGCAACATATGAATCTCCCCACTAAGCACCATCTTCTCTATTCTAATCATCTTGCAATTAGCCTTCTTGTTGAGCAGTCATTTCAGGATTCAAAGCTTCTTGTACTTGAGTAGGAAACATAGGGATGTTTTCATATTGGAAAGGTTCAATTCACAATGATCCCCTCATCACATTAGTAGCCTAGAACATATTTTCAATATTTGTTCTTATGGTATTAATCTCCCCTTTTTGACTTCTTTACATATTTCTTGCATATGGGAGGTGTGTGTCTTGCTTCTTACAGATTCTAGATAGTTTACACCTACTATTACTTGATTCTTGACCTCCAACATATAATCATCTAGTAACTTGGTAAAACCATCCATCTTGGTAAAGACTTCTTAATTCTGTTGTTCCCTCAGAACATTATCAGCATTTATGAATAGCCAACATGTTTTTGTTCTGAATTTTCTGATTTGCTATCAATGTGGTGACATTTGTGTCTATTACATCCAGCTTATACAGAGTTTAATCCATAGCATGGGTTGCTCTGGTGAAGAATTTTACTGTTTCAGCTTTCAGTAGGTTGAATTCAAATCTGATAGACTTGATCTCTATACATAGCTCCTTTCTAATGTTCTTGAGGGCATCATCCACAAAGGTTTCCAGGGTTCTCCTCAACTCATCGAATAGACCCTTCAGATGGGCTAAAACATAGGTGGAATTTGATCTATTCTTGCATAGGTGCCTTCATCATTGGTGTCTTGGACTGGCCTGACTGCTTCCCTGTTGGTAGAGTCAGTATAACACCCCGAAACTCAAAAGAGGGGCGGACAGCGTTTGAAGCCATGTCAGGGGCCTGGTGAGGGTCACACGGCCTGGGACACGGGTGTTTCCAGGGCCGTGTCCTTCTCGGGTTGTTAGTCGGGCTGTGTGGAGTAAGTTACATGGCCTTGGACACAGGCGTGTCTGGCACACGGCCTGTGATACGGGCGTGTCACATGGTCATGTCCTGTTTGGGATGCGATGGTTTCAGCGTCGATTGAGGCACACGACCCTTAATACGGGCATGTCCATGGTTGACACGGGCGTGTCCCAAATCGTGTCAGAGGATGTTTCCTTTCCTATATTTCTTGGTTTACGGCGACTGTGGAACACATCCTTGTACACGTGCGTGTCACAAGCCGTGTTCGGCCCAAGAAATTGGTTTTAAGTGCGAATTGTGGCCGTTTGTTCCCTTATAATGGTATCTAATGGTCTAGAGTGGTCCTTACTGAGATAAGTCTGGGAATAGGGTTTGAAACCCTTATTCCTCATCAAGCTTTTTCTTTCTAAAGCTTTAGAGAGAGGTGAGAGCAAGGAGGAAGGAGAAGGAGAGATCCGGCTGCTGGAGGAGCTTCGGTGCCCTGATTCTCGATCCGAGTCCAGATTTACGGAGGCAGGGCCATTGCGGTGCTTTTCATTTGTCTAGATCTCCATGGCGCCAAAGAGAGCCATAAGGGCAACAATTCTCTTGTTGGACATGTGAAGTCCTCTTTCCTTTTTGTATAGGAAACTCCCTCCTGCGAGTGAGCGGTGAGTGCGAGGTTGTCCTTTGGGTAGACATTAATAGTCCCCGTTGTTTTGCATTTAGAGTACGAAATCGAAGTACAGACATAGGCATGGTGTGTGAAGCCTACCCGAACAAGTTGGTCTGGATCGGTGATGTTTTCATTATGCTTGTAGAGCCGGAGAAAAATCTGTGCCGTTTGCTTTTCGGGTTTTCTACGCGGTAGATTGCAACAAGGAGTCTTGGGGATTAACTCCAAGGTGAACCCAGAAAACTTGGCAGAAGTGTGGTTCTGCCATATTGGTGGCCTGGAAGCCAACTTTCACATAACTAGGTTATGTAAAATTTGTGTGATCGATTTGGGACTCGGGGAAGCTTGACCCGCGCCTATAGCTTAAATTGATGTGGCGGTGTGAGCAATGGATTTTGCGGAACCGTACCCACTCTATGTAGTTCAGTTAAAGAGACCTAAGGTACATGGTTCTTACTGCTAGCATAGATGGAGGGTCTTAGGCTTTGGCCGAAAAGACTATAATGCTCACGAGGTTTGTCGTCCGGGTGGCGGTGGTGAGACCACGGATTTTACCGGGTTCACCGAGAATGTGCCCCGAGAGCACGGGGTGTGTGGTCGTCTGTACCTACACCTATGGTGTATTGTGCTAATGTTGTACTTACACTTTAATCGTTGGATTATACTAATGTTATGCAGGAAAGGAGTACCGACGCCCCGTACAAGGGACGGGGTCGTTATAATTTTGTCAGCTTTACCTGACCGTTGCTTTTGTTTGCCACTGTTGTGGTGGACTGTTGCTTGCAGGTGCTGTGGAGCCTAGTGGCAAATATCGGGCTGAAACCCTTGTTGTTGAGCCGACCCTCGAAAGCCAATGCGAATGTTTAGTTTTATTCTCATGTGTGACCATCCTGCGTGCCGATGTTTGGAAGACACTGTTTATTTAGGTAAACTCTTGTAAGGTCATAAGGCCAAGTATTTTGTGTATTTGTACGCTCATTCCTATTTATTTGGGTATTTAGTGGACATTCATGTTGTGCCTTGGGTTCTTTTCTTTGCAACATTTAAAATGCTTCCGCTAGAATGTGCTCTGTGTAGGAGATGTGTTATTGGAAGGATGGTTTCATTTAGTAACCCTTCGGTCTTTCGGTGGTATATGGCGTCAGGCCCCGGCCAGACCTACTGTTATATGCTATGTGACGGATAGGGGTGTTACAATTTGGTTTCAGACTACCGGTTTCGTTCATGCTTATTGGAATTTGTGGACGAATTCTTTTAAGGGGTGGTGAGCACATGTATGTGCATTATCATTATAACATAAAAAGAACCAATGAATGTCCACTTAGGAATGAAAATACACATGTTTGAGGAACCTTCGTGTTCCTATAATTGATTTTTGCAATATTGTCCGGTCACTTAATGGTGTTTTGTATGTCTATAGGTTACCAGGAGTGGTGCAGGGCCTTCAGAAAACCCGCATTCTTACGCAAGTGGTGCACCGAATGATGTGCCTACAACACCTCCTTCGGCAGAAACCATAAGATTGGTGGCTGAAGCGGTGTTTGCAATGATTAATGCCCAGCTAGCAAGGCAGGTGCAGCACCCAACTTCTGTGGTGGAGCAGGTACCTCTTCAAGCGGTAGAACCGAGAAGGGTTGAACAAGTGGCGGTGGAGCCGTTGATACCTAGAAGAGCGACCGAAAAGCAGCTCAAACATGTTATGGGCTTCAATCCTCCAGTGTTCTCTGGTAATGGAACCCCATCTCAAGCTGAGGATTGGATCTCCTGAGTAAAGAGAGTCTTGACGGCTATTGAAACGGAGGAGTGATAAAGACTACCATATCCACTTTCTTGTTGGATGGTGATGCAAGGTTGTGGTAGGAAGGTTTAGAACTATGCCACTTGGGGGGAAGGCAACTCACGTACGTCTCGATGGAGGAATTTTTGAGACTATTCTTGGCAAGTTACCTTCCCTCGGCTCAAAGGATCGCGATGGAGAATGAGGTCTAGAAGTTGACGCAAGGAGATAGTAGCGTGGACGAGTTCCTCCACAAATTTACATGGTTGAGTCGGTATGCTAGCTCCACATTTTCAAATGAGGAGCGTAAGACAAATCGGTTGTATGAGGGTCTGCGGGATGACCTAAGGCTACTACTCTCGGGGCCTATGATGCAGGGTTTTCTAAACTTAGTCAATACGACCCGGTCGTTGGAGAAAGATTTGAGGAATGTACAAGCGGAGAAAGACTCTAGTGCAAAGAAGACAGAGTTCAAGGTGCCGACTACCTCAAAGTCTGGGTATCATAAGTTTTATAAGAAGGCTAGGACTTCGGGTCCATCCCCTTCTTCTGGTGATTCGGGGGCAACTACAGGCCGAACCCCGGGAACATGCTATAATTGTTGGAAGCTGGGATATTTTGCCCGTGATTGTTGGAGCGGACGCCCAAAGTCCGAGAGGAAGCCGGGAGCAACATATGAGGAGAAGGGCAAAGCGGTGGAGTCAACCGCATCACACTATGCTCCAACCCAGCCTAGGGTTTACAACCTTGGACAGCAGGAGGCCATAAAGCAAGCTGATGTGGTGACAGGTACGGTTTAAATTTATAGCAGTTTAGCTTTAAATACTTGTTACCTTGCGCATGTTAGCTTACTACTGCTTGTACTAGGCTTTGTTTTGATTTTCGATAATCCTGCGAGAGCACTCTTCGTTATGGGATCTTCACACTCCTTTTTGTCAGAAGGATTTATATCGTGCATCAGAGTACCTTCTTCGATGGCAAAGGACAAATTGGATGTGTTATTTCCTAATGGGTGTTTAATGCGCGCGTATAGAGTCTGTTGCGTGAAAATATTGATTGGGAGTCAAGAGTTCGAATTGTAAGCGTCGTTACTGCCGCTTGTGTAGTTCGACGTGATATTTGGTATGGACTGGCTCTCGGAGCAGCATGCATACATTAATTTCAACCGCAAGGAGGTCAAGTTGGGAACTGGTCGAGAGATGAAATTTACGGGCTTGAAAGGGGCGAGCAAGACTTTGATGTCTGCTCTTCAGGTGGTTAAGGCAGTTCATGCTGGTGCAGAGCTGTTTTTCACACTTGTGGAGACTTCAAAGTCGAAGCCTAGTTTGGACAGTATCTCGGTTGTATCCGAGTACCCTGACGTGTTCCCTGACGATCTCCCTTAAGCCCTACCTCAGCGAGAGATTGACTTAACAATTGAGCTAGTGCCAGGTGCCAAACCTATGTCACGCTCTCCGTATCGATTAGCGCTTAAGGAGATTACGGAACTGAAGGTTTAACTTAAAGTGTTGTTGGAACAAGGTTATGTGCATCCAAGTTCATTGCATTAGAGCGCACCGATCCTCTTTGTTAAAAAGAAGTACGGAAGCTTGTGACTTTGTATTGATTATCGAGAGCTGAACAAGTTAATGGAAAAGAATAAGTACCCGATCCCAAGGATTGATGATCTGTTCGATCAGTTAGTTGGGTCATTGGTGTACTCGAAATTGGATCTTAAGTCCGGATATTATAAGCTGAGAATAAGAGAAAGTGATATCCCCAAGATAGCTTTCAGCACGAGGTATGGGCATTATGAGTTTATCGTCATACCGTTTGGGCTGACTAATACGCCATCCGTTTTTATGGATCTGATGAACAAAACATTCAGAGAGTACCTGGACCACTTCGTGATAGTATTTATCGACGATATATTGGTGTACTCGCAGTGTGAGGAGGATCACTTTAAACATCTGTACTTGGTGTTGGAGACGCTGAGGAGGAACCAACTGTACACCAAGTTCTCCAAATGCGAGTTTTGGTTGTCCTCGGTAGCGTTTCTTTGTCACATAGTTAGTGGAGAGGGAATTGCAGTGGATCCGGCGAAGATAGTTGCGATACGAGAGTGGCCTGTGCTATCTACGATAGCGGAAGTATGGAATTTTCTGGGGCTTGCCTGCTATTACATGCGATTCATATAGAACTTCTCGCGGCTAGCATTACCCCTCACGACTTTGATGAGGAAAGATCTGAAGTTTGTTTAGACGCCTAAGTGAACACAATCTTTCAAAGAACTGAAAATACGGTTGACCACGACGCCTATTCTATGTTCGCCGAGTGGGATCGAAGGGTTTGAGATTTACAGTGATCCTTCTGGCAGTGGTTTGGGTTGTGTTCTACTGCAGCATTGGAGTGTAATAGCTTATGGCTCGCATCAACTGAAGGTATATGAGAGGAATTATCCGGTCCATGACTTGGAGTTAGCGGCCGTGATATTTACCCTAAAGCTATGGAGGCATTACCTGTACAGTGTGAAGGTCGATATCTATACCAATCACGAGAGCCTGAAATACTTGTTGGATCAAAAGGATCTAAACATGCGACAGTGGAGATGAATGGAGTTCCTAGGGGACTACACATTTAAGATTCATTAAGTTCCTAGTAAAGGCAATGCGGTTGCTGATGCGTTGAGTCGCAGGGCTCCCATGCAGGCCAACTAGTTGTCAATACATGATGAGCGATTGGTTTATGAATTGGAGGCATTGGAGATCTCTTGGGTGGACAAGAAAACTAGTGCTGAAGCACAGCCTAACTTGATAGAGGTGCAGTATGACCTTACTGATAGGATTTGATAGGCTCTGGTTTTGGATAGCAACATGAAGCAGATCATGGATGAGGCTTTGGATGGGTCAAATTCCTAATTTGGTGTTGTTGATGGACTGTTATGGATGGACAGTCATCTGTGCGTCCCAAATGTGGATAATTTGCAAGACGAATTGATGTACGAGGCTCATCATACCAAGTACTCGATTCACCCAGGGAGTATAAAAATGTATCGTGATATGAAAATGTTGTTCTGGTGGCCAGGACTTAAGGAAGACGCGGCACTTTATATGGCAAAGTGTCAAACGTGCGCCTTGGTGAAGGCAGAATGCCAGAAGCCTGGAGGTTTCTTGAAGTCCTTACCGATCCCGGAGTGGAAGTTTGATGATATTTCAATGGATTTTGTGCATGGGTTTCCAAGGTTGCAGAAGAGAAACGACACAATCTTTGTAATCGTAGATCGACTGATGAAAGTGTTGCACTTCATTCTGAATAGGAAGGATGATTCGATGGATAAACTCGCAAAACTCTATTTGGATAACATTGTTCAACTGCACGGTATGCCCCGCAACATCGTGAGTGACCGAGATGGGCGGTTCACGTCCAATGAATGGAGGTTCGTGCGACTAATGTTGGGAACCAATCTGAGTTTCAGCACGACCTTTCATCCGCAGACGGATGGTCAGACCGTGAGGGTCAACAGGATGATGGAGGACATGCTTCGCATGTACGTCCTGGATTTCGGGAAGTAGTGGGAAGATAACATGTACTTGGTGGAATTTGCTTATAACAATAGCTACCAAGAGAGCATTCAAATGGCGCTCTTCGAGGCCCAGTACGGTAGAAAATGTCGCACGTCGTTGTCATGGTTGGAAACGGGTGAGTCGAAGCTATACAAATGACAAGAGGTGGAAGATGCAACTTCGTTGGTACGAACTATACGAGAACGACTGCTGATCACTCGGGATAGGCAGGCTAAATATTATAGTGCCAGGCATCAGAATATTGAGTTCATTTTTGGTGACTGGGTATACCTAAAGATTAAGTCGTTCAAGGGTGTCTCACGGGTACGATGCTTGAAGAAGCTAAGCCCGAGGTACCTTGGACCGTTTGAAATTCTGGAGCAAATTGGTGAAGCAGCTTATCGATTGAAATTATCAGTGGAACTGAGTGGTCACACGATATATTCCACATATCAGTTTTACAGAAGGCGGTGCAAGAGCCTTCACAAGTGATTGGGGTTGATCAGGTACCGGTTGATATTGGGTTAACGACGAAGGTTAAGCCCATTCGTATTAAGGACTCTAAAGTCAAGAGACTTCGTAACAAGGACATCAAGATGGTCAAAGTCTGTTGGGACAACTGCGATCGGGAGGAGCTCTTGTGGGAGCGAGAGCAGACATGCTAGAGGAGTACCCCAAGTTATTCCACTGAGGTAGCGTTTTGTTTTGTGTATCTTTCCTTTTTGTAATTTCGGGACGAAATTCTTTTAAGAGGGGGAGAATTGTAACGCCTCGAAACTCAAAAGAGGGACGGACAATGTTTGAAGCCATGTCTGGGGCCTGGTAAGGGTCACACAGCCCGGGACACGGGCATGTCCAGGGTCGTGTCCTGCTCAGGTTGTTAGCCGGGCTGTGTGGAGTGAGTTACACGGCCTGGGACATGGGCGTGTCCCAGGGCATGTCTGGCACACGGCCTGTGACACGGGCGTGTCACATGGACGTGTCCTGTTCGGGATGCGATAGTTTCAGCATCGATTGAGGAACACAGCCCATGACACAGGCATGTCCATGGTTGACACGGGCGTGTCCCAAGCCATGTCATAGGTCGTGTACTGTCCTGTATATCCTGGTTTACGACGAGTGTGGAACACGTCCTTGGAGACGGGTGTGTCATAAGCCATGTTTGGCCCAGGAAATTCGGTTTAAGTGCGAATCGTGGTCGTTCGTTTCCTTCTAATGGGATCTAATGGTCCAGAGCGGTCCTTGCTGAGATAAGTACGGGAATAGGGTTTGAAACCCTCATTCCTCATCAAGCTTTCTCTTTCTAAAGCTTTAGAGAAAGGGGAGAGCAAGGAAGAACGAGAAGGAGAGATCCGGCCCCCGGAGGAGCTTCGGAGCCCTGATTCTCGATCTGAGTCCAGATCTATGGAGGCGAGGCTGTTGCGGTGCTTTTCATCTTTTAGATCTTTATGACGTCAAAGAGAACAAACAAGGGTAACGATTCTCTTCTTGGACATGTGAAGTCCTATTTCCTTTTTGCATAGGAAACTCCCTCCCGTGAGTGAGCGATAAGTGCGAGGTTTTCCTTTGGGTGGACATGAATATGCCCCATTGTTTTGCATGTAGAGTTCGGAATCGAAGTACCGACATAGGCATGGTGTGTGAAGCCTACCCAGACAAGTTGGTCTGGATCGGTGATGTTTTCATTATGCTTGTAGCGCCGGAGAAGACTCCGTGCCGTTTGCTTTTCAGGTTTTCTACGCGATAGATTGCAACAGGGAGTCTTGGGGATTAACTCCAAGGTGCACCCAGAAAACTGGGTAGAAGCGTGGTTCTGCTCTCTTGGTGGCCTGGGAGCCAACTTGCACATAACTGGGTTATGTAAAATTTGTGTGATCGATTTGCGACTCGGGGAAGCTTGACCCGCACCTATGGCTTAAATTGACGTGGCAGTGTGAGCAACTGGTTAGGCGGAACCGTAACCGCTCTATGTGGTTTAGTTAAAGCGACCTAAGGTACGTGGTACTTACTGTTGGCATAGATGGAGGGTCTTAGGCTTAGGCTTGAAAGACTATAATGCTCACGAGGTTTGCCATCCGGGTGGCGGTGGTGAGACCACGGATTTTACCGGGTTCACGGAGAATGTGCCCTGAGAGCACTGGGTGTGTGGTCGTCCGTGCCTACACCTGTGGTGTATTGTGCTAATGATTTACTTACACTTTAATCATTGGATTATACTAATGCTATGCAGGTAAGGAGCACCGCCACCCCGAACAAGGTGCGAGGTCATTATAATTTGGTCAGTTTTAGCTGACTGTTGATTTAGTTTACCACTGTTGTGGTGGATTGTTTCTTGTAGGTTCTGTGGAGCCTAGTGGCAAATAGCGGGTTGATGCCCTTATTGCTGAGCCGTCCCTCGAAGGCTAATATGAATGTTTACTTTTATTGTCATGTGTGACCGGTCTGCGTGCCGATGTTTGGAAGACAATATTTATTTAAGTAAACTCTTGTAAGGCCATAAGGCCAAGTACTTTGTGTATTTGTACGCTCAATCCTTTTTTTGGGTCTTTAGCGGACATTTATGTTGTGGCTTGGGTTCTTTTCTTTGCAACATTTAAAATGCTTCCGCTAGAATGTGCTCTGTGTAGGACGTGTGTTATTGGAAGAATGGTTTCATTTAGTAACCCTTCGATCTGTCGGTGGTATATGGCGTCGGGCCCCGATCGGACATACTGCTATATGCTATGTGACGGATAAGGGTGTTAGAGTCAGCCATTATGAATTCAAAAGAATTAGTTCTTGGTGGATCCACATGTGCATCTTGCCTTTTTCTGACATAGAAGAATCTATGTCATGTACTTCAACATGAGCAGGGAGTTCAGATTGAGTCTCTCCCTAATTATCTACCATGTCCTCATTGGCATGCAACACATCATCATCAGCAGCAGCACCAGTAGTAGTCGCAACTTCAGGGTCAGCATTCTTAATATCTTTTGGAGGATTCTGGAACTACTCCCCCTCAGTAAATTCATCCTGCATTACTTGTTCCAGGAGTTGCTCCCCCTCACTCGGAGTTCTGGTTACATCAGCAGGATCTACTGTTATATGCTATGTGACGGATAGGGGTGTTACAGTCAGCCATTATGAATTCAAAAGAATTAGTTCTTGGTGGATCCACAGGTGCATCTTGCGTTTTTATGACATAGAAGAATCTATGTCATGTACTTCAACATGAGCAGGGAGTTCAGAGTGAGTCTCTCTGAAAGTGAGGCTAAGATCTATCTCAACTCTAGAGGGGGGGTGAATAGAGTATTTTAAAATAATTTTTCACAGTTGAAATAAACAGCACATATAAAATTCAATTTATGATATAGTGTAGAGTGCTAGTAAGAAGTTAAAAACTAAGAAGTAAAAAAGCACAGCTCACAGCAAACAAATCACACAAACAAACCAGAAGACACAAGGAATTATAGTGGTTCCCCAAAAACCTGGGTACATCCACTCTTCTACCACCCTTGGTAGGAATCCACTCAGGATGAGTTGATCAGGTGTCCTGACACCAATGAGCTTTTGATAAGGTGCCCAAAAACCAAAACTAGATTTTTTGATAAGGTGTCTTGCCACCACTGAGTTTTGACAAGGCTCTCAGAACCAGACAGAACTTTTGAAGGGAGTTCAAGAACCCTTTTACAGCAGGAAAAGAAAAATAAGAGTGAAGGGTGTCTTCTCTGTTCTCAATCAAATGAGAGAAGCACAAGTGGATTGATGATGTCAAAGCTCCCCCTGAGATGTAGAAAGGTTCAGGAAAAGAAGCTTTGCTCTAGGGTGATAGGTCTTCAGAACTTTGATCTCCAGCACAGGATGGTTTCAGCAAGAAGGCTGAAGGTAAGGTGTCTGGAGTGATGAGATTGTGAACACTTTTCAGTCAGCAAGAAGATTTTTGGAGTCACAGTTCTTCTGTTGTTCTTCTGCTATCAGTATTCTCTATTCTGTGTGTTCACTTCTGTATATCTTCTTCTTGTGTATTCTCTAAATCTTAATAACACAGAAGAAAGGAATAATAGTTTTCTGACGTTTCCTTGTCCAAAATTAGCCGTTGGGAGTCATAAATGTCTTCCAAAAATAGTCTTGTCTTCTAGAGGAAAGTCCAGCAAACATTCTCTGAATAATTCCTTGAAACTTGCTCCAGAAATAAAGACAAACGGCTGGGAGATCTTCTGACATAAATGCTGATAATATTCAAAAACATTCCAATTATAAGCAGCATTTGAATTCCTGACAGCGTCGATCTCTCCAAAGAAAACGTCGATCTGAGCTCTACGATCGTCGAACTGAGCTCAGAGATTAAATGGACAAGCAGACAGAAAACGTCGATCTGAGCTCTATGATCGTCGAACTGAGCTCAGAGATCTGAGAAATAACTTTAGGGAGGGATCGTCGAACTGAGCTAGAAGATAGTCGAGGGGAGTTCGACGACTCAGCAGAAGCTAGGAAAAAGCAGATAGTCGATCTGAGCTCGAAGATCGTCGACCGGAGTTCGACGTTTTATTGAAGATGAGCTCAGAGAGCGTCGAACGGAGTTCGACGATTCGTCGACCTTAGCTCGACGAAAATTGCCTTAGACTAAGCTCTTCAACCTTGATCTTGGAATGATCCTGGGGGCAGCTTCAAATCTAAGTTCTAAGCCCTAGACTCATTCTAATGTTGACCTTTTCAACTATACAACTAGGTCAACTGGGATTCCTAAGACAAGCATAATGATCCTTACCCAAATTAGTAATAGGGTGTTCCAACAATCTCCCCCTATTTGGGTTAGGATTACTATTTACAGACAATCATAGGAAATGAAAAGCATACAACAATATATAAGCTAATACAAAATGCAGAGAAGATATATAGTAGTAAAGCAGATCACAGATAAATATCAGCAGATATCCAAAGGTGGATGAAATGTTTAGCTTACACAGTTCACTTCCTTTCAGATCCCTTTTTAAATAAAATTTCTCTATTTGGATTCTGACTTTCTTTCTTTGACCTTCTGTCATCCTCTGCACCTAGAGAAGTTTGAGATTTGGGCCTTGGAACAACAGCCTCAGGGTGCAGCTTCATATAGTCTTCTGGATTGAAAAATTTCCTTGATGCATATCTTTCCAGTTCTTTCTTTCTCTGCTCTGATAAGGTAGTTATGTTTGAAGTATCCTTGCCTTGTTCTCTGGCCTTTTTTATTTGATCAAGGGCAGCCAATTCTTTCATTCTGGCTGTCCAGGATACAGGGTTGTTCTCATGATCTTCAAAAGGAATAGGAGATTCATATCTGTTGATGATTTCAGAAACAGTAGAAGGAGTCCTGGAAACAATTGAGTCTTTCCGCTTGTAAGGAAAAGGACCTGAAGAAGGGTCAGGGAGACCTTGTCCTTCCCTTTGATAGGATCTTTGTCCTCTTTGATTTTCTCTGAAATTACCCCTTCTGGGTTGATATCCTCTTTGATGCTGTCCCCTTTGATATGATCTTTGATAATACTGGGAAGAACTGTGTCTGGAGACTGGAGCTTGAGGGGCTGAACCAGAGCCAGAATCTGGAGGAGGAGGAGGAGGAGGCTGATATTGAGAAGATCCTTTTTCATATTTGTCAAGCTTCCTCTTCTTCTTCATAGCTTTCAGTTGATTTTTGGAATATTGCATCCAAGGCTCAGAGATGGTGTAACGCCCCGTCTTTTCAGCGATTATTTTTATTCTCGTTTGGCGTTACGATGACGCGTTTCCGTGGCTTGTGCCATGTGTGGAGTACGGTTTAGCTCCTTAGAACTGAGTGCCCTGTTTGGTAGCCTGTTGGCAAGATCTCCCTAGCAAACCGAGTCGTTTTGGTGACCGGTGAGGCCTCTCGGGGGGATGTTTGTGTTTGGCTTCGTTTGGGTGTAACCCGAGTTCTGTTCGTCGAAAGTTAATTTCGACTTCACCGTTGTGTTCGTAGCGTGGGTATTTAGCTACGGTGCGAATTTCGTCGAATTCCGAGGTGAATCGGTTTTCGCGTTGATTTGGTGCTTTATGTAATTTTGTAATTAATAATATAATTATATAATTATATATATATATAGTATTAGAATGAAAGCCATCATCTTCCTCACGATAGAAACCGCCGGTCCTGTACGAGGAAACGGAGTAACCGCCTACCTTGCCTTCGGACGCCGATTCCCGGAGCGTTTGTGGACGGAATTCGATTCCGAGAGTGGATTCGGATTGCTCTCGTCGAGACCTTCATTCCTGCGGTAAGAAATTCGATTTTCGTGGAGTTTTGGAAGGATTGGAATTTTCAGTTTTGGAAGTTTTCCGCCATTAATGGCCGAGTCTTTGTTCTAGGTGTTGCGGCCGTCTTGATCCGTGCGAAGAGGAGGAAAGCAGTCCAAAGCTTCGCTGAGATTTGAGGCAAGTGGTATTCTTGCCCTTGCCAAGTGTTTTCTTTGATTTTATTTGCTGAAATTGAAATCCCGGTTAGCCCAGGTTAGAGGCCTTGTTGTTCTCGTTTTCTTGCTAACTATAGGGCTTAGTTCTTCCTACTGAAACCCCCCCTATGTTGTGATGTTTGGAATCCAAATTGTCGGCGTGAAGCCGTTGTTTTCCTTTAATTTTGATTGATTCTCTGGTTCGGGCGTAGCCGAGAGGGAGAGTTAGGAGGGGGGTGTGGTTGCCAATTTTCCTTCGTTAAGGCATTATTCGAATGGTTAGACATAGTTTGAATGGTAGTAGCGTGCGGCGTTGATGGTTGTCTACTGCTACTGCAGTGGCGTGAGTCGTGTGCGCGTTCCGGTGTAGTTCGGGAAGTTCCAAACGGTGCAGGTTGACCGCGCGCGGTCATTAACCTTTAGGGCGCACGACCACTGGTCGTGTGCCTCTGTTCGTGCGCGTATATATTTCAGTTTCCAAAGTTCTGTCTCGGACAATCGCACGAGCGCTGGCAACAGTGCGCACGACCACTGATCGTGCGACACTGATCGTGCGCAGTTGCTAGGTTTTCTGTCAGGTTTCCAGGTTCGTTTCGCACGATCATCAGCCGATGAGTGCGCACGACCACTGATCGTGCGTCACTGATCGTGCGATTTGTATATTTCCTTTTGCTAGGCGAATTTAGATGGTTTCGAGTGCGGGAGTTTAGATACTCAAGTGGAAGGCAACTACTTGAGTTCTGGATCTTCTGCCTTGGTCGTTCGACTGCCGTCGAGCTCCGTTTTCTTTAGTGGGTTTGTGGGTAGTAACTTAATTTTGGCGGCGAGTGAGGCTAGCTCACTCAAGGCCAAAGTTTAGGTAGGCACTGAGTGGGTTTCACTCAACGCCTAGTCGTGTTGGTTTATTTCAACACTCTTCCTTTACCTTGTATTTCGTTTCCGAGTGGATTTTCCAGTTGTATTTCTGGGTTTTCCTTGTCGGCCGTTTTCTTTATTTTTCCTAAAGGCCGAATCGTGGGTCGTGAATAGTAGTGGTGGTTGTAGCTCTTTATGGGGGTGGAGTTGTGTGATATAGCCAAGGCCACCCATGGATTTCTTGCTCCAGGTACGGTCTGGGCATGTCGGGTGGAAGGTCCCTTGTGTTTTCACGTGTTGACCCTCGAGCTTTTGACTTGGACATGGTGGATTGGGAGCCTGCGTTTGCCTTCGATCCGGTTCCTCGTTGTTGTTTTTGCTACTATCACTTCCCGCAGATTAGGGTGTTAGAAGTTTCTTCTTTGGTAGTTTGCAGCATTCTGGCTCTTGGTAGCCTAGTAGGCCCTGCAGGAAGTGGTTCCTGGGCTGGATCGTTGCTGTTTCTTTGCACGTTGTGCATTTCTTGTTGTCCTATTTTGGACAGTTGTGACTCTTTCTACTGCATGTTTTCTGTTATTTTGTCCTTTGGTTGACTCTTTCATGCAGTTTTACCTTGATTTTTGCTTGCTGAGGTATTCTGTTTTCTTTTGGAATACCCCAGGTTCTGAGCTGTAGCCAGTTTGGTGGCTAGTTGGAGGTGTTGTTGTTGGTGGACTCCCGGACTTTGGAGTTTTGTTTACCTTGTTTGTGAGGTTATTTTCAGTACTTTCTTACAGACATATATGTGTGCTGGTGGGTTCGTGTCAGGTTGTTGGCGCCCACTAGTAGTTTTTACCTTGTACTAGATATATACTATTGCTGCTACCATTTATTTTTCTGGAGATAGTCTACTTGCTTTGAGAAGGTTTTATGCTAGGTTGCTAGTTATTTTTAAACTATAAATACTATTATAAATGAAGCTCATGATCAGCATGTTTTTATAAACTTAATCACTATATTCCAAATCACGTACGAAAACCGTTTTCTTATATATATTATATAAACTAAGTGTAGTGTCTTGCATAGCATGAGTGGTTCTCTTGGGACCCTTATGCGCTCTTTAGGGTGTAAAGCCTAATTAAAGTATTTTCCGCAGCGTTTAAATATAGTTTTCTTTTGTGAACTAGATGATCCACTGAGCCGAGGGATACGGACTCTAAACATAACTGATTTTCTATTCATTAAGCACATGATTTTCTTGCATAAAGATTGTTGTTGGATTTGCCTGAGCGTCAGCAGTTATCCCCTGCTTGACGTGGCATCATGACGCGTGTTTTCTCTCACTCTGATAATTCTTAATTCGGAGAAAATGCGGGTTGTGACAGTTGGTATCAGAGGGAGGTTGCTTGACAAGTTAGTTGGGCAACCTTCCTTGGATGCTTTTAGTAGTTCAGCATCATGTCATTCACACACCGATATGTCATCAGCACGTCTTGGCAAAAGCACGAACACTACACTCATAGCATAACATGAAGTATACGGGGCATATTATGTAGTATGGGATGCATAATATGTGTTCGTATATGGATCCACCATAGGGGCTACATGTGAGGGTTATGTAGTATGGGATGCATAACCTCACCACATGACTGCGATTAGCACATTTCTTTTTCGTTGCATGGAAATGTTATGTAGTATGGGATGCATAACATTTTCATGTGTACGCCGCTCATATCATGCATTAGGGCCTTCTTTTTAGAATGCATAGCACAATCATGCATATCATATCATTGCATAAGCACAACGCGCCGAGCTAAAGATTTGCAGGATGACATATGTACACACATAAATTTTCAAACTAACATAAGTTCATGCATTCCGATCTAGGCACAAGAGTTAGTGAGGTGGTGGTTAACCATCCTAGGTTAGGGCATATCATCTAATTATTGTGAAGAAGATAAACTCTCAGAGCAAGTTAGCAGCTTTAAGTCTATATCTACATATGTATTGTCTGTACTGGTAGTCGGTTCTAGTCGTGGGATTTGGTTCTGATTTGCGTTGTATTGATTTTTAGGATGGCTAGGCGTCCTGTGACCCGATCGACTCCCCTGTCTGAGGGTGAATCTTCTGGAGCTCAGAACGATGCGGTGATCGAGGGTCTGCGTCAGAGTAGCGAAGCTATGGGGAGGCAGTTGGAGGAGGTGCAAGCCCAGATTCAGTCTTTGGTGGCAGTTGTGGCAGGGCAGGCTCAGGGTGCGCAGTTCCTGCAGGGGGGTTAGCTGTTCCTCCTCCTCCTGCACCCTTGAGGCCTCTAGTGGTGGTGCCAGCTGAGATGGCCTTCATCTCGCAGTTTCAGAGGCTGAGCCCTCCCACTTATGATGGGAAGGCAGATTTCATGGTGATAGACGACTGGCTGATCTCCATGGAGGAGATGTTCTCGTACTCAGGGATTGCAGATGATCAGAGGGTGATGATAGCCGCCTATCAGCTTAAAGGATTGGCTAAGAGTTGGTGGCTGAGAGAGAAGGAGAGCCTGGTAGCCGGATGCTCGTGGGAGATGTTCAAGGAGATGCTGTTGAGGAAGTTCTTACCCTCGGTCGAGCGTGACCGCCTCATGAATGATTTCCTCTATCTGAAGCAAAGGCAGCTCACGGTGGGTGAGTATGAGATAGAGTTTAGTAAGTTGAGCCGTTTTGCCCCTGGATTGGTCAGCGTTGAGGCTGATCGAGTTAAGCGATTCCTCGGTGGTTTGAGGAGTGAGGTGCAGCAGTTGGCCAGTGCTTATGGGACAGTGACTTATGCTGGAGTTGTAGAGGCTCCTCTTAAGGTTGAGGCCATTGAGACGGCGAAGAGCAGAGGCCAGCAGTTGAGGAAGAATAAGAGGAAGTTGGTAGAGGAGAAGAAACCCCTGGTACCCGATGCTGTTCCGGGAAAGAGGAGCAGGGTGGTGTGCAGTTTTTATGGCCGGTCAGGCCATCCTGTTGAGAGGTGTTTCAAGAAGGCGGCAGCTCAGAAGAAGGAGCAGGTTCATGCTATTCAGGGTGCTCCTGGGAGAGATATCTCCTGTTCAGTTTGCAAGCGATCCGGGCATGATGCAGCCCAGTGTTGGTCCAGGGTTAGAGTCTGCTATCAGTGTGGGCAGAAGGGTCACGTTAAGTCGAGGTGTCCTCAGGTCCAGTCAGCTCTTCCTGCAGTTCCATTGCAGGCATTACCTCCACCTCAGCATGTGGACAAGGGAAAAGGGAAGCTGAACGTGATTTCTTCCGAGGAGGCTCAGACTTCGACCCAGGTGATCTCAGGTTAGTAGTTGGTTGTTTTTCTTTCTAGCCTGGTAGTTTAGTTGCTAGATTGTTTGCGGTACTGTTGTGCTAGTTTCTTAGCTTTGTGCGCTCCTATAGGGAAATTTAAGGTGCGGAACCGCTGGGCGCGTGTTCTGTTTGACTCCGGCGCTACCCACTCGTTCGTGGCTAGAGCCTTTGTGGAGCGTCATCGGTTGTATCTAGATCGTGTTCGGGATTCCTTCCGTGTCAAGTTTCCCTCTGGTGAATCTGTGTTGTCAGATTTGGGTATTTTGGATTGCCCGGTTTTGTTGGGGAATTTTCTTGCGAAGGCGGATCTGAAGATGATTGATCTAGAGGACTTCGATGTCATTTTGGGCATGGACTGGCTCTCTCGGTATGATGCGGTCATTCAGTGCAAAGGAAAGCGCTTGGACTTCATCAGGGACGACGGTCAGCCCGGCAGCGTGTATGCTGATCCATGTCAGGATTCTCCTGTTCTCTCTGCGGTATGTGTTCAGAGATTGTTTCTTTCTGATTGTTGTGTTTGTTTAGTCTCGGTGGTTGGAACCGTTGTTAGCGTGCCATGCTTGGAGGAGATTCCTATTGTTCGTGGTTTCGCCGATGTTTTTCCTGATGATCTTCCTGGTATCCCTCCTGAGCGGGATGTGGAGTTTATTATTGATTTGGAGCCGGGTACGCGTCCTATTGCTAAGGCGCCGTACCGGATGGCCCCTCGTGAGCTAGAGGAGTTGCGAATTCAGTTAGATGAGTTGTTGGCTAAAGGTTTTATCAGGCAGAGTTCGTCACCTTGGGGTGCTCCTGTTTTGTTCGTAAAGAAGAAAGATGGGTCGATGCGGCTTTGCATCGACTATAGAGAGTTGAACAAGGTCACTATCAAGAACAGGTACCCTCTGCCGAGGATCGATGATTTATTTGACCAGTTGCGTGGTAGCACGGTGTTCTCCAAGATCGATCTTCGTTCGGGCTATCATCAGCTCAGGATCCGTGAGGCAGATATTCCACGGACTGCGTTTAGGTCGAGGCATGGGCACTTTGAATTTTAGTGATGTCGTTTGGTCTGACCAACGCACCATCAGCCTTCATGGATATGATGAACAGGGTGTTCAAGGATATCCTAGACAAGTTCGTTGTGGTCTTCATTGATGACGTGTTGGTTTATTCTCGCAGTGCTGAGGAGCACGAGCAGCATTTGCGTTTGGTCCTATCAGAGTTGAGGAGCCACAAGTTATTTGCCAAGTTGAGCAAGTGCGAATTTTGGTTGCCTCAGGTTTCTTTTCTAGGCCACGTGGTGAACAAGGATGGGATCTCGGTTGACCCAGAAAAGATTGCAGCAGTGACGGATTGGAGTAGGCCGAATACTCCTAAGGAGATCAGAAGTTTCTTAGGGTTGGCTGGCTATTACAGGAGATTCGTGGAGGGTTTCTCTTCTCTAGCCGCACCGTTGACCAAGCTGACTCAGAAGAGTGTGGCATTTGTTTGGAGCGAGAAGTGCGAAGAAGCTTTTCAGGAGTTAAAGAGGAGATTGTGTACTGCTCCCGTTCTGACCCTTCCTACTGAGGGCATGGATTATGATGTGTATGTGGATGCTTTGCATATAGGTCTGGGATGCGTATTAATGCAGGATGGAAAAGTAATTGCTTATGGGTCAAGGCAGTTGAAAACTCATGAGCGGAATTATCCTACGCATGACCTTGAGTTTGCAGCGGTTATCTATGCGTTGAAGTTGTGGAGGCACTTACTTTATGGGGCTCAGTGCAAGATTTTTACTGACCATAAGAGCCTGAAGTACGTGTTCACGCAGAAGGAGTTGAATCTGCGTCAGCGGCGGTGGCTTGAGTATGTGGCGGATTATGATGTGGAAATCCAGTATCATCCGGGCAAGGCCAATGTGGTGGCCGACGCCCTGAGCCGAAAGACGGGAAAGATCTTTAACCTCTCCGCCGATCGATTAATTGAGGAGTTCCTCCTTATGGATATTTCAGTGGGATGCTGTAGTTTGCAGAGTAGCTTATCAGTGGAAGAGCCGTCCTGGATTTCTTTGACTAGACTGCATCAGAAGGACGATCCGGATCTGTTGCACCTTTTTACCAGGACAGAGAAGGGAGAGTTGCCAGATTTTTCTATTGATGATGCGGGTACTTTGAAGTACCGCGGCAGGTTTTGCGTTCCCGCTGTTGGGGACATTAAGAGTATGATTTGCAGTGAGGCTCATGGTTCCAGCGTTGCCTACCATCCAGGATCTACGAAGATGTACCGTGACTTAAGGCAAATTGCTTGGTGGAATGGTATGAAAGGAGATATAGCCCGATATGTTGCTAAGTGTCACACTTGCAAGCGTGTGAAGGCCGATCATGGAAGGCCCGGTGGTAAGTTGACTCCGCTAGATATCCCGACTTAGAAGTGGGAGAGTGTATCAATGGACTTCATTACGGGTTTGCCAAAATCCCCGAGAGGATTTGATTCTGTTTGGGTTATAGTGGATAGATTGACGAAGTGTGCTCACTTCGTGCCTTATAAGATTGATTACCCGATGAAGAAGATAGCGGAGTTGTACTTGAATGAAGTCATCCGACTCCACGGTGTGCCGGTTAGCATCATTTCTGATCGAGACTCCCGGTTTACTTCTCGTTTTTGGCAGAGTCTGCAGGAGGGTTTGGGTACGGATCTAAGGTATTCTACTGCGTACCACCCTCAGACCAATGGGCAGACGGAGCGGCTCAATCAGATTGTTGAGGATATGATCCGGTGCTATATTTTAGACCACGGTGGAGCGTGGGATGAGCGCCTGCGACTCATGGAATTTGCTTATAATAACAGTTATCAGGAAAGCTTGCAGATGGCTCCGTTTGAAGCTTTGTATGGGAGGCGCTGTAGGACTCTGTTGTTTTGGGCTGAGGCTGGTGAGAAGCCTTTGTTGGGTCCTGATGCTCTGGAAGAGATGGAAGTCGCCGTGAAGCTTATTCGGGAGAAGCTTCGTTTAGCCCAGGAGAGGTATGAAAAGAACGCCAATCGGCGTAGGTCTGCCTTGGAGTTTTTAGTAGGGGATCATGTATACCTCAAGGTTTCTCCAATGGTTGGTGTAAAGAGATTTGGTAAAAATCGGAAATTGGACCCAAGGTATGTGGGCCCGTTTGAGGTCTTGGAGCGGATTGGTGTGTCTGCATGTAGATTGGATTTGCCAGCGAACTTCCCTGGTGTTCATAATGTTTTTCATGTTAGCCAATTGCGGAAGTGTGTGCGCAGCAGTGGGCAACTCTTGGATGTTGTGCCCCAGTTAGAGCCCAACCTCTCTTTCGTTGAGGTGCCAGTTCGTATTTTGGATTCTCAGGAGCGTGTGCTGCGAAAGAAGTCCATACCGATGGTGAAAATTCTATGGAAAAATCAGGATTTGGAGAGCGCGACTTGGGAGCTAGAGTCGGCCATGAGGAGGGCGTACCCTCACCTGTTTCTCTGATTTGATCGGTATGTTTCCCTTTGTAACTTCTGTTTGTTACTTTTTCCTACTTTTGTAGGAGGGTTGTGCGTAAAGTTTCGGGACGAAACTTTCTTTTAGGGGGAGTGACTGTAACGCCCCGTCTTTTCAGCGATTATTTTTATTCTCGTTTGGCGTTACGATGACGCGTTTCCGTGGCTTGTGCCATGTGTGGAGTACGGTTTAGCTCCTTAGAACTGAGTGCCCTGTTTGGTAGCCTGTTGGCAAGATCTCCCTAGCAAACCGAGTCGTTTTGGTGACCGGTGAGGCCTCTCGGGGGGATGTTTGTGTTTGGCTTCGTTTGGGTGTAACCCGAGTTCTGTTCGTCGAAAGTTAATTTCGACTTCGCCGTTGTGTTCGTAGCGTGGGTATTTAGCTACGGTGCGAATTTCGTCGAATTCCGAGGTGAATCGGTTTTCGCGTTGATTTGGTGCTTTATGTAATTTTGTAATTAATAATATAATTATATAATTATATATATATATAGTATTAGAATGAAAGCCATCAGCTTCCTCACGATAGAAACCGCCGGTCCTGTACGAGGAAACGGAGTAACCGCCTACCTTGCCTTCGGACGCCGATTCCCGGAGCGTTTGTGGACGGAATTCGATTCCGAGAGTGGATTCGGATTGCTCTCGTCGAGACCTTCATTCCTGCGGTAAGAAATTCGATTTTCGTGGAGTTTTGGAAGGATTGGAATTTTCAGTTTTGGAAGTTTTCCGCCATTAATGGCCGAGTCTTTGTTCTAGGTGTTGCGGCCGTCTTGATCCGTGCGAAGAGGAGGAAAGCAGTACAAAGCTTCGCTGAGATTTGAGGCAAGTGGTATTCTTGCCCTTGCCAAGTGTTTTCTTTGATTTTATTTGCTGAAATTGAAATCCCGGTTAGCCCAGGTTAGAGGCCTTGTTGTTCTCGTTTTCTTGCTAACTATAGGGCTTAGTTCTTCCTACTGAAACCCCCCCTATGTAGTGATGTTTGGAATCCAAATTATCGGCGTGAAGCCGTTGTTTTCCTTTAATTTTGATTGATGCTCTGGTTCGGGCGTAGCCGAGAGGGAGAGTTAGGAGGGGGGTGTGGTTGCCAATTTTCCTTCGTTAAGGCATTATTCGAATGGTTAGACATAGTTTGAATGGTAGTAGCGTGCGGCGTTGATGGTTGTCTACTGCTACTGCAGTGGCGTGAGTCGCGTGCGCGTTCCGGTGTCGTTCGGGAAGTTCCAAACGGTGTAGGTTGACCGCGCACGGTCATTAACCTTTAGGGCGCACGACCACTGGTCGTGTGCCTCTGTTCGTGCGCGTATATATTTCAGTTTCCAAAGTTCTGTCTCGGGCAATCGCACGAGCGCTGGCAACAGTGCGCACGACCACTGATCGTGCGACACTGATCGTGCGCAGTTGCTAGGTTTTCTGTCAGGTTTCCAGGTTCGTTTCGCACGATCATCAGCCGATGAGTGCGCACGACCACTGATCGTGCGTCACTGATCGTGCGATTTGTATATTTCCTTTTGCTCGGCGAATTTAGATGGTTTCGAGTGCGGGAGTTTTGATACTCAAGTGGAAGGCAACTACTTGAGTTCTGAATCTTCTGCCTTGGTCGTTCGACTGCCGTCGAGCTCCGTTTTCTTTAGTGGGTTTGTGGGTAGTAACTTAATTTTGGCGGCGAGTGAGGCTAGCTCACTCAAGGCCAAAGTTTAGGTAGGCACTGAGTGGGTTTCACTCAACGCCTAGTCGTGTTGGTTTATTTCAACACTCTTCCTTTACCTTGTATTTCGTTTCCGAGTGGATTTTCCAGTTGTATTTCTGGGTTTTCCTTGTCGGTCGTTTTCTTTATTTTTCCTAAAGACCGAATCGTGGGTCGTGAATAGTAGTGGTGGTTGTAGCTCTTTATGGGGGTGGAGTTGTGTGATATAGCCAAGGCCACCCATGGATTTCTTGCTCCAGGTACGGGCTGGGCATGTCGGGTGGAAGGTCCCTTGTGTTTTCACGTGTTGACCCTCGAGCTTTTGACTTGGACATGGTGGATTGGGGGACTGCGTTTGCCTTCGATCCGGTTCCTCGTTGTTGTTTTTGCTACTATCACTTCCCGCAGATTAGGGTGTTAGAAGTTTCTTCTTTGGTAGTTTGCAGCATTCTGGCTCTTGGTAGCCTAGTAGGCCCTGCAGGAAGTGGTTCCTGGGCTGGATCGTTGCTGTTTCTTTGCACGTTGTGCATTTCTTGTTGTCCTATTTTGGACAGTTGTGACTCTTTCTACTGCATGTTTTCTGTTATTTTGTCCTTTGGTTGACTCTTTCATGCAGTTTTACCTTGATTTTTGCTTGCTGAGGTATTCTGTTTTCTTTTGGAATACCCCAGGTTCTGAGCTGTAGCCAGTTTGGTGGCTAGTTGGAGGTGTTGTTGTTGGTGGACTCCCGGACTTTGGAGTTTTGTTTACCTTATTTGTGAGGTTGTTTTCAGTACTTTCTTACAGACATATATGTGTGCTGGTGGGTTCGTGTCAGGTTGTTGGCGCCCACTAGTAGTTTTTACCTTGTACTAGATATATACTATTGCTGCTACCATTTATTTTTCTGGAGATAGTCTACTTGCTTTGAGAAGGTTTTATGCTAGGTTGCTAGTTATTTTTAAACTATAAATACTATTATAAATGAAGCTCATGATCAGCATGTTTTTATAAACTTAATCACTATATTCCAAATCACGTACGAAAACCGTTTTCTTATATATATTATATAAACTAAGTGTAGTGTCTTGCATAGCATGAGTGGTTCTCTTGGGACCCTTATGCGCTCTTTAGGGTGTAAAGCCTAATTAAAGTATTTTCCGCAGCGTTTAAATATAGTTTTCTTTTGTGGACTAGATGATCCACTGAGCCGAGGGATACGGACTCTAAACATAACTGATTTTCTATTCATTAAGCACATGATTTTCTTGCATAAAGATTGTAGTTGGATTTGCCTGAGCGTCAGCAGTTATCCCCTGCTTGACGTGGCATCATGACGCGTGTTTTCTCTCACTCTGATAATTCTTAATTCGGAGAAAATGCGGGTTGTGACAGATGGGGCAGTCATGCAGGATGTAGTATGGAATATCATTTGAGTCTTTGGCTTTGGCAGGAGGGACTGACATCATTGCTTTACTTCTGGCTTTTCTCTTCTTGGCAATAGTTCTAGCAGAATCATCAGAATCAGTCCTGTATTGGTCACTCTCAGAACTTTGAGGTTGATCATACAGATCATCAATTCTTCTGATAAGCTCTTCTTGAGCTTTAAGTTTTGCAGAAACAGCAGGAGCAGCAATTTCATCAGCATCAATTGCTGGAGTCATTTCTATGTCAGCAGTAGCAGCAGCAGCAATTTCAACAGAAAGAGGCACAGTGGCCTTAGTAGCAATTGAAAGAGGTACAGTGGCCTTAGTATCAGCATCAGAGATATCCACAGCCTTCCAGGATTTGATGTAGGAATCAATATGTCTTGGATCACAGGTAGCTATAGGCACAATGGCCTTAGAAAATCTTCAGCAGGAGTTGCAGGCAGACAACTGAAATGGACTGTATCAAATATAGATAGCAGCCTCTGCAGATTCAGTGCAAAAGCACATCCAAGAGCTGGAGCTGGAGCAGACATAATATCAGCAGCTGGCACATCCACTTCTTCATGAGGCATCTCCCCCTGCCTTGGTTCAGAGAGAGGTGAATTAAGGCACACAGAAGATGTGATAGCCAGGGAGGAGGAAAGGGAGGCAAGCTTGGTAGACAGCTCCTGTACTTGCTTCAGGAGTGGAGCCAGGGAAGACTCCAGTAGAGATGTCAGCTTGGGAGCTAGCAACTCATACAGCCTGTCTGCCAAGCTAGGAAGATCCACATGCTCAAGTGGGGCTTGAGCAGAGGTAGAGGCAAAGGTGGATGGAGGGATGGTGGCTGAAACTGAAAATGTGGAGAAAGGTGGAGAGGGAATGGTTGGTTCAGAAGATGGAATAATGGAGATAGAAGAGGTTGAGGTGCAGATAGGGGAAGTAAGAGATGGTGTGAAGGAGGGTTGAGAGAGAATGTCATGGAGCATTTGTTGAAAGGAGGAAGTTGAGGGTGGCTCAGGAGGAGTAGAGGGTGAATCATCCATGAAGGAATCATCTGTAAGTGAGAAGGATGGTAGGGTGAAGGTTGAATAGGAGAAGAGAGGATGGAATTCCTCTGAGGTGGATAGAGGAGGGGATGGCATAGGTGAGGAAATGGTAATTGGGGATGAGATGATTATGGTGGTGACTGGTGGTGAGGAGGTGACGACTTGGGTGGATATGGCTGGAGGAGGGGAGGAAGCAGGCAGCTCTTCTGCTGAAGGAGTGACTGAAATAGTCCTTGTGCCTGAATGAAGTGTTGCAGCAGCCCTGAAGGGGTTTATGATCTGCCTGTCCCATTTACTGAAGAGGGCACAGGAAAGCCTCTTGGATGCATTGATAAACATGCCAGAGGAGGTTAATAGGTCAGGGCACCTGTTGTGCAGAAAGACCCCTAAGATTCTCCCATAACTAACTGCATTCTTGTTGATCTTCTTCTTAATCAGAGTGAAGAAGATGGAGCCCCAGTCCAGGTGTTTCTTATCTAATAAAGCTCCCATCAGGCAGAACTGATATCTGGAAATGGTGTCATGGGCTGAATGCTTGGCCAACAGCACCTTCCCAACTACATCAGCTAGGAATTGAAATTCTATAGCCAGATTTTTCTTCAGTAGCTTATTAGGGTTTACTGCATTGTGACCCATCCTATCCAGCATGGAGTCAAACTCCTCTCCAGACAGTTCAATGGAGTCTTCTCCAGTACTGAGTTGAAAGACTTCTGTTAAAAGAGCCGGGGATAGAAATACCTGAGTCCCCTTAATGGTGCCGACAACAGAATTCTCAGTCTCGTCTGTTGCGGTAAAACACCACTCTTTAATTTCTTCTGAGGCGATCTTCATCCTTGTAGTCATTATTGGAGTCAGCTGTTGTTCTCGGAATAAGTTTAGGATGTCCTTGAAGCGCTGGTCGCTTCCGTCGAAGGAGTTTATGTCGATGTCAAAGCCTGTGTCGAACTTCATCTTAGCAATAGCAGCACTTGATTTAGCCATATTCACCTGCAACAGAAAACCAAAAATGACCAAGCGTAGAGAATTTGGAGGGAAAAGAAAGAGAGTTGCAGAGTATGAAAGCGCAAAGGGAGAACGACGGCTAAAAGAAAGATTTTATATTAGGGTTCGACGCGAAAAAGGAAAATCGTTGAGCTCAGCTCGACGAAACGTCGAGCTTAGCTCGACGATTTGGGCTACAGAGGGAATCTGAAGAGTCTTCAAAATCGGCGATCTTCGTTCGACGATGTTGAAAAACGTCGAGCTCAGCTCGACGGCCTCTGATCAGAAGGAGAGAAAGCCTAACTCTAGCGAGGGCTCTGAACTCAGATCGACGACTGCAAAAGCGTCGATCTCTGGTCGACGATTTTTGGAAAATCGTCGATCTCTGTTCGACGATTTTGGGGAAAACGTCGAGCGCAGTTCAGAGTCTAAACTCATTCTACAGACACAAAAAGAAAGGAAATTTTTGACCTAGTCTTGGTCTGTTTTAGCTTTTCAAAATCTTGTAATTTAATTAAGGCTTCCTCCATCTAACATACCTAACTGATTTAGGAAGAAACTGTGTTTCTTTTCATCCAAAGGTTTGGTGAAAATATCTCCCCTTTGCAAATCAGTATGAATATATTGAAGTTCAATTTTATTTTTCTCTACATTATCTCTTAGAAAATGATGCCTAATTTCTATGTGTTTTGTCCTACTATGGAGGACTTGATTTTGTGCTATAGAGATAGCACTAGTATTGTCACAGAAAATTTTAGACTTCTCTAAGTTGTAGCCATAGTCTAAGAGCTGATTCTGTATCCACAATATTTGTGAACAGCAACTGCCTGCAGCCATATACTCAGCTTCAGCAGTTGAAGTTGACACAGATGTTTGTTTCTTACAGAACCAAGAGACAAGTCTATCACCAAGGAACTGACAAGTTCCACTGGTGCTTTTCCTGTCTATTCTGCATCCAGCATAATCAGCATCTGAGAATCCAGTTAAATCAAATGCTGAATCTTTTGGATACCAGAGACCTAAATTTGGACAACTTTTAACATACCTAAGAATTCTCTTAACTAAGATTAAATGTGACTCTCTAGGGCTAACTTGGAATCTAGCACAAATACATGTGGCAAACATTATATCAGGCCTACTAGCTGTAAGGTACAATGAAGAGCAATTATTGCTCTATATGTTGTCTGATCAACAGGTTTCCCATGTTCATCAGCATCTATTACAGCATTTGAGGGCATGGGTGTTTTCATACATGATGCATCAGACATACCAAATTTCTTAACCAGCTCTTTTGCATACTTGGTTTGAGAAATAAATATGCCTTCAGCATGTTGCTTGACTTGCAGTCCTAAGAAGAAGGACAGCTCACTCTTGCTACTCATTTCAAATTTAGAGTGCATAAGCTTGGAAAACTTTTTGCACAATTTTGAATCAGTAGAACCAAAAATAATGTCATCTACATAAATTTGCACTAGCAGGGTATGGGACTTATGGGTTCTAATAAAAAGAGTTTGGTCTACTCTCCCCCTAACAAAATCATTTTCCAGAAGAAAGCATGCTAGGGTCTCATACCATGCTCTAGGGGCTTGCTTGAGACCATATAATGCTTTATGCAATTTGAAAACATAATCAGGGTGAGTTAGAGAGATAAAACCTGGAGGTTGTCTAACATAGACTTCCTCTTTGATGTCCCCATTGAGAAATGCACTTTTTATATCCATTTGATACACTTTGAAACCTTTGTGAGCAGCATAGGCTAGGAATATCCTGATGGCTTCCAGCCTTGCAACTGGTGCAAATGTCTGTCATAGTCTATTCCTTCTTGCTGAGAGTACCCTTGAGCAACTAGCCTTGCCTTGTTTCTGACTATAACTCCTTGATCATCCAGCTTGTTCCTGAATACCCACTTTGTTCCAACAATGGGATGATCCTTTGGCTTAGGCACTAGTTCCCAAACCTTGTTCCTTTCAAATTGATGCAACTCCTCTTGCATTGCAATGATCCAGTGTGGATCTTGCTCTGCATCTTGAATGGATTGAGGCTCAATTTTAGATAGGAAGCAAGTGTGCATCAGGTTTTGGTTGACCTGACTTCTAGTTTGCACACCAGCTGAGATCTCTCCAATTACTTGGGTGATTGGATGATCTCTTGTTGTTACTAAGTCAACAGGGAGTGTTGATTGTTCACCAGCCTGTGTTGTTGTCTCCTCTAGTGGAGCAGCAACTGGCTCTTCAGGATGATTTTCTTCAAGATGTTGAACTTCTTCTTCATCATCACTGCTCTCATTCTTTTCAGCAACTTGCAGTTTGTTCAAGTCTTCAGCTAGAGAATGTACCTGTAGAGGTTCTATGGTAGAAGCATTCTTCTCCTCTTCTGTTACCTGTCAACACAGTTGTGTTGTCCACTGACTTGACTTTGCATATGGCTTTGTTGAAGGTCACTTGATATCCTTCATCACACAGTTGACTGATACTTATCAAGTTGTGCTTGAGTCCTTCAACATATGCCACCTTCTTGAATGTGACTGGGCCAATTTTGACTGCACCATATCCTTTTGTAGTTCCAAAGCTTGAGTCTCCAAAAATTACTTTGGGTCCAAGCTTGGCTTTGAAGGAAGTGAAGTTGTCCTTGTCCCCTGTCATGTGCTTTGAGCACCCACTATCCAGATACCATTGATGGTTTGATGCTGGATAGGTCTTCACCTACACAAAAACAGCTTATTTGTTCTTGACCCAGTTAACCTTGGGCCTAGGTTGATATCCCTTGAATTCTGAAATAAAGGACATCCCAGGTTGATCCTTATAACCTTCAGGATGGTATCTCCTAGGAGGTATTATCCATTCAGTATAGGGATTAAAGCCTTGGGATGTGGAGCTTTTAGGATTGAATCTGAATGTGCCATTGAAGGTGTGTTCACAAGCCTGAACTCTGTTCGACGATCGTCGAACTGAGGTCGACGATCTTGGGTCAGATCGTCGATCTCCGTTCGAAGATCGATTATGCTGAAGTTCAGAGTTTGGATATCGTCGAGCTGAGGTCGACGATCTGTAGTTAGATCGTCGAGCTCTGTTCGACGATCGTCGAGCTCTGCTCGACGCCATCTGTTGAACTGAGTTCTTCTCTGACAGATCTGCATTCTTCCTAGGTACCTCTATTACTCCCTTTCCTTTGTCAGAGACAAACTTGATTGGAGTTGTCAAAATTATAGGTTGGCTGGATGAAGCACCCAAGCCCAGTGTGCTATTAAATCTAGAGTTCACTGTGCTTGTGATGTCCATCAGTCTGATACTTCTCCCATTTAGGGATTCTTCAAACTTTTTGGCCTTTGATAGTTCATTCTTCAGTGAAGCTATCTCCTCCCTACAGCATTCTAACTCCTCAGAGAGTTTGAGGTTCTTTGAGTTTAGGACACTATGCTCAAATAATTGATTCCTGAGAGAGATTATCTCCTTCTCAGATTTTAATAGATCTAGACACAGTGTCTTAAATTCATCTTTGAAGTCTTCAGAATTAAAATCAAAAGAGTTGATTACCTGATCCTCATCTGGTTGACTTTCTGAATCTAAATCTGATTCTTCATCAGAGTTTTGCTGTGAAGCATTGATAGCCATCATGCAAAATTCTTTTTCATCTGCATCATCCTCATCATCACTGGAGCTGGATGAGGCTTCAGATTCCTCTTCAGTCTCACTCCATGTCTCAGCAACAAAGCCCTTCCTTGTATGTTTGTTCTTGCTGGAGGAGGCTTTGTCTGAGCTATTCTTCTTGTAATCCTTTTCTTTTCTTCTTTCTCTTCTTTCCCTTTTGTCCTTATTTTTGTTTTCTGGACAGTCAGGCACAATGTGGCCTGGTTTCCTGCAACCAAAGCATATGATTTCTTTATTGTTATTTGATTTATCATACCTTGGTTTATCATGACCCTTGTATGGTTTCTTTCTGAAGTCTTTTCTGGCCATCTTGTAGAATCTTTTGGCCAGTAGACTTATGAGCTCATCATTTCCTGTGGCTTTATCTTCAGGCTCCTCTTCAACAGCTTTGAAGGCTATGGTCTTTTCTTTCCTTGTAGCTGGAGAGATAGCCTTTTGTTCTTCTTCTCTATTTTTAATGAGCAGCTCATAGTATTTGAGCTTGCCCAGGAGAGCTTCAGTAGTAATCTCATTTAAACTTCTGGCATCCTTAATTGGCCAGATTCTTGAATCCCAAGTGCTGGGGAAGCACATCAGGATTTTGTCATTCAGCTCAGTCAGTGAGATTTCTTTGTCTAGGGTTTTTAGCTCATTGACAATTAGACTTAGTCTATTGTACATGTCAGCCACTGATTCAGCTTCTCCCTTTTTGAAGTTCTCATATTGGCTTATCAGATGAGATCTTCTATCTTTCCTTTCATCAGCAGATCCTGAGACAATTTCAAAGAGTTTGTCCCAGATTTCTTTGGCTGAGTGGCATTCAGCTACCTTCTGAAAGATTTCATCAGACATTGTTTGGGCTAAGATGTTCATAGCCTTAGCATCTGCAGTCTTCCACTTCTTTATATCTGTATCTGTTCCAGAAGGAGGTGGGACAGCATTTGTACTTGAGCTTGCTGGTGGAGTTGGACAAACTATCAAGACAGAATTGAAAATGTCTTCATCAATAGAATTCATGTATAATCTAATCCTTGCCTTCCAGAGTGCAAACTTAGAAAGGTTGCACACTGGTGGTCTAGTGCTTGCATAATCTTTGTTCTGTGCCATGTCTTTAAATAAAAAGGAAGATGTAGAGAAAATAATCCCCTTAAGAGATTGATCTTATCAAGGATCTTTTGGTTCAGGTGTTAGCCTGTATGAGCAACCAACCTCCCTCTAATACCAATTGAAAGTGAGGCTAAGATCTATCTCAACTCTAGAGGGGGGTGAATAGAGTATTTTAAAATAATTTTTCACAGTTGAAATAAACAGCACATATAAAATTCAATTTATGATATAGTGTAGAGTGCTAGTAAGAAGTTAAAAACTAAGAAGTAAAAAGCACAGCTCACAGCAAACAAATCACACAAACAAACCAGAAGACACAAGGAATTATAGTGGTTCCCCAAAAACCTGGGTACATCCACTCTTCTACCACCCTTGGTAGGAATCCACTCAGGATGTGTTGATCAGGTGTCCTGACACCAATGAGCTTTTGATAAGGTGCCCAAAAACCAAAACTAGATTTTTTGATAAGGTGTCTTGCCACCACTGAGTTTTGACAAGGCTCTCAGAACCAGACAGAACTTTTGAAGGGAGTTCAAGAACCCTTTTACAGTAGGAAAAGAAAAATAAGAGTGAAGGGTGTCTTCTCTGTTCTCAATCAAATGAGAGAAGCACAAGTGGATTGATAATGTCAAAGCTCCCCCTGAGATGTAGAAAGGTTCAGGAAAAGAAGCTTTGCTCTAGGGTGATAGGTCTTCAGAACTTTGATCTCCAGCACAGGATGGTTTCAGCAAGAAGGCTGAAGGTAAGGTGTCTGGAGTGATGAGATTGTGAACACTTTTCAGTCAGCAAGAAGATTTTTGGAGTCACAGTTCTTCTGTTGTTCTTCTGCTATCAGTATTCTCTATTCTGTGTGTTCACTTCTGTATATTTTCTTCTTGTGTATTCTCTAAATCTTAATAACACAAAAGAAAGGAATAATAGTTTTCTGACGTTTCCTTGTCCAAAATTAGCCGTTGGGAGTCATAAATGTCTTCCAAAAATAGTCTTGTCTTCTAGAGGAAAGTCCAGCAAACATTCTCTGAATAATTCCTTGAAACTAGCTCCAGAAATAAAGACAAACGGCTGGGAGATCTTCTGACATAAATGCTGATAATATTCAAAAACATTCCAATTATAAGCAGCATTTGAATTCCTGACAGCGTCGATCTCTCCAAAGAAAATGTCGATCTGAGCTCTACGATCGTCGAACTGAGCTCAGAGATTAAATGGACAAGCAGACAGAAAACGTCGATCTGAGCTCTACGATCGTCAAACTGAGCTCAGAGATCTGAGAAATAACTTTAGGGAGGGATCGTCGAACTGAGCTAGAAGATAGTCGAGGGGAGTTCGACGACTCAGCAGAAGCTAGGCAAAAGCAGATAGTCGATCTGAGCTCGAAGATCGTCGACCGGAGTTCGACGTTTTATTGAAGATGAGCTCAGAGAGCGTCGAACGGAGTTCGACGATTCGTCGACCTTAGCTCGACGAAAATTGCCTTAGACTAAGCTCTTCAACCTTGATCTTGGAATGATCCTGGGGGCAGCTTCAAACCTAAGTTCTAAGCCCTAGACTCATTCTAATGTTGACCTTTTCAACTATACAACTAGGTCAACTGGGATTCCTAAGACAAGCATAGTGATCCTTACCCAAATTAGTAATAGGGTGTTCCAACACTCTCCCTCAATAGCTTCCATGTCCTCATTGGCATGCAACACATCATCATCATCAGCAGCACCAATATAGTCGCAACTTCAGTGTAAGCATTCTGAATATCTTTTGGAGGATTTTGGAACTACTCCCCTCAGCAAGTGAATCTTGCATTACTTGTTCCAGGAGTTGCTCCCCCTCACTCTTAGTTCTGGTTACATCAGAAAGATTTGGTACATCAATGTTGTCAGCAGCAGCATCAGACTTAGGAATTTCCCCCTCCATCCTAGTAGAGATTCTGTTGAAAATAACTTCAGATACTTACCCAGCATCCTCAGCTGATGGCAAATCATCATGGTCTGGAACATCTTCAGATTGAGCCCTGCTCAACTGATTTCTAACATCAAGATCAGAAGATACTAACACTTGTGCAGCTCTTTCTCTCCTTGTCTCTTCCTCAAACACAGTCAAATTTGGGTCATAAGGCTCTTCCTCATCTTCTTTAGAAGAACTACTTGGCCTGCTCTATGCTGGAGCTTAAAATTCCTTTTGCTTTTTCTTAGTGACTGGCTGTCCATGAGGCTGAAGGACCCTGTCACATCTATCTAGCATCTTGATGTCCATTCGCCGCATGTGGGGAATACTGACTCCTAACCTCATATTGAGGATCTCAAAAATAGTTCTAAGTAAAAACAGAGACAGGATCCTTCCCAATTTTTGGCTCAGTTAGGCAATCTGCTATCCTTTCCAGTAGAACAATTCCCTAATCAGTTCTTCTGGAGTGAATCACTCTAGTCATGAGCTCAAACATCTTTTTAGATATCTTGTCATGGGACCCTGTCTTGCAAATTAGAGCATTCCCAAAGACACACGCTAGAAATTTACCTTTTAGGTTAAGTTCCTTCCTGAGGATGGAACCGAAGGTGTGCTTAGATAGGCCCCACCATTTCAAAGCAGACCTGGCCTCAGATTTATCCAGGTCCCCTTTCCACATCACCTTCTTTGAACTTTGGCAACTAGAGGGCTTTGCTCAATCGTCTTGATGTAATCTTTATCTTTTTTCCTCTGACTATAGTTTTGATCTTCCTTGCAGATGCATTTGCTTTGGCATTGAAAAACAATTCTAGAACCTCCTATTTCCACAACAAACAGGGCTCCGTTAGAACGAAAGTTAGGTCAGAAACCTGGAGCAGATGGAGATCATATCGCACCTCCTCTGATGCATCCTTATAGCCGTTACTCACTAGTTCGGAGCCTTCAAACAGGAAATCTTGACCTTTTGGCGCCATTTTTAAGGAATTTCTAGAGGTCGGGCAAGAGGGTTCCGTTATTCCGCGAATACGGGCAGAGGAAGGCAAGAAATTAGTGTATTTTTTGCACTATGCACAAGTCCTTCTATTTATAATTATTTCTAAGTGAGAAGGCGGAATGAACTTACCCCATTTGGGATCACAATATGATCAACGGCTGGGATTGACTCCAATTACTTT